>CM076940.1:1483220-2084113 GCA_039566165.1 Maruca vitrata
AATATTTGTATTCAATCACTCTTTGTATGTTTTGAATGGTTCTCAATCACTATATTTGGCTTGACTGAATAATCTGCATAATATGTAAAAAACAAGTTATTTAAAGGACGCTGAGTTCATAACGGGAAATGCTTCACTATAATTACCAAATTCACCATATGCAATTAAGTACCAAATTCAACGAATTAATAACTTGAATCACGGTAAAGCGTGTGAAAAATTGTCGGACGAGAGAAAATGAAGAAATTACGAACTATTAATCTGAGCACGTGGTCAATTATATACGAACAGATTGTGTATAGATTACTATAAAAGTGCGTTAAGCAGATACTTACTAACAATACTATAAACTACCTTTGCATTTCGGGTATCCGCCCGTGTGAAGTCGTTTATTGTTCAAAACATTATTTAATTATAGAGATCTTGATTAAAAAACAGCTTGTGTTGTTTCTCAGTCTCCACCTATCTACCTTTCGTACCAAATTTCATTTAAATCGGTCCAGTCGTTTTATCGAGACATACAAACATGTACCTTGCATCCTTGCCTACTAATTTATAAATTCGAAAGTAATTCCGCCTGTCGTGATAAAAACTACTGAACCGATTTCAATGAAATTTGGTACACAGATAGTCTTAAACATAAGTTAAAGGACATATGATACTTTTAACCGATTCTGCGCCTTTGATGAGTAATGTTTTTACAAAAATAAACGACTACACGTAGAGTCCCGGTCGAAAAGCCAGCTTAATTATATTACCAAAATGCTCAAAAACTGTAACAATAATTCATTTTGAATGTATTCGGAAAACGTTAATAATTCCCGTGATGTGTCCGGAATTGATGTTTCAGCCGGTTCGCGTGAGGTTGTGAGGTTCGATGCGCACTCAAGGTAAATAAATTAGATTCCCTGGAGGGCTGTCAAGTCAATGCATTACAGGTGTAAAAGGGTGCATCATTTACTCATTTGATCTATAGATATTTTGTGGGTTTATAGCAGTTTCTGAAAAGAAAAATTCAAGGCGTGAGTGATTGAATAATGACAGAAATATATCTAGGGTGCTGGTATTTTTAGGTTTCGTGGCAGTAGAAGACTGGGTCAGAGTCCCATGATGCCGCCAAACGGCGATGAGGCATACACCGCGGTGTTTTAGTCGTTACACCCCCTGATCACTGCACTCCGCCCAGGTGCCGCGGCTGGAATTTCCCATCTCCTTGCCAGCCGCTGAGGAGTCCGACACACCATTAGGAGAGAGAACTTCTCCCAGTGACGGTGCGAAAAGCCATTTCACCGCGAAAAAAAGTTGGTATTTAAGTTAACACATTGGAAATTTGAAGTCTTAAACATCTATTCAATGACGTAAAAAATTAAATACATTTGTTATATTTAGCCAACAGTCATATAGCGACCTTGAAACGATAATTAGCTCAACTCGTTTATTACGATGGCTGGATGGATGGATGGATTATGGCTCTTACATAATGTTGTATATAACAGAATCTTTCATTGCATTCATTTTTGAACGGGAAGTTTATTATTATTACACAAATATTCAGAAATATATTTAATAACACCTCCAGACACGGAATCAAACACCGATGCTCGTCACATAAATATTTGTCCCGGGTTTAATAATTGGGAACCGAACCCACGACCATTGGAACCGCTGAGCCTGGGACGCTAACCACTGTTCCACCGAGCCAGTATTGAATTTCATGACAGCTTATTTTTAACTCTACGAGTTTGCAATCGCCAGTGTGACTCTGACTACCTTGTGATTATTATATACAGGGTTCATATATGTTATATATGTATGTATGACTACATATTTATTCCAGGGGTCATCTCAGTCTAAAAGAATCGAAAGCACACCAACCCACTTGGCACTGATCCATTGATCCCACTCAACATATAGTTCACACATATATAACATAGCGCATCGTGTAAACAAAACACATCATCATCTTTATTTCCTGTGCAGTTGCGTAACTCTCAAAATGAAAAAGTATGCTATCAAGGTTAGCTATTACTAGATGACCAATTAATCATGTTACGTGAAAAATGTAAGAATTTTTTCAGTGTCGTTGGATCGCAGAGTAATTTATTAGTTGAGTAATATCTACAAATTATTCATTTGTAGAGTTATAATTAGTCTGCTTACAGCTGTCAAAAAAGCGTCGATGGCCGAGTGGTTAAGGTCGTTGCTTGCTATGCGAGAGGTCGCCAGTTCAAACCCCGTCAGGTACCAATGTGTTCTTCAAATTTGAAATTCATATGTACCATCATTCGACGCTTTAACGGTGAAGGAAAACATCGTGAGGAAACCTGCACACCTGAGAAAATTTTCAACGGTGTGTGAAGCCATGTCAGAGGCCTACTGGGCGGCTTATAAACTCTGACACGAGGTTGTTCATCAACCATACGATAAGAAGAAGAAGACAGCTGTCATTTGTATAAAAAAATTATGAAAAGTAACCTAGCAAGAATCCGAAAATAAGTAATTCTATTGATTCATCGTTCGTCATTTTCGTTTGTTTCGCATTTCATTTCAGCTATTTTGTAAGTGACTTATGAAGTTCCTAACTTGAAGACGGTTTTCGCCGAAGAGGAAGGCCCAAGAAAGTGCGACGATTATCCAGCTATCAAAGAACTGGCAAGTCCTGACCTTTGATAGAGAGCAGTGGACAGGAGGATACCTTTGCCCAGCAGTGGGATGACACAAAATAGCAAAAAAAACTATTATGACGCTGAAAACATCTACGCTACGCTATATTTTTAGAGAGTGGTTTTGTAGCCGTTACAAAATAATAAACTTTATGGGACGCGCTATTAGGGGTAGCAAATACATAGCTACTTACTGCCCGACGTTTCGACTGGGTTACACCAATCATGGTCGCGAGCGAACTAAAAAAATATTTTCTCAAAGTGATAAAGTATTTATTGGCAATCAAAAACAATGTATCAAAATTACAACTGTCATGGACTCATTTCAATTGGGTCACATTTGCAGACGGCATTATATCGCCCCTACATCCGATATATTATGTTAAGATTTCTTGGAACATACCGCCATCTAAGAATTCAACCGAATAAGAACTTTAAACTTTAAGCTGAAAGGTCAAATTGCCTTGAAATGCAGATTGCAATAACTGTTTGCATATTTTTTTCTTCTTAAGTCGAAAGCTTAAAATAAACGTAAGTGGAATTGTATCACAATGTATGTAAGCAGATTAAGTATATTGTAACCTAAATATTCGTTGGAAATTGCCGTTATACAAAGTGTCACTAAGTAACTATAATTGATGAATTCAATATATTTTATTGCTATTTTAGTAATATAACTAGGCTCGGTGGAAGAGTGGTTTGTGACCCAGGTTCAGTACCTACGGTTTCAAGAGTCGTGGGATTGATTCCCAGTCCGGACAAATATCTGTGTGACGAACATCGGTGTTTGTTTCGTGTCTGGGTGTGTTATTAAATATATTTAGGTATATTTGTGTATATAGTGCTTAAGCTTCTTACCACGGGATCAGGTCAAAGTGATGTTGTGAAATATTTATTTTATTCAGTACAATAAATATGTACAATTTGCATGTGCCAAATTATTAAAAGTATGTCTTGTGTGTCCCACTTGTTACAATTCGGTGTAAGCGTCGAACCTCAGTCCAGCTGCCGCACAAATCGCGTCCAATATTATCCATGAGTCACTGCTCCTACGCGGCTTTTTGTCTCAGCAACTGTTTGTAACTTGAGTCGAGTTTGCACTCCGATTATGACCGCCGAGGTTGTTTTGGCTTTATTTAGCACTAAGCTTTACGCTTGAATTCATTCGGTAAAAAGCTTAACTTGGGTTGCTTTAAGCGCTGTTTGTTTTGACTCGATGGCACGTTTGTTAGTACCACTGTCTTGGGTTGGGAGTTGTGGATTCGATCCCCATCCAGGCCTATTTGTGTGTGAAATATGAAGTTCAGTGATGCGTATGTTATGAATGTATCTGTTAAAAAAGTTGTGGCTACAACTGTAGTTTCTGATATCCGTAACAAGTGCTTTAATAAATTATAACTTTATTTTTCGGACTAAACACGATGATGGCTTTGAGTTGCATTATTTCTATTTCGTTACTGACTTACAATGGTGGCTTGGAGTAGCCTCGTCATCATCACCGGACTTGCAGATAGCTGTCACCTCTAACATTGAGTTGCCTTACCATCATAGCCAAACATACATGAGAGCTAATAGCTCTCACCCCTAAAATGAGGGCATTGAATCAGAAACAAGAAGTGTTATATATTTTTAAAAATATGCTCATGTAAGTAGATTAAAAATACAGACGACTTGAGAACCTCCTTTGTTCAGTAATCTTTTGAAAAATTTAAGATTAAAAGTAGTCTAAGTTAACCAATGTTCCCGCAATATTTGGTTCACTTTAAACAAAGTTCACAAGGGTCCTTGTTTTGGTTCAAGCGGCCATAATTTACTTTAGCCGTAGGTAGAATTGTTTAGTCTGAGTCCGCAGCTGGCCGGTATTTTAATCTGTATTATTATTTCTTAAAAGGCACGCATATACTCTTTACACATACATTTTTATGTTATCGCAGTCCTACAGGCATTCAGTGTGGTCAACTAAGGTCTTATCGCCCTAATTTAGGGTAGCCCCGTGCCCCAGCAGTGGGGACGTATATGGGCTGATGATGATGATTATGTTATTATTACAATCGTTTGTGGTGAAGTCTCTCCCTTAATTGTATTAAATATATTTTTGTTATTTTGACCTAGATTATCTTGAAATTAAATAGATGAAGAGTACTAGAGAATCCAACATATTATAGGGTTTCTTTCTTAGAAATCTTCCCATAAATAAAGTCAAAGTCAAATATTCGGTGTAGAGACACCTAGATAAATCTTCTTATAAATAAAATTGCTGTTCGTTAATAATAATACTCGAGAACGCCCGGAACGATTTAGGTAATTTTGGTTTTAAAATGTTCTAGTCCAGGGAGGGTTCAATGAGAAAAATGTAGAAAAAGAATCAGTATAGGCGGTAAGAAATTCGCCGGGAGCACTAGTAAAGAATATTAATACTTAATTTAAGGATATAAAGCTTGTGAGTTTGTGATGTGTAAGAGTTATTCTACCGTACTGAAACGATTTCAAATATTTATTGACACTAAAGTTAACTTTGAAGTCATGCTATTTGTAAATGACGTAAGCTGTATAATGTTTCCACGAGTATAAATTAAACTGTGTACTACAAACTGGCACTTTCATACAATTAGGAATAATATTCCTTGCTGATAGGGTCATCATGATCATCATCAGCCTATAGGTTTATCACTCCCAGCCACTCCCGCCTATCTTCAGCCACTCGCATCCAGCTCCTACCAGCCGTCCTGCGCAGATCGTCACTCCACCTGGCCTGAGAGCGTCCCACACTACGTTTGCTAATAGGTAAGTGGCGGTCGAACGCCCGTGGCTCGGAGCACGTTAAGCCGGTGGTCCTGAGCCCGATCTCCCATCGGTCATGTCGGATTGCCGTCTCACCGAATTATGAGATTAAGGGTATAGAGAGTGTACTTGTTTGCGCGCACACTTGTGCACTATAATATGTCCTACGCACTTGGCTGATCTCAATTGAGATCGGCCGCCATGACTAAAATCGGTCGGACGCCTATTTAAGTAAACAAAATTATAGGACTCACAGAATATTTTTTCATTTCCAGATTTATGAAATCGTTACCAACGCCCATTTCCTTGCCTATCAAAACGGGGTCATCGCAAATTTATAGTCGGGGGGACAGGAATACTTACCTAATGTTCACCGCCTTAAAGTCAGATGGTAGATAACACAAACAACTATTAGGGCGCGTCTCATTATAAGCCCGTAGCTCACTAATGGGTGTAAGCGACGATTAATTGTCTTGGTAATTAAAAAGAATTTACTTTTGTTAACAATGAAAACGTTAATTCGTAGATTAGCTGTGAAATAAAGATAGAAAACTGAAAATGTCCGGGATATTTACTATGTCATTTCCCGATATTTCGGCACTGTTGCAAGCGCCATGATCACGGGTCGACAACATGGTAAATATCCTGGACATTTTCAGTTTTCTAATGTGTTTAACCATGACAGTTCTAAAATATATAACAAAGATAGAAGTCCTGAAGGAATACTGAAATTATAGTTTAATATTTATATTCTACTACGAGAATTATAGAGGTTCTTATATATTTTTACAAGTCTTGAATGTAGGTAGGTGGTTATATCTAATCGTCTTACGGCCTATACTGAAAAAAATTATAAATATTGGACAAAATAAACGACGCTGAAATTCATAATTTGTTTCTAGAAAAAAACACTTTGTTCTTTTTCAATTATACCTCTTACCCAAAACAACCACCAAAAACTTCTAAACAGATTAAAGTCCACACAATGTCATTATCCGCTCATATTAAATTCATGAGTACGAATTGCGTAACAACTACTGAACAACAGCAATGAATAACATTATGAGACAATAGAATCGCAGCCATTGTGATATCGATCATTTGAAGTTAAATCATTCATTATTATTATGAATGGCCGAAGTAGAGCGATGACCTTAATGTATTACTATCAATAGTTTCTATTTATATATTTATATTTTCGACATCACATACATTGATCTGATTCTGTGGTAAGTAGCTTAAGCACTTGTGTTACGGATATCAGACTCAACAGCGGCATACACAAATAAAATTAAATATATTTAAATACACACCCAGACACGGAACAAACACCGATGTCCGTCACACAAATATGTGTCCCGGGTGGGAATCGAACCCACGACTCTTGCAACCGTAGATAATGATTCTGGGTCACTAACCACTGTTCTACCGAGCCAGTCGAGTTAGTGCCTTAGGCTAAGTAGAGTATGCAAAAGCGGGAATGGAAAAGGGAGACCCAGAGCTGTGGTATCCTTGAGGATTTCCGTCGGGTCAAGAAAAGGTAGAGTATTATACAGAGCATTATGCCTTCAGTGGGGCTACCATGAGTTTAAAACTTACGCACTCGATATCGCCTACGTAAATATGTCTATGAAAAACTTGTACAGCGCCGCTGGTGGTTACGCGAAGAACTAAAATCGGCCGTGTGAAAAAACAACTCGATAGGTTTTAAACGTAAGTAAGTTTTCGATAGCCAACTTATGGTATCGAAAACTTACTTACGTTAAAAACCCTCTGAATTGGTGGGAGACTGTACCAATGGCACATTTGATAGGACCCCATATCTCTTGATCTAAGAGTAGTGGGTTCGATTTTCATGCACTAGAAATAATATAGGTAAATATTTGTCTGAGGAACTCCAATGTTTTTCTTGTGTATTCCGTTCTTATTTCTGATACCTATAACACAAGTGCTTAAGGAGAGCGTCGATGGCCGAGTGGTTAAGGTCGTTGCTTGCCATGCGGGAGGTCGCCAGTTCAAACCCCGCCAGGTACCAATGCATTTTTCAAATTTAAAATTCATATGTACCATCATTCGACGCTTTAACGGTGAAGGAAAACATCATGAGGAAACCTGAGAGATTTTTGACGGTGTGTGAAGCTATGTCAGAGGCCTACGGGCGGTTTAAACTCTGACACCAGGTTGTTCACCAACCATACGATAAGAAGAAGCTTAAGTTCTTGATCCCCACCAAGAAGAAACATACATACAATGAACATTTTTATTAGAAACCAGTTGCGTTCTCTGGCACCCATAGTACAATCTTTGCTTAGTTTCCCGTGTGTATGTAGAGATATCTCAAATATAATTTATATTCGGCCCTTAGTCATGATACTGTCAAGTGTATTATATCAAATCTGTTTGGACCCAACTCAATCTTAACATAGCATTCTCTCCCGGTATTGTTCGATATCATACATATAAATCTATCCATGCATTTACATCTGAGTTCCTTAGTATTTCGTAACCCACTTTCGGAAACCAGTTTCGGAAGGAATGCCGCGAGACTAGCTGGCTAAGTGTTGCTTACAAGATGTTATTTTTGTTAAGTTACAACTATATAATAATATATTTTTATATATTTTATAGTTTTAGTCGCTTCTTTTGGTTTTTGACCTTGGTTTTTGCTGTTAGTGTAAGCTACCGTTCAATTATATTTTGTAAGTTAATTTGACATATAACTTGAAATCTGCAGATCTGGAGTGGCCATAATCATGGCACTTGCAACAGAGCCGAAATATCGGGCAAACTCACCAAAATAGAAATATTAAATAACTATGTGCCCCTACACTAGCTGTGTCAGCGACTTAGTCCGCGTTTAGCACGTTATTTACACATATTCCACTGTTTCTTTACTCCTATTGGTCGCATCGTGATAATATATAGCCTGAAGCGTTCCTCTATAAATTGTCTATCCAATACAAAAATATTTTTCAATTCGAACCGATCGAACTCTTCAGCTTTAAAATATTAGTAGATTTAATACACATTTTTTTGATTTTTTTGGTTCAAAGTATGAAAATTTAGTTTTTACCCTTGTAATCAATTATTTTCGAATGAGACGCTGAACATTTGTACAGAAAAAGTTGAATGGTTATAGGGATGCCTCATTCGGGAGCTAATAATCATTAAGTAAGATTTTAGACTTTCGCGTTCCATTACACTAAATATTAGTCTTTATGGGTCTACACGCGGTCGCGAGCGACCACGATTGGTGCAACCCAGTCTGCACGTCGGGCAGTTAGTAGCTATGTAATTTGCTACTCCTAATAACGCGTATAGACCCACAAAGAATAATAATATTTAGTAATAATCATTATCTCTTCTCTGTCTCTATTTTGATCCTCACCCGTAACAAATATTGATGTTCTTTATCATAAATGTATAACATTTATTTATTTATCATTTGTAACTTGCAGTAGACACTTCCTACTTCAGGTGTTAACACTAAAAAACAGCTCACAATCACAGCTCAAACTTGTGACGTAAAAGTTACAAAAAAAACTACGTAACAAAAGACATTTCGGTGCCAACTACCACCATTATGCAACGAGCAATGCTAGCCAGTGTCATGTTCAAGGTTTGTTTATGCATTCGCTAATTTTTCTGCATCGATTCACGTCATAGTTACCCAAGAGTACGTTCAGTCAGAGATGCAAGGTCAAAGCGATTGAGTGTATTTTAGAAGTGGAAAAGTGTTGTTTTTTTTTTTAAGATTTTCATCGGCGTTTTGAATTTGAATCAATAATCCTATTATAATCGCGTGTTCTTCAGGCGCATGAAGCGGTATCTATGAGGGCTTAATGTATGTTACATTCTACATAACACCTGACAGCTAGATTAGTCATTTTAGTTCTGATTATCCTAAATTGTATTGTATTAGTCTAACTGATTTATTAATAAGGGCCGAAATTTTTGTCGAATTTCAAGTTTATACAAATATTAATGTTAAAACTGTAGGTCTATTGTATAACCCTTTGCTCTCATACGTATTAACAACACTACGTAGTATAAAACAAAGTCGCTTTTGTCCCTATATCCCAGTGTAATGCTTAAATCTTTAAATCTACCCAACGGATTTTAATGCGTTAATGTATGAAATTATAAATAAAATCAACGATGAATATTAATGATAAAGTGTATGCGTTAAAATATTTATAGTTTTTATTTATATATTTGCAAGTCACATACACACTATCTATTGTACCTATAATAATATTATTTTTACCATATCCCTAGCTTACAATGGGGGGTCTACCACGGTCCCTATCTCCTCAATTCATGTCCTAATTACCCCTCTTTCGTAAGACTGTATCCTGTTGTGCAATTCCTGATAAGGGGCATGTGAAAGGTGCTTATCAGAGGCTTATCATTATCAATTGCGTAAGATATTGAGAAATCACAGCGTTGATAACAGGGGAAATTTATTGGATCGTGAAATTTTTGGTACACGCGTGATTTCGGTCATGTTTGCTTTGCACATTATGATAATTTTTAGATGTTAAATAAATATCACATAGTTTATTACATTGTTTCATTTCCGAAATAAGTTGTTTAAGAACTTGTTTTACGGATATATAAGAAACAACAGGGGTATACACAAATATATTTAAAAACACACCCAGACACAGAACAAACATTGATGTTCATCACACAAACATTTGTCCCGAGTGAGAATCAAAACCACGACTCTTAGTGTAAAAGACAGGGCTCTACCAAATGCGCCACTAAGCCATTAGTTGATTTTGAGACAATATTTACAATTAAGTGTATCAGAACGCGAAAGTTTTTAATCATTTACAATACGAATATTAATAAGTATTATAATACTGAGTAGTTCACTATTATTTTATCACTGAAAATAATTTCTCAAAGCAGATTCTGTATGAACTATCATACAAGTCACCGTTCATACTTTCATCGCGTGTGTAAAGTTCATAGATAACGAGTGACGCAATATTTGCTCTATCTTGTCTCTGGCTTAATGAAAGTGACAGAGCCCTTACTAAGGATTCTTTTGATACTTTAGATTCTTATGGTAGGATTTTTATTTTAACCGTGTCATCCCAATACTGGGTAAAGGTCTCCTCTAAACTTGTCCACAACTCTCTAGAAAGTACATTATTATAAAAAAATATGGTTGGCTTGAGAACTACCTCCTTTTTTGAACTCGGTTGAAAGTGTATTAACCCTTTAATCACGGTACTAATTAAATATTTTAATAAATTAGTTTTTAACCTCATCTGAACTGAATAAGGTGGCAATATCGCCATTACCGTGTAAAGAGTTAATAGGTCGAAAACTGTTCATCCCTAAAATGACAGCTGTCATGAATACATTCAAAGGTTTTCGAAAATAAAAAACCAAAGCAAGGAAAAAAGTGTTTTATGTACCCGGGATGTTCGTAATGGTTTTTCGTGTCTTTTTGTGAGTTTGAGAACAGGTGTTTGGTTAAATAATAATAATAACCCAAAACTTCATATGTACGATTATTCGACACTTTAACGGTTAAGGGAAACATAGTGAGGAAACCTGCACACTTACGAAGAAATTCTTAGGTTGTGTAATCAACCAACCCGCAATTGGCCAGGGTGGTTGACTAAGGGCTATAAAAAACCGCATCAAAATCTGTTCCGAAGCTTTAAAGATTCAAGCATATTTAGGTATATAGACAGAGAAATCGACTGTGTTTTTTATACTATGTAGTGATCCTCACAAACTTTATGGCAATTTTGTACTCCCGTTCCTTGCGAGTTTATGACGAACGAACTATTATTTTAAGTCTGTGAAACCCTAAGTAAGGGACATTGCCATTGCAAGTACTTACTTACTTCCACATTGTTCTTATCATGTTAGCAACGTATTTTTTTCTGATAAGGCCTTATAAACATCTTCTATGCCGCGTGTTACAAGGCATTCCTTTATTTACGACATGGATTTTAATTTTATGCCTCCAAATTCAGATTACAAGTAGTTTAGATAAGTAGCTTGAGAATTATTAACAACAAGTAGTTTTAGAAAGGTGAATAACTTCTTATTTGGCTCAAAATTTGTTTTTAACGTTGTTATGTAATAATAGTTGATCTTTTTTTTTAAAAAAAATATGCATTCTATATTCTTAAATGCAGTGGGTGCAGTTGTAAGCTTTAAAATGTATGTCATACTTAGATGTTCAATATTACATATATTTTCTTTTTATTTATACTTCTAATATTTTTATATGTAGGTAGGTATAATATACTTTTTAAGAGTCGTGTCAATAAACTATTTAAAATTTGAACTTTAAATCCTAGAATGTTTACTAATCATTTTATTTTGTTTCCTTTTCTAAAAATCTCATATTACACCACTACGTCAAAATTAAAAAATCCTTTACCTACAAATTAACATTTAAAGTGACAATTTTACGCAAAACGATCCATCTTTCGATCAGACCTTTGACCATCTATGAAACACCCACCATCCCCCCTAAAAGGTCTAGACTAATAAAAGTTAGCGTCTAAGGGCCCTATGGCTTAGTAATTAACGACTGATGAGCTCGGGGTCGCGTGTTCGATAACGACTCGACCGGTTCGGAGGAACACACCTGGTATGGGAAATTGGTGGATTTAGGAAACGTTTGGATACGGTAGGTATAAATATGACGGCTTACAAATGATGTACATTTAAGGTAATACTCCATGGCTCCATAGAGCTGAAAGACCTTAGGAAGGCTTCCTACAAGATAATATTGTATAATGTATGTATTCGTAGTAAAATATCTACTGAGCCGAATACGTTTCATTTTGCAATCGAATCGATAAGTTGAAGATGGAGCTATCATTTGATCCAGACCTCCATACAGTGTGGAGATCATTTACAGAGACTTAGAAGGTCTGGCAGTGGATGGCTCACTTGAAGATAATACTTTAAATACAAAAGTAACTACATATATCTGTGTGTAACCAGTACGTTTGGAATCGAATTATACACCGTGAAATTTGAGTGGTTGTTTTCCCGTGGCAGAACGATTTGCCTTTAGTAATACTATCGAAACATGCAAATTATTCCGCAAAAAAATATTTTTAAAATTTTCAAAATAATAATTTTCTATCTCGAAAACGACAAAAGATATCGTTCTTTTATAAGATGTGACGTAATCAGGTACTGCTTGCCGCATGAAATCGATGCTTAAAGCTAAAGAAGCTCTACACCCTAAGTCATAAAGCGGTTCGAACGTGCTTTCAAGTTACGGTTAAACCTTTCGTAAAACTGGCATTTATTGATTTTAACATAAAAGAACTGCACACATCTTTTGTACTACTAAGATAGAATCATTTTACTGCAGGAAAACAACCACTAAAATTTCACGGTGTATATTATATTTTGTACCTAGTGTAAAGAAAGAGACAAGTTTTTAGTAATTGATTAACTTCGTTTGATTGTTCGATATTGAGATAGACAGTGACCACTTTTGTAGGGGGGAAATGTAATTGTTACTTCTGGGTTACCGAAGTGGAATGTACCGAAAGTCTATCTAGTCAAAGAGAGAACCTACGTATATTAAAAAAAATTGGAGCTACATAAAACGTGGGCGGGCAAGCTAAATTATTATCCGAGTTTATGAATGTAAAATATGCCGCCTCCACCGCCCGCATTTTTTAATCCTCAGTTTATGACAGCAACAAACGATAATGAAACACTAATTAATTGGATGGGGTTTTTGAACTTAACAACTCTGGGTTTGGGCAACGTCGTTATTGATTGCAATTAGGGAGTTTTCTTGAGTAAAACTTCTTACGATTTTGAAAAAGCATAGACAAAAAAAATTTTGTTTGATTAATTAAGTAATGGGGATAGTTACCGATTAAAATTTCCTAAAAATTTGGTAAGGTTTAGGTTATACCCGTTTTGCAATGGACTTTTTCTGTGGCAATTAAAGCTTTATTCTTTCTTTTTTTCTATGAAAATATTATAACAATGCCAATTAATGTCTTAAAGGGCATGTCACATTGCAAATATTCAATTTTTAGTGTGAATGCTGTGAATCTATGGACGGATGGATGCCCCAGTGTTCCAACATTTTTTTACCTTCCCTATTGCATCTGCAACACCCTACAACATAAATAGACAAATTCAACAACAAACCCACGTGCTTACGGACGCAACTGTAAACAGAAATAGTTAATTGATTTCCCTAGTGCCCTGAGGCAGAAAAAAAAACAAGACAGCTGTCATGTTGACAGGCGTCTTTCGCGCGCTCCGGGCTGTCAGTGAGAGCCGCCATTACAGTATGATTGATAATGAACCAATTACGTGAGGAGTAAATTTTAGGGTACAATAACTTTTTTATTCGTACTCGGTCGAACCAAAGAGTTTTATTGTGAGTGATTGACGGATTGAGGTCGTGTTTTGTTGCAGTCACGTGCCTTAAAAATAGACGAGACATCCGTGAAGAATCATTGTACATTTTTTATCTAGTTTCTAGCGATAAGATTTGTACTTCTATCTTGACAGAGGGCTAATAGAGTGATGAATGAATGAATGAATAATATGTTTACCTATTTGATTAAGGAAACGGCAAGGTCGTGCATAATTCAAACGATTGGTTACAAAGTAGGTAAAGACAGTTGGCGTTATTTTCCACTATTTTTTCCGCTAGCTACATGCAATATTATACTTATTACATAGCGTTTTTTCGTGTTTTCTTGCTTAACCTATATTTTTGCTCAACCTGTATTTAGGGAACCTGATTAACGTCGGTAATTTATATGTTTTACTGTTGATCAAAATCCTGATTATTTTGATTCAAACTTTTGGAATTTGAAATTTTTTAAATCTCTCCGCGATCTAACAAGTTTTGTGATTATGTTAAAAAGTAGAGTCTTAAGTCTAGTTGAGCAAAAGTGCTCGTTGACCATAAAAAAGAACGAACCAAATTGTGACTCATTATGATCATCGAGTTCTGTAGGTACTTTAAGAAAAACTTAATGTTGCTACTAGAAAATTTATTACCTTTCAAGAGTGATGAAATGCAATATCAATAAAAGTTTATTGTCTATAAAACGCCTCAGATAATGAAATGTTGTGGTCCGGTTAAGTTTTACAATGTTAATTGGATAATTACGCAATGATAATTGATTAACTGATTATAAAAAGTTTATGTATGAATGGCGATCTGGTTTGGATGGAGTTAAAGCGAAATTAAACATTATTATCATAATAAAAAATACAGAAAAACATGTTTAAACTGTAAATAAAGTCTCCAGATTGTATAAGCAAAGGCAAATAGGCAAAGGTGCTGCTAGAATTTGTTAAAAGTGGTAATGAATTTGAAAATTGCATAGAGTAATAACTAAAAAAATATTATTGAAGTTTAAAAAAACAAAATCATGATGTTAAAATCAGAACTCGATTAAAATAAACAACATAATAATATGTCATAATTCTGAATCAGATATTGAAAATAACACAGTCACCACCTAACTAGACCTATAACTTTACCAATATCCTCAACTCAAATCAAATTTTCGAAAAAGCTCTTATATTTCGCCAGTCAAAATCATGTCAACAAACACTAAAGTTGCCGTTGAAATCGGTTCCAAAACAACGTAATCTCACATAGTGAGGAAGTGCTAAAAAATCTGGACTGGTTTCTAGACCGTGCACTGTAATTTTAGACCGGTTTACAGAAGAAAAAAAAGTTTTGAGGTCTAGTTTTTGCTGTCTGTGGTTTCAAGGTTGCTTTTTTTTGACGTTTTTATTTTTTTTACATGGCTCGATGTGGATTATACTTCACGATATTGGTTGGTTGGTACATTATAGTTTTTAGTAGAAGCATACCACAATGTTTTTGAAATCCCTTTTGGATAGGACATTTTTTAGGCTAGTTTCTTTCTTATTTCTTGATTTCTTTTAACCACTTTATGATGATTTTGATAATTTTAACTGACTATTCATGTTTTCATCATCAAGTAGGTACATATTTTTCCACAACATAGTAATATTATTTTTTGTACATGAAAAAGGCAACAAAAATTTAAAAAAAACATACCTGAACATGATTGAGAGCAGATTGCGAGCACAAACAGCGCCAAATACAGTGACAGCCTCCTTAGCTCCATGGTACAGGTTCGATTCCTTGTCGTTACACTAACGAAATCACTTCCACTACTTAAGGCTGCTTTGATAAGACACTAAACTTAGTTAGCACTAACACTGAAGGCACATCCCTTAGGCACTTATCGGATCTGTGAAATAAAAATAAAATATTAAAAAAACGTGTCAAAAAAATCATGAATCATATGTGACTCATTTTAGAAATTTGTATATTAGGCTCTTTCCTGCCCAATTCCGGTTACAGTAAAAGTATAATTTGTGATATTTGGGACATAGGACAATTCAAATTGTAATGACATTTATAAGGCAAATGTACCAAAAATTGGCTCTTACC
Organism: Maruca vitrata; assembly: GCA_039566165.1. NCBI lineage: Eukaryota > Metazoa > Arthropoda > Insecta > Lepidoptera > Crambidae > Maruca > Maruca vitrata. The sequence goes on from CM076940.1 coordinate 1,499,136, forward strand.
ACAAAATCCAATTTCAAATGAGTATTTAAAATTGTTCTTTCAACATCATCTTTGAATAGCAACGAAATAAGGTCACTAACCCATTTGTAAAACAACTCATTTTTACAAAATGACCCAAAATCACGTCTCATTATGAATGACATGAATCACAGATGATTCATCATTCAGTCTGTCTCGTCTATTCTTAGCAAAAGCTTAAAAAAAGGTCCACACTTCTAAAACCGTTGACCTGATAGGAAATTGTTGAAATCGTGCCAACAGTTCTGCCAATTGAATGTGCTTGTGGATTATCTTCATTCCAGTAGTATTTGGGATGACATATTGGATTTCTAGTCTGAAGAGCTAAGATGGGCAGACTATTTAAGGGAAAATACTGTCCTGTTTTTCGTGATATCATTCTGTCGTTCTATTTCGGAAAATCTATGCCAATACCAAAGAACCTAAATAAAGAGACTGCCTAGTTTTCGACTTCGAAAGTTTCCAACACTCTGTGAAAAGGAAGACTATTTCTTATAATAGAACGATGATGATGATGATGATCATCATAAAAAAGCTAAGAGCCAATTTGTAGTACGTACTAATAACAACTATACCCCACAATATTTTGTTGAATTTAAATTAATGGTTCATTTGGAAAGATCCTGAATAATTTAAACTCAACAAAAAAAACAGATAAAAATATAATCTAAAAACACTCAAATGCGTTCCATTTTAGGTAACAAATCGTTTTCGTTTTGTGTCTTGTGCATTTTGTGGATGTATTCCTAATTGCAGGTTTTAGGTAAGGATTTCACTAGCATAAACGCCAATATAAACCTCTATACTCTATTCCATTTATGAAGTCCTTTTTGACATTTCGAAGAACGTAACTCTGCACGTTTCAAATAAATCCAATTTAATATCACTTAGTAGTTTAGTAGGAAATCGTTATTTAAAATATATACAATTATGCAAAAACACCCTACAATTAATTTACAAGCAAAATTAACTTATTGTTTTTTATCTATATCTGAACTTCAAAATAAAATAATACTTTTTTGCGCGTATGCAGTTACGTACTATGGTTTATGTTTTACTTTTAAACGTAGTGACGTGCCTCAAGTATTCGGTTAGTTAAAACGATCATTCGCGAATGAAAATGAATCTAGCGGCAATGGAACTGCTTATAACTTTAATGCATTTTACAATAAAACGCAATAAAAGTGCAGTCCTTTGCAGGTAATATGTAAACTGATTAAATAACAAAAGAAATTAATAAATCAAGCAGTGATGATTAATAACTATAAAATCAAATATAAAAACTTAAATGAATTGTTTGTTTTTATTTTAATCTGATGCTCATAGTAACTGTTGAGTTACTCCATTACGCGATACAATTCGTATAATTAATTTAGTGTTGCAACTATAGGTACTCGGTGCAAACACTCCTGGCAGTAACTGTGTCAAACATTCGGTGCCATTAATTAACGAGTCTTTGACACGAGCCTATAACTGTTATGATCCTTTAAACTCTCTGTAAATTTTAAATTACTTAACTATCATTATTCATTATTATTATACTAAACATCCAATCGTGTATTTCTTTTTTCGACAAAAAACAAGTTTGGAAGTTTTGCATGTCTAAAATTGTTCTTTCGATAATTTTTATTAACCTTAGTTTTTGAAAGTTAATTCGATTTAAATTTGTTACAAATCGAGAATCGTTGCCGCTGAACATCGATTTCTAAGGGTACTTCCCTAGTACTGAACTATTGACATCTGTCAAAAAGGACTTCATAATTGGAATAGAGTATACAATGGTTAACAACACGTATGAGATATTCACTAGTTGGCAATACGTAGGCGTGAAGTCCCACTGCATCATTATTGGTGAATATTGACACGTCTGTCAATAGACGGACTTCATTGGAAGTTTATTTTTCATCAAATGTCAAAAACAGTTTAAACTAAATTGGTTATTTTTTACCATTTTATATCCAGGAAACATAGTAAAATATGTATGTCGGCCGTTAGAAATATATTATGGTATTAACCCCTTTTGAAACCTTGAAGACTCTTGAGTGTACCAGGCAGATCCAGGCCATAAAACAAAATCTCTCCTCTCTGTTGCACATTATGACTTTTACCATCTTTCTCGCTCATAGTCGTTCGAAATGGCGTCTTTTATCGCCAAGTTGTAAATGTATTTATTGAGACTGTTAAACCATTTCAGTACATTAAGCGTGCAAATAAAATAACTCTTAATGAGTGTGAAGGAGTTTATCTTTAGTCCGGTATTTGACTGGATTTGCGTCGAATAGCAGGAATTCAGAATCCAAGGACTATACTCTACTAACTGTCCAATCACTAACTTAATGTTTTGTAGTATTGTCTATGTGTTTAGAATAGCAATACACACGAATAAGTACGATTCGACACTTTGACGGTGAAGGAAAATCGTGAGGAAACCTGCACACCTACGAAGAAATTCTTAGGTTGTGTATTCAACCAACCCGCACTTGGCCAGCGTGGTTTACTTACTAACCTTATCACCCTAGTTGAGAGAAGGCCCGTCCCCCAGCTGTGGGAACGTTTATGGGCTGATGATGATGATGTTGGCATACAAGGTCAATCACTAAACTTACCTATTTTTATGTCCTTTTCTACTTACTGATAATTCAGTTAGTGGAACAAAAATCTTTAGGCAACCTGCAATTTATCTGAATATTAAAATTTGCAAGATTTTTCTGGATCGTCTATTTTTTGGAAGATTTTTTGAATTTCAGTAGTCTTAGGTGACTATTTAAGATGTCTCGCAATATTGCATAAATTTGTATTGACTAAACTACTTTCTCATATCAATATGAACCACTGGACCATTTCTCGATAGACTACAAGTTACAGTCGTAAATCGCAATCGGAATGTTGTGATAATCATAAACAGAATGTCCTAGTTTGCTTGATTATTTCGTGCATGTCTGCTGCATTAAAGTGGCAGTAAATTAAAATTATCATAGGTCGTATTATTTAATTAATACGTAACATATTAGCCTATATCTCGTAGCCAATACTCTAGTATTTGTTTAGACGATTGGGGACCTATTGTTCTCTATTTCTATCTCCATACTACATATCTTATTTAATTTACCGTAATCATAATTCTCGGTCATATCGGATTGCTGTCTCACCTAACTGTGAGTGTGGCAATAGAGAGTGCACTTTTGATTGCACATAAACTTGTGCACTATGGATAGCAAGCTGATCTATGTTGATATCGCTGCTATGACCATAAAAATCAAACACATCTACGTAAAATAAAAGAAACTACTTCCTGCTGTTTGCCTGTAAATTTGTATGTGGTTTAAATCTTCAAAACCTAACGGATTTTGATGCTGTTTTTTCATAGATAGAAAGACTCAAGAAGGTTTGTGATAGTAGTAGAGAATCACTGAAATTTTATAATCATTATAAGCCGAGGCGAGTCGCTAGTTATTTCATCGACCGATTTATACTAAACGACACAGAACTATCCTTTTTAAACATGGCCGCTTGACCCTAACGTAACCAGACCTGTCTAAGAGTAACGATCCATAGTATAAACGGTACTTGTTACATCAAAGGCGCGGAAGGAAATGCCCAGTGATAAATCCTCTATTTTTGAACTCCTGCGCAAGTACCGTCTTCCTGATTCGACTATTAGTTACAAGCTTCTAAGAATTGATACATGTGGTTAGCTTAGATGCTTAAAGGATTGTAGAGTTAAGTAATGTAGGATTTGTAAGGTCTTATGATGGTGATGGTAAAAGGTAGTTATTTCAAAGGCTTTTGGGATGACTACTTGGAGTATGTTCTCTACATCAATATAAATAGGAAGCTTTGTCCAAAAGGCTATTATGAAGTATTGTCTTAATAATTGTATAGGAATTGATAGCTGTCAGGTTGGCACAGGGTTTTTCACTTATTCTGTCCTGATTTTTTGCGTAGTGCTATCAATTCAACAAGACTTGTTAAGATGGATAACATTCAAAGACTTCAATTGCATAGTTAATACAAAAAATTTTATGAATTAATTAGTGTTATCACAAAATAGCATTAAGGAATTACGGAACATAACAAAAAATACTTCTGAAAATATTGGAGACGTGACATCTTGATCAAATCTTGGCCTCACTTTATCTCTTAGGTAAAAATCCTTACTAATATTGTTATACAAAAAGCAACAAATCAAATAGACAGTGTCATACACAACAATGTTATCTGTCTTTTGTAGCCCAATAAAATAAATTAACACCCTATTTGACCCTGCGGTTAGACCAAGGGACCGACATCAAAAGAGGTTTTTATTAATAGAACCCATTACGAATTACATTCTCATGGAGTCGCCTAAGTCAAATTAGCTTCTTCAAACCAGTTTGAACCAGTTTTATGGGAACCTTTATCAGTTGATTTAGCGGTTATATAGTTGGGAATGGGTGTTCTGATACTTAATTAGTGGTTAACCTTATTTGAGGTGCTTCAAAGATAGGAAATGTTGGCTAATTTGCACTTAAGTTACATGATTTGTGGACATGATAATGAAGTCAAGTACCAATTACAGTTACCTGTACGAACCATGGTTTCTCTATAAGTAAGTAAGACTATAGCAAGTACAAAGTGGTTAAGAAGATTTTTAAGCTTTAAATCCAGAAGACAATGGTATTAACCACGAAACATGTATAGTTATATTGTATAGAGCTGGAGAAGGCGTAAACTACTGTGCCCTTTTTTGTCTAACTGACATGATGGCTTGAAGTAGCCTCATCATCATCACTGAACTTGAGGGGGAGCGGATAGCTCTCATCCCTAAACTACTATGCACTACGTTACCAACTAGGTATTGACGTCATCACGTCAAAATCATAAGAAATATTGGGCCCAATTGAGAACCGAACCCACTTCTCCTAGCGAATGATGCAGGGGCATAACCAAATGTGACATAGAGTCAATCAAAGACTCAGTAAAGAGGAAAGTTGTATGGTTTTGTCTAATGACAATGTTTTACTATACAACATGGAAATGACTAGATTTTCAATAAATTTGGTACCCTTATTTGTCTACACACAGCTAATCTAATATTATATCTAGGACTACAAACAAAAGGATTGTCCCGCTTGAAAGAGATACACAATTCCGATTGCGGCTCCAATCTAAACTGGAGCATAAGCAGGAAGCAATAAGATACATATTTCAATAACATATATCGTTATTGTGCCATAGGAGGAACACAACACAATAGATTGATGCAAAAACATAATCGGATGAGATACACGAATCATTGGATTGGATAATGACTGGCCTTGCTGCATTAATGTGCACTAGGGCTTATTCAAACGAAGTGTTTATCATAGTTTAATAAAGTAACTCTGTTTGTCTATCTGTCACGTTTTTTTTTTTTTTTTATAATAGGCAAACAAGATGACCACACTCCGCCTGATGGTAAGCGGTAGTGAGATCCAAATATGAGGTCGACAGGCACAATAGATCATATTGCGCCTGTCGCACTCACCCTGAAGGCCTGCTTAAATGCCGTTTCACGCCCCGCCTGAAGAGCCCGGGATCATAGGAGGGAGGGAAAACATGAGCTGGAAGGGCATTCCATGCCTTAATGGCACGGGGCAGAAATGAAGAGCTGAACCTCTTAGTCCGAGCCACCAGCGACTGCATTGTATGTGGATGGCAGCGCTGTCCTGCACGTGTCGTTCGGGAGTGGAAAGGGGAGGGAGGGATTAGCTGAAATAGCTCTTCAGAGCATTCCCCATTAAAGAGACGGTAGAGAACACTAAGACCGGCAATGTCTCTACGTAGTTGTAGAGGCTCCAGAGTTTCGGACACCTCTACATCACCGACAATACGGATAGCACGTCGCTGCAACCTATCGAGAGCGTCGAGCAAGTATTTTGCGGAGCCATCCCAGAGGTGACAGCAATATTCCACACATGGGCGAACTTGTGCCTTATAAAGAAGGCAGAGCTGCACCGGTGTGAAAAATCGCCGCACTCTGTTCAGGATCCCCAGTTTGCGGGAGGCTGTTCTAATGACGCTCTCGATGTAATCCCGCTGGTTCAGGTCGCGGCGAACATCTATGCCAAGGATGCTAAGGCTATCCTGTATTGGTAAGGGACGTTTAAACGGATTTAAATGAAATTTGGCACAAAGTAAGTTTAGAGCCTGAAAAATTACACAGGCCTTTTAACCGACGGAAAATATAGGAGCAATGCTTTTGTATGAAGTTAGTAAACTACGAGCTGGATGCGAGTGGATAGAGAGAAGTGGCGTGCATTTGGAGAGGCCTATGTCCAGCAGTGGACAGGAATAGGCTGATGATGATGATGATGATGATGATGAAACTACGTGGGAACTGAAAGTGCACGTCTGTTTGCGCACACACAAGTGTACTATAACATGCCCTGAGAAGTTGAATGATCTTAATTGATATTTTGATATCATTATCTTATCCTAAGATCGATAGCCAGGGGATACCAGTCACAACTATCTGTCCGGTGGTTGGTGAACGGTATACGGGTAAGCGACCCCGGCTCCTCGAGCTACTATCGACTCAGTACAAATCATCCGAGGCGATAGTATCCTTCCTCCCCTTTTCCTTCCCCATCATATATCCTTGCTACTGGTGGGAACGCAATGACCTTGTTAAAATATTGCACAAGGCAGAATGGCGGCGACGTGGTCCACAACTCCGTCACGTCACGTTTCCCACAGAGGTGAAAAAGTGGATCGCTGGAAGTGATCTCTGCCTACCCTCTGGGCAACAGGCGTGATTGTATGTATGTATGTATGTATAGCTTCATAGCACTAAGCTTAGTTTGGGTTCGTAGGAGAAATTATTGCATCTTTTTTATTCAACCGACTTAAAAATTATAAAATTTCAATGTTTCAACATACAATCAATAAAGGCCTTTATGTTTTTTATCTAACTGTTCAATGGAGAATGCTACTGTGTCTCAATTTTACAATAGCACATTATGTATTGGCATGATGAATATACTTATTTGTAAAACGAATTTGTATTTTAGAACGTGAAAGTACAAAAAAAATTTTTTTCCATGTACTGCACGTTGCGGTGTGACGTCATAGCGCTACGTTGATTTTGTATGAAAAGTGCAATCAAATCAAAACGAATTACACATATCGATTCGGTATATCAATGACTTCAAAGATGCATAATTACCTAAAATCATGAACGTTCTTCATTATCGAGAAGTGTGTAAACAGCCTTATTGCAATCAAAGCGATTACGCATTATAAACAGATTAGTTTGTTGACATACGTTGCAGTAACGTTTTGCAACGTTGTAACGGCTAATGGTGTGTGATAACCTAACCCAATACGGATATAATTGAACATCTTTATTGATCTAAGAGATATCTACTTCGTCTCTAACACATTACCCTATTTTTACTGCCTCGTTGGTCTATTGGTAGCTAGCGCTGCGTAAGGACCGAGAGGGACAGTCGGGCAACATTTGTGTGAGTTTTTCTGTAAAGAAATTACTCAGCCCAGAGTTAGGAGGTTCTGTTCCCCCGCAAGTCCTGTGATGATGACAAGGCTACTCCAAGCCATCATCGAACTCAGACAGAAAAGATAATTTAAAAAGACAAAATTGACACAGTAGTTTTTGAGTTAAATATACCGACAAATGCTAAAACTTTCCTCTAATATTAGTAGAAATACTATGTAGGTTAATAAAAATAGACAGAACTTACAATACGCAAAATTACTTCACAGTTTTCCGACATTCAACCGCCATTGGCAACATATACAAATTTGCATTTCCCCTCTCTTTCCCACGCAAGAGACACATTTTCCGTCCTTGTCTGGCTTTGACATTGACTCTATTTCTCTGTTTGACTGTTTGTCAGTTTACTTTACTCATTTGAGTACGGTCATACTGACCTATATTTGTTTTACGCAGAAGAACTGAAGGTTGTAAATCGTTATTTTCTTCGTTTTAGGTCAAAATATCGTTACATGAACTCGTTGCCTAGGCTCGCTTTAGTATTTTTACCTTTAAAACTATAACATTTATACCACTAATAAACTGATTGGAAAAACATGGTCATTTTAGCCATATTATTCTTTAGATTAAATGCTAATACCTACCAAAATACCTTTTGCTTAGGTACACCTAGGTGTGGCCTATCGACCTCATACATATTTGGATCTCACTACCGCTTACCATCAGGTGGAGTGAGGTCATCTTGTTAGCTTACTATAAAAAAAAACAAACCTAAAATTCCGTAATTTTCTTTTTCTTAACTGACTACGATGATGGCTTGGAGTAGCCTTGTCATCATCACGTAACTTGCGGGGAAGCGGAAGGCCCTAAGTATATTAGTTGAGTAATCTAAGTTATACCGATTTAGTACTTTTCAGCTTAGCATTTATGAATTAGTCAGAACTTGTGTACTGTTTGTTTGTTCGCATCCACATGAATAATTAATTACTTCATTCATTACAATTCATTAACAAGTGTGACTAAGATGATTATACGTATAATTACGCAATTAGCAGAACGCAATGTAGGTAGTTAGATAGATACTTTTTACACACAACACGTAGATTCATGTAAACTAGGTATGTATGTTGATTATCAAGTAAACCATATTATAGAAACATGGTGTTATGACAGAGTGTATTTCTTTTAATGTTTTACGAAAGTAGTTTTTTCAACTATGCTTTTGCATCGACTCTTCAAAGAATATGTTTCCGTAGTAAATTTCAACTGTTTTAAAGCTGTTTTTAAGAAATATGTATCAAACATGATTATTCGAACATTTGTGTAATACGCTTAATGTTTTTTTTTACTGACAAAAACATGTAAGATTGCCATACATAGGTTTTTATTTCTAAACTGACACACGGTGATGGCTTGGAGTAGCCTCGTCATCATCACTGGACTTGCGGGGGCTCTCATCCCTACTATCTACCCATAAAGAGAGAGACATCAAACATCCCTCTCACACAAACAGCAGGTATACATCGGCAAATCACGAGCCTTCAGATTTGAAGTGCTAGAATCGATTGCTGCTATTCGCAGTTATCGATAAGATATCGCTATTTGCGTCATCCATGATGATAAGGGGAAAAAATGTTTGTTTCTTAAACAGAGACTGTATAAACACAGTAAGAGTCCACCTAGGGGAGCTTGACGGAAGGATGTCAACGATTAACAAACACGCTCGAAGTCTTGAAATAGAAAGACCTTGTTTTTTTACGAAAGGGACTAAGTGTCAGAAGAAATGTATCATCTGTGTTTGATAGAAAGACCATTTTGGTATAGGGAAGTAGTGTTAGAAAAATTTAATCATCTGTGTTAGATTTATAGATGCCTGATTTCTAGTTATGTCACTATCGTCCCAAATTTTTACAATATACTTTCTTTTTCCTAACTGACATAAGATGATGGCTTGGAGTAGCCTCGTCATCATCATAGGACTTGCGGGGGAGCTGATGGCTCTCACCCCTAAATTGTGGCAAAAACGCTTATTTTCAGTGTGTAGTGATTTTGCCGTTTAAGAGACTCCCTAGCTCTTTGGGTTTTAAGGTTGGAAAGCATGGTGTCCTTATTACCCCATAACAAAAGACTTAATAGTAGATCGTGATAGGGGTTTTATAAGAATACCTCATCATATTTCCCCTCATCACTAAACTCTAGATGTGAAGATCTACCTACTTGTAGATTCAAAAGCTTCTTTAGTTTTCAAGTTAAAGGTAAGTTGAATGTAAAACCCTAAATCCTAAGTACTTAAAGGGTGTAAGCAATACTAGACAGCCCTTTTTGTTTGTCAAGTGTCTTTACACTCAACACAATAGCTCTTTTTGGAAAGAGGGATCAACTTAAGTCGGATTTTGCTGAGCGGCAAGAAATGTAAAAATTTTTTTTTACACTGTCAATAGACCTATATAGTTTTTAATCTTTCGCGTTCCATTACACTAAATATTAGTCTTTTAACGGGCCAGTTCGCTCGCAACCATGATTAGTGTAACCCAGTCGAAACGTCGGGCAGTAAGTGGCAATGTATTTGCGACTCCTAATATCGCGTGTAGACTCATAAAGACTAATATTTAGACCTATAGTTTACTGGAACTAATACGATAGATCTTAGTAATAGAACCTCTTTAACCGGGGTACGGAAATATTAAAATGCAATGTAATGATTGCATGTTTCGTTAAATATAAGCAAAAATAAGAAACGTATATAACCAACACGACTCTATAACTAAAGAATGGCTGAACCGATTTGGCTTAACATTCCCTTCCTTCGCTTTGTGTGTTTTGAGTGATGTTCCTTGCCAGTATTTCCATAGGATCCCAAACTAGCTGAGAAAATTTTCATCGCCTCTACTTTCGAAACACAACTTTTACTAGGTCATCGAAGTACAGAAAAACAGCATTCTACAGTACACATCAACAGTTATCTTGTTTCAATTACAGGCGTTGCTTCGTTATTATGAAATATGGAGGGTTGAGGTTAGTATGCCGACTTTCTTGATAAGTATTGCATGATTTATGTGTAGGTCGTTCGTTTATCTTAACAAACGTTCTGGTGAAACCACCAGTTTCTTGTGTACAGACCACACCGATAAAACCTTATCAATGTAAGTTGTATGGCTATTTTGAGCAACAACGTCAATGGAATAGAGGAGTTAGGTCTGTTTACCTCTAAATTGTTTAGGTTATGCCCCTTAACGATACGTTGTGATATTATAATTCAGCTATATGGATTTAAGTATATGATAATACCTTGTACACCTACAAACTCTATTAAGAGCCAAATGAAAAGAAATCTTTTGAATTATCATATCTTTCTTTGTACGATTGCTCAAACCTAAATCTATAGTCCTCATTAATAGTTAAGGCTTATTTTTCTCTCAAATGTATCAAATATTTTGAAATGTATTTAGGACTATTTAGGCAAATCGTTTATTTTCATTCCAAACTAAAAAAAGATACAATGAGACTTGTAGTGAAATACCTAATGGATAGATGAAGTAATAGTTAGGCATCAAAGAGCGGTAATGGCTCGTTTGATAAACCTTAGCCTCTGATCTGAAGGTCGTGGGTTCAAATCCGAACATGTACCTTTTGTAATCACCAGACAAGCGGCGAAAGAAAAAAATGTGAGTGTGAAAAAACGTGTCTCTCTCAAATCTCACCAAAAATAAAAAAATTGGAGAGATTTTGAATATTATTTGGAAACAAAAATTTGACCGTACATTAACAAAACACCAATACTACTACTGGTTTAATAACATGCGGAAGTAGTTCGTTGTAAATATATATTTTATTGTAATTAAAGAAAAAATAAACAATTCGTTAATAAATTGTAGTTTATTAATGTGCGTGGAAAAAGTAAAGATATTGACTTACTTACTTCATTATACTTACTGCATCATGTTCTGTACTTCTTATTGTAGCTGATTTTGAGACAATAAACGATTTAATTTATTTATTTATTTATTTATTTATTTATTGTAAAATATATTTATATTGCTTTAAACAATTATAACACTAACTCATATAAGTAGTTAAATGAAACAAACGAATTAAAAGTACAGGGGTAGCGATGTTTTACTAAAAGGTGTACGGGCGTAAGTCAATTTTTTAGGGCAAAAGAGACATAATTATTATACCAATTTAACCTCATATGTGGGATATCTCACAAAAAACCCAGTTCCTTCGGTTACCGGGCCATTTCCATTTAAGATACGACTCTGAGAAAGTCGCAACTTAAAAAAATACCGTTTGTTCCGTCTCAATCAATCAATTCATGCACTTTCATTCCCTTTAATGCATTTCTTTTTTGTCCCTGTCTCGCTCTACTATTTTATTGGGAGTGAGAACGAGACAACATGTTCTGGGTGCAGAAATGCCGCATCGGCCTCAATATATACGGACAGTGTTACGATAATTTAACATTTATATCGATAACTAGCGACTCGCCCTCGCTTCGCTTCGGGTATATCTCTAAATAATATATAGCTGTGCCCGCGACTTCGTTCGCGTGGACTACAGGATTTTGTTTTTTTTTAACTTAAAAGTAGTCTTAGTTACTCCTTAACATCAGCTACCTGCCACCATATAAGTTAAGTAGGGTGATGGAATGTCGCTAAGTTTTGATCCGAGTAAAACTGACAAATAGAGACAGTTGCATCAATCGTTTAAATAAAGAGTCAAACTTTGGCCTTTGTCCTTTTATATCCAAAAATTTGTGGTAGGTCTTGCTACAACAGACAAAAAAATTGTACCGATAAGCTAATATCGTACAGATTTAATGATGACTAAATTTTTCTTAACAAATTGAAAGAAGGTCACTGAAAGTATTATACAGGGTGTAACAGGAGGGGTGGATCATCGTAAGTCAATCGATGGGGGACTTCAATACCTATCGATATAACCCCCATGTATGTTCAGCGATTTTCAATAGTTCCAAAGTTATTGAGATTTTTGTGAAATTTTTGTAAAAAGCCGGAATTCAGTGTAAAAGTCTTCACTGTAGCTTAACTACTGGACCTACTTGTATGATTTTTTTTCTAGAAGTAGTTCAATAGTGGGTCTTTATAATTACGATACCGATTTGAGTCATAACCTTATCATATTGGAGTAAAAAAATAATTCTTCACAAAAGTTTTACGAATCAAAATGTGTCCACCAACTTTGAAAGCCTCCAGTGAAAAAAAAATGCCTGTGTTTTTTTTCTAGAACTTATTTTAAAAACTACCTACATTCATGGATAGTATACCCTGAAAATTTCATACCGCTACTGCCAGAGCGTCAAAACGAAAAATGAACGCGAATGGCACAGGTGCCATAAATCAGTGTTTTTATTTTTCATGTAAAACTTTAATTAAAAAAATAAATCGATATGTTTCAGCGAATTTATGCTATGTTAGTAACATTAGTAGCAGTAATTTTACAGAATTGCAAATTGAAGGGGTGAAAATCAAACAAAGAAAATTTACATAATTTTTGTTAATTATTTTTTTTATATTAAGTGTTAATAATGGGCATTATTATTGCTTAGACCTTCTTAAAAAGCATTTTTGGAGGTTGTGGAATGCTTCTTTTTTGTCAAATTTTTCAAGGGCCCAAATTGTGGCAAGGAAAAATGTAGTAGTAGCATTTTGCAACATCCGAAAAACCTTTGTAAAAAGGTGTAGTACTCGTATGTATGCATAGCCAATAATGGTGCCCATTATGAAGACTTGCTGTAAAAAAAAATAATTAACAAAAATTATGTAAATTGTCTTTGTTTGATTTTCACCCCTTTAATTTGCAATTCTGTAAAATTACTGCTACTAATGTTACTAACATAGCATAAATTTGCTGAAACATATCGATTAATTTTTTTATTAAAGTTTTACATGAAAAATAAAAACACTGATTTATGGCACCTGTGCCATTCGCGTTCATTTTTCGTTTTGATGCTCTGGCAGTAGCGGTATGAAATTTTCAGGGTATACTATCCATGAATGTGGGTAGTTTTTAAAATAAGTTCTAGAAAAAAAACACAGGCACTTTTTTTTCACTGGAGGCTTTGAAAGTTGGTAGACACAATTCGATTCGTAAAACTTTTGTGAAGAATTATTTTTTTACTCCAATATGATAGGGTTATGACTCAAATCGGTATCGTAATTATAAAGACCCACTATTGAACTACTTCTAGAAAAAATCATACAAGTAGGTCCATTAGTTAAGCTACAGTGAAGACTTTTATACTGAATTCCGGCTTCTTACAAAAATTTCACAATAATCTCAATAACTTTGGAACAATTGAAAATCGCTGAACATACATGGGGGTTATATCGATAGGTATTGACGTCCCCCATCGACTGACTTACGATGATCCACCCCTCCTGTTACACCCTGTATACTGAAATTAAAGAAAATATCAAAGATAATTCTAGCTAAACTACAAAAAATCGCTGAACATACATGGGGGTGATTCGGATACCCCATAGCATAGAGCTTCTAATTTTTTCTTTTGGACGCCTATGGATGGGCCACCCTGTAGGTATAAATACAATTTCCCACACTTATTTTTTTTGCTGTAAATACATTAATTTATCGATATTTTGGTCGTTTACTTATGTACTACAACACTATTTGCGACCAGTTATGGTAATAATCATTCCGTTCACTCATTCACGATATAACATCGATCGGTATAGATCGAGTTGTGGGATCCACATTTAACACTGATTGAACCAGTTTTTATGACGTTGACTCATATTAAGTCGGGATTAAATAACTGCAAACTAGTTTGTTTATAAAATTCCATACCTGCGATATGTTTTTTAAACGGTCACTGATGGATATTTTCTGGTTCTGTATCATACTTAAAGCCTTTAACTATAATTTAGATTTAATATGCCTTTTAGTACCAGTCTTTACCTAAGTATGTACAGTATTTCTAAGTATTACCTATTGACTGGATCGGTGGAACAGTGTAAGTTACCCTGCCTGACGGTTCCAAGAGTCGTGGGTTCGATTCCTACTCGGGATCAATATTTGTGTTATGAACATCGTTGTTTGTTCCCTGTCTGGGTATGAGTATGTATACATAAAATACATAATATATATATATATATATATATTAGTTAGTATTAGTTTGGGGTCATATGACCGTGTGTGGAAATGTCCTAGATATTTATTTATTTATTATTATATCGAACAAAATATCAATTACTAGTGACCCGCCCTCGATTTGCTTCGGGTAAAGTATACATAAAAACCTTCCTCTTAAATCCCTCTATCTATTAAAAGAAACCGCATCAAAAAATCCTTTGCGTAGTTTTAAAGATTTCAGCATACATAGGGATATAGGTATAGATGAAGCGACATTGTGATTTACTATGTAGAGATTTTCGTTTATGACTTAACATTTATTATGCTACACCATAGCTCAAAAAAATATAAAAAAGTTATTAATCAAAAACATTTAGTGTTAATTTAACACATTTATGGTTAAGTCCAACGAAAACGGAATAAAAATTACATGCAATCAAAAAAGTGCCCCCAAAATTAAAACTGGCCGTACACGCCAGAATACGGCTTCTTTCTTATTTGGTAATCGGTAGCCATAAATCTTTATTAAAAATTTACACGGGAAAATGCCTACGTGTTGTCAACATAAAACTTGATAAAACCTTTCACATTTTTCACCAAATATTTTCGTTCACTTTACATAATAAATAATATTAAATATTGTTGATACACGTTATTAAACACATATTTGTAATTAACATGTTCATTTAGAGAACAAGAATTTCTCAATGAAAATGTCAAAAATAATTAAATTTTAGCTATGCTCTATTATAGACACAAATACACAATCCAAACTCATACTCCAACTGAAACGCTTTTTGATAATGTAGAGAGTATACATATTATTTATTTAACTGTTACAAAGAAAATGGTACACATTAAATCGGTTAAAGTCTCGATTACATTAAAAATCGATTAAAATACCGTCTTTGCAGGAAATCGACATCCCTACCGACGACAATATTACGGGATCGTGACCGGTTCTCAATTGTTTCCTTTCTCGATTATGTTGCCTTTTTAATCGATCGATTAAAATATCTCACTCGGCAAAATTGCCAACTAATTGGTCCACACGGGTACTGGTGAGAGAGAATTCTTTTATTTTTAAAAAGATTTTGTACTCTACACACACTTTTTGTAGAAGGGACGTAGATGGCCATTTTTATGGTCGTAGGCTGAGAATACTTTGGTTTCGGCCATGGCGGCCGATCTTGATAGAGATCAGCTTCTCGTTATTTTCGAGTCGATGGCGAAATCAAATGTATCCGTCCCAGTATTCAGCCGCACGAATCGCGTTGTCTGAGGCACCCATTAGGTCACTCAGTTAGCAGGATGCTGGACATGCGGGACATAATGTCTTGTGTGGCACATGGAGATCAGCTGACCGCACAGGACATAGAGTGCACCAGTGTGTGCAATCGCAAGTGCATTTTCTCTTCCCTCACTCCCATAATTCACATAAAAAATGTCCTAAAGAACTCCTATTTATACACCCCTGCTATGTAACTTCCAAGTGTAAGTCCGAAATAGAGCATAGTAAGACCGCAATGACAGATCAGGCGCAGGACCAATGGGTTAACGTACTGCTCAGTCAGACATGCTTATCACAAAACAGGTTTTCAATGAGTCATTATTAGGCTAAGGATATCGTGAATTCGATTATCTTTGGATTGCAAAGACAACATAGTATTTCTGTACAAATATTAACAGTAAAACTAACTTTCTTACACGATATAAATGCCATCACATTCATAGCTATGTTTGTGTGCGATACGGTGCAAAAATGTTGATAAACATGAAATAGGAATCTTCATATCATTTTTTCAAACAAACGTTTGCAAAACACCAACAAATACTTTGTAAGAGAAAGTTAGATAGATAGGCAGAGATGTCTTTAATTTTATATTTGTTTCAATTTTAGGGTTGAGTGCTATCGCTATATAGAGAAAAAGGGGTAAGGGGTTCAATGTGGTGGTATTTACCTTTAAAAACTCTATCAACCGCAAGAAATTTTAAAGTTTGTATAAAGTATAAGATAACTGTATATAACAACCACGGACGTTAACCAAAAGACAGTTGCGTTCCAATCCATTGTCATAGATCACGTTCCAAAAAGTCTCCCTTTAATCCCTTTAAAAGGACAAAAAACTACCGTGGGATAGCTACTTAGCGCCTGGCAAAATTAAAAAAAAACATCGCAAATAAAGGGGAAGTGTAATTTGAGAAAAGGATCCAAATAGGTGTGAATCTAAACAGGGGTTTTGAATTAACCTTGAATATAAATCTTAAATAAATTCATATGACTTGTAGATCGCTAAATAGTATAATTTGAATGATAATCGAATGAATGGGATGAATGGTTACGCGCATCACTATTAGGGAGGAAAAAAATACAATCTGTCATTTTTTACAAAAGTGTCGAATGTCAAAGCATCGGAATGACTTGGAGTTTTAGCGGTTTTGACACCAACAATTATTATTATGATAGAGTCGAGAGATATTAAAATAATTTACTAAATTGTTATTAGCATTTGCAAGATAGATTAAACAAACCTCATAATTATTATTCTCTTTTTTTCATCAATATGAATCTCTGATTTAAGATGATATAATTTTCATTGCAAATCATTTTATTATGATTTTAAGGAAATGATTTTCATACCAACGATCAACACTATCAAAAAATTGTTAGAGATTAAAAAAGATTCAACGTGTGACGTGAATCTAAAACTAAATTATATTCACAAACCTATTCAGGATATTTAGCCGTTATCACAACGATATTGGAGATAACGCGATAAGTTGATAAGATCGATATTCGGACAGTCGGTACCTAACCTACATTTGTATATCGGAAAAACACATGTTTCAGTTGCTTCAAATCTGAAGTAATCTATATTAGTCTCATCACCACATCTGGTTGAAAGCATCAAACTCACTATCCTAAATTTCTAACATCTGAGATTGTGATATGCTAATCCCCCTAGAGTGGAAGAATTGAAAATTTGTGCATTTATAACAAGATCACGACCGGCCAAGTGTGAGTTCAAACAGCTATGATATTAAAAATGAATAAATAAATAAAGAGTCGTATCACACGATATGTCTTTTTAAGGTGCCGTAAATATAGATTTATTCTGTTTTTTAGTACCTATTTGTTGAAACGGCTACAGAAATACATCATTTTATGGAAATATCAACTATCACAATTCTTCAGTTACAGTCTGAGGAGTACAGTTGTCTATCAGACGGACAGACAATCAATAAAGTCTTACTAATAGGATACCGTCTTTAACCATTAGGTACAGAACCCTAGAGCCAATAATTATTATTCGCATTAGATTGGCTTTTTTGTATCCTACACTATTATTTTATTACAATAAATAAACGATAGTGTAAAATTATACGTAATATAAATTGCAAACACATTTTTTTATCGCTAGTTATTGTAAACTATGTAATTATCATGCGTTATGTTGCATCGTTCAGCATAAACGATATTATTTTATTTGAATGTCACGGCCAAATTGAATAAATTGTGATTTAGAACGTTTTTTATGCTATAGGAAGCTAATTAATTCAATCGTTAATCATTGTGGTAGCATATTTTAATGTACGCCATTTTTACAATGTTTTAAATGAGAAATACATATTATATTGTTTACTATTTACAATTGAATACCCGTATAAATAGGTTAGATATCTAGGTACTAGGTGTAGGTTACCTAAGTTGTAGGTAAGTATTGTTCCTGTACTTCTATGACGTCGTATTTAATCTGATTCTGTATTTAGTTTAATCACTATATTATTATGACCTACATACATACATACATAAAATCACGCCTTTTTCCCAGAGGGGTAGGCAGAGATCACTTCCAGCGATCCACTTTTCACCTCTGTGGGAAACGTGACGTGACGGGTTGTGGATCACGTCGCTATTATGACCTACCTATTATTATTTCCTTCCTTGCTTGTACAATTCTTAACTACCTATCTTCTTGATTACATAAGGACGTTATATACGTGCCTAATTCTAATGTTGAAATTCTAGTCGTAATTCAAGCTATCATTTGATCATTAATTTCCTAGTTTTACAGATGATTTATATACTAGGAAACAAGTACAATATATTTACCTATTTATATTGTGCCTTGTTCAATAATAAATCTAGATCAAAAACATATTTCCTAGATCATAAGTGTTACCTCTTTAAACAACACTTGCAATGAAGTGGATGACATAATACCTACAGTACTACGCCACTGTGTCTATTCAACAATAAATGAGTTATATGAGTCATTTTCAGTTGAAAGATTTTTCACTGAAAACCCCAAATGAGTATGCACAAAACAAAACACAGCAAATTTAACAAAACTGTTAAAAAATTAACAAACTTTTACTTAAAAAATAAATAGCTAAACACATGATCATATTTGTGTAGATATAATAAGAATGATAAGTAATTTTAACACGAAACCTGCTGAAGGCTAGACGTGCCTAGAAGTATATGCGTAGCTTTTAAGATCTAATAAAAAACCAAAAAATTACCTACTTCACTAGATAGATTTGATAGTTTATCTATTTGCGTTAAGATGAGTCTACAACTCAGCAAACATATTTTTATGAATCCGAAGATCATCATCATTATCATCATCAGCCCATAATATACCTACGTCCCCTAAAAATATGTTTACAGAGTAAATAATTGTAGCATCACAAAAAATAAAAATGAGTCTACAAAATTTTATAGCGAAAGAAATATCCATCGACTTTTTTCCCCTTAGCTTGCTTTCATGAAACATCTCAGCTAATAATACAAGAAAATACATTTTACTCTTTGCTCTACCTACGTGAATAAAGGACAATGGGCATTTTGGGCTAAAATAAAAATCGCGTGGCAGTCTCAAATTTCAATTGCATATCATAGTTCGTGTCATAAATAAAAACTTATTATATGGCAGTTACTTCGAGTCATGGTTAGATATAGAAATATAGAGTGATGAAGATTGTTATATTTCATTAACGTATTATTACATAACTATTTTATTTTGATTATTTTGTAAAAGCAAACAGCGGTTTTTTATTTAAATAGGATAATTCAGAATTACAATAAACCTACGCCTACGAAAAGTGATTTTTTTTTTATAGTATAAACTCGTCTGACGGAATCACCCAGCCACGGCACGATACCAAGATGAAATTCGATTACCTGCTGCGTTTTTAGAGACTATTATTATAGACGAGTAAGTTTTTTATAAAAAAAAAAAAAATTTTTTTAATATTGAACAAACAAGATAACATCACTCCACCTAATGATAAGCGGTAGTGAGATCCAAATATGAGGTCGACAGGCACAATAGCCTGTCGCACTCACCCTGAAGCCCGCTTAAAGAGGAGACTATTGCCGCGGCAACAACGAGACAAGGCGTGGAGTCTCGCATTGGTTTGAGCTGTGCGGGTCCGAGTTGGCCAGTCCGCCGGACGGAAGGGCCCCCGTTTCTACGGGTCTCCCTGGCCGGCGGGCTGACCCGCTCCGCCCGCACAATACCGCCGCTAAGACTCCACTGGTCCGGCGCTTGCCGCAACAATGGCCCCTGTTCGTACAGTGTTGATCCCGTAACGCGACCTCACCGAGAGAGGCCAGAGTCACTTGGCGGGTTATACGCAACTATATGGTGGTAACAGCAACCGGTCGACAAAACTTCTTTGGACGTTTTTATATTGTACCTTTTGTATGTGATTGTATTTATCATAATAATACCTTAAAAATATGGTCGGTTTTTTATTTTCTTGTAAACCTTTAAAAATGTTAGACTTTTTAATAGTTATAATATACACTTAACAATAGGAATACTATAAAAATAAAACAATTTTTGCATTGAATCATCGAAATATACAAAGACAACAATATTACATATCTCCTAAACTAACCGGTATATGTTCACGATTTTTTTTTAAAATAGTGTTGTTTAATAGTGCCTTGCAAGATATACTGATTCCGGAGACTGCCACTCAATTTCAAAAATAGACCAAGCTCCATACATTTTTGCCCATTGTCCTTTAAATCTTATTACGCATGTTTTAAATAATTTATGTAACTACCTAGAGACACATAAAACAGTGTTAGTCTTTAGTCTTCAATATTTTACTATATTTTTGGTGCAAATCAAACATTCAGATACTTGCTTGCTCAAATTTTGAATGAAAAAAAATAATGAAAGTAGAGAATTTTAATGTCGATTTAAAGGTTTATTTATCGAGAGTCCGATAACATTTCAGTAAGGTAGAGAAGCTATAGGTATGTAGGCATCTAAAACTGTAGCTTACTCACTTAGTTATAAACTGACTGTTAAAAGTAAAAAGTCAATTTACTTTATTTTACATGTTTTTCTTTTCATTTCAGCGCCTAAGATTTTTTTATTTCTGATGCCTTAGCTTGCCGCTTCTTTTCAAATATGTATAGCACGTACCTTATGGTGGTCAAACCATGTCAAAATGTTAATATTTTTAACTGTAAATTAACATAAAATACCAAAACAAGCTCGTGAAGTATAATTAACCGCGTAACGGTATTGGCGCGGGTAACAAAAGTACCGAATTTCCATAATTTCGCTTCAACGACACGCTCTAAAATAAAACCTTACCAACGGCGGTTATTTCAGTCTAAGCTATAAAACATCAGACACAAAACGTACAACAAAACTCGGGACGAATTTATCCACAAAATGCACAGTTGACTTAGCAAAAAAATAACACTTTTCCCACTTCGCAACACAGAACGAAAACTTTTTAACGTAAACTCCTTAATCAACAACACTAACTTTGAATGAAAAAAAAAACTAGGCTCAGCGTTGATTTAAAAATAAACACTGGCGATAAAACGGAACGCATTTGATATTTTCATTGAGAAAAAAAAGAAGTTCGAATTTCGAAACGTACCGAGCGTTTGCGCGCGTCTGACCGGAATCGTTCGCAAACTGAACTGAGGCGGCTTTCGTTTATTTTCCGATTCGGTTTTGAACGGAGCTCACGCACCCATACAAATGTACCGTCGCGATGGCGCGGGCTTACAATGTGTGTATGTGTGCGTAGCTAGATTAGGGAGGTGAGGTGTCGATAAGGATTTATCGGTTGGTACCTATATTGAAACTATTTGGTAACTATAGAAACTATTTTGTAACTATTATATGAAAAGTAGTTGTTTAATTTTAAAACGGGTTGGTGTTGGCAATCTTTTCATGTTTTACGGATTTCATTTAAGCATACGCCATATTTTTTTTCCAATAATTATGTTCTTATGCTTTGGTCATCTTATAATAGCAGTCACTCTTATTTTATATTTTTTTCAGCTGCGATGATAGCTAGGAGTAGCCTTACTTCAATGCGGAGCTCTCCCCCTAACTTTTTTTAAGTAAATGTAGATATAAAATTGTTATTTTATTTTAATATTAGGTCTGCCAGAATTATTACAGCCATGTACAGACAGCGATCCACTACATTTTAAATAATAATAATAATGGAGTTTTTCTGTTAATAAATAACTCAGCCCAGAGTTAGGGTTTTGAAGGTTGCACGCCCGTGCTTCGGAAAGCACGTTAAGCCGGTGGTCCTGCGCCTGATCTCTCATCGGTCATGTCGGACTGCCTTCTCACCGAACTATGAGGGTAAGGGAGAGTGCGCTTGTGTTTGCGCGTACATTTGTGCACTATAATATGTCCTGCGCAGTGGGCTGATCTTCATTGAGATCGACCGCCATGGTCGAAATGGGTCGGACGCCTTATTTATTGATACCTACCCTTAAAATGTTTCGATCAAAACGATAAGATGAGTTGAACATCACTAAACTCACAACATCCCACATTTACTCACACAAATGCAAAGATGCACACTTCTTGAACTGAGCTTAAAGCTTACACGAACAAGTCAAACTAATCTCAACCTTATTCTTAAAATGTTGAAGCTTCTTTTAGCATACTGATAGTGTATTTTAAATTTTCTCGCTTACAAGTACAGATTTCTCAATAGCACGATAATAATATGCAATTTACTATTTGTATCCAAGTACCTATTGTATTATTTTACTAAATAGGAACTTATGAGCATAGTTATGTGTAGGTCTGAACTTTATTTTGTAATAACAGAATGCCAAACCCATAGTAGATACCTATTTGCCACTGTGTATAGCGAATTCGAAAAGTCAGTTTCCGGTTAAAAAAAATTCATGTCTCTTAAAAACCTTTACTTATCTTCATCAAAATAAGTAAAGCTTTTTAAGAGACATGAATTTTTTTTAACCCTTTGTGAAAACAAGAGAGTTACTCCATCATCACTACATAGTTAAAAGCAAAGTCGCTTCCCGCTGTCTGTCTGTCCCTATGTATACTTAAAACTTTAAAACTACACAACGCATTTTTGATGCGGTTAGTTATCCTTACTAATATACTAATATACTAATATACTAATATACTAATATATACTAATTACTAATTACTACTAATATTATAAATGCGAAAGTAACTGTCTGTCTGTCTGTCTGTCTGTCTGTCTGTCTGTCTGTTACGCTTTCACGCATAAAGTACTGATCCGATTTAAACTAAATTTGGTACAGATATAGTCCAGAGCCTAGAAACGGTTATAGGCTACTTTTTAACCGACTGCGCTATAAAGAAGTAATGTTTTAGCCGTTAAACATCTCTACGCGGACGAAGTCGTCACAGCCACTGGACGGATCGAGATGAAATTTAGCATGCAGGTAGATGTTATGACGTAGGACAGGATTTCCCGAAATTCCCACGGGAACGGGAAATAACGGGAAAATCCTTTTGTATGAAAAATACTAACCGCATAAGTTAGACGCTTGAAATTTAACATGCAGGTACCTTAATAAATTAAAAGCTTAGTTGCAACAGGGTATTGTAAAATTCCCACGGGAACGGCAGTAATAGGAAAAAAAATTGTATGAAAAAATCTAAACCGCGATATAGATAGACGATTGAGATTTGGCATGCAGGTACCCCAATGAACGTAAAGCTTACTTCCAACGCGATATTACAAAATTCCCATGGGAACGGGAGTTATTGGGAAATAACTTCTGTATGTAAAATCCCTTACGGGGTTGAAATATATTATATAGAGATAGATATATACCCGAAGCGAAGCGAGGGCGGGTCGCTAGTTTGTAATAAATAGAGGGATTTAAGAAGGTTTTTATGTATAATATACCCGAAGCAAAGCCAGGGCAGGTCAATAGTTATACATACATAACATGGCTAAAATCTTGTTTATTTATAACAATAATAGCATTATCATATTATTGGTGATTCCTAAGTTAAGAAAAATCTATACCTAGTACAAATATAGGTACAGTAGGATCTACCTACTGTAATAAAATAACGAACGTACATATTGGCTACATAATGTGAAGAGTAGTTGACTGGCTCGGTGGAACAGTGGTTAGTGACCCTGGCTGGCGGTTCCAATAGTCGTGGGTTCGATTCCCACTCGGGACAAATATTTGTGTGATGAACATTGGTGTTTGTTCCGTGTCTGGGTGTGATTATGTATTTAAGTATGTATTTAAAAATATATATGTATGTATATCAGTCTCTGACGCCCATAGTACAAGCGCTGCTTAGTTTGGGGTCAGATGACCGTGTGTGGAAATGTCCCAGATATTTATTATTATTTATTTATTTATATTTGCTACATAATGTGAAGGGAAGTAGTGCCTACCTTGATACCTAACTACTACAGACCTAGAGTTAAATATAGGTTCTAAGTAATACAATTAAGTCATGCCTAATATAACTAAATCACCGTATGTAACAAAAACTGTGACAGAAATGCATCAATGACCTAATAAAATGACATACATATTGTATTTTTAACATACAATGCATGATTCCTTAAGAAATGGCGTAAGCTTGTGGTTAATCCCTTCTCAACAATGGGAAACCTGGTTTTCTGAATCAGCCTGAAGTTGTCATAGCTTGTATGCATTAGGTATAAGTGTGATTTCATTTTTTTTAAATAGAATTTTAAGAACAGAAATTGCAGTTTGCTAGCGCTATTTTTGTTAGTTTTTCTTTTTAGTCACAACGAGGTTGAAAAATTCATAAAATTGGTCAAAAGGGCGACTAATAATGAAGACTATACTAGAATCCGTAATTCGACGGAGTAGTTTGACAACTTCAAATCGCATTATGTTGCCAGGTTTAGCCTAGTGTTGTTTGGATCGATAATTTGTGATCTGATTCGATCAGAACAAAAAATCGTTTTTTTTTAATTTAATTTATTATTTCATTTATATCATTTTCAATCTTTTTATTAAGTCGTGTCTTGTGAAAAAAGCATGATTATAAAGTAGAAGACTGCTTAAATGATAAAAATGCATGGACATGATGAGCTGCTCGCTTGGACATCAATGAATTATGTAACTTGTGAATTTTTATGTAATACCTATGTGTTTAATTTATTTACAACTTGACGTGCAAAAGTATTTCATGAAAATCTCTTTGCAGAATAAATTATTTCATTTCATTTCATTTCATTAAAAAATGTAATGTGCAAGCTCCATATTATATTTTTATGAAATAAATTGACTTGATGAAAAAAATCGATTGTTGTTAAACCGAGATACTGGCACGATTTCGCATTACTTAATTGTAGCAGCACTGTTGGCTAGTGAAATAATGGTTGACATGATGACGCTCACCTTCATTTGTAAATCATTCGGCTTCCGTACCTTGGATTGTTTGATGCGATTGTATTTCTCTGTTCATGTAGCATATTACAGGTATTGTTTTGTTTTTCAGTTAATCAGGGCTTAAATTTCAACATTTTTATACAATACCTCTTAAAATTAATAAAATTATGCAGACATTTTGACTCTCTTTTTAATTTGATTAAAATAAATTGAGCGGTGTTGTTAGATAACCGGCGATTTTATTCTTAGAAGACGGGATAATTCTGTCGATAAATTAATATTACCATTAACCTCATCACTATTTATTTTTTCTAACACATGGTAACTCTCTATCTGTCAAACTACTCCGTCGAATTATGGATTCTAGTATAGTATTAAATGATAAAATGATGATGAATGAATTTTAAAATCCCATTCTGCAATAGGCTTTTTAAAAAAATATGATAATAATTAAAACTTATAGTTGCAAACTAAGTGGCTCGTTGGGGATTTGTAGCAATGTCCATTGCGCTACGATTCGTGGGTTCGATACCCAGTCAAAGGCTAAATATGTATGAGCATTTCGTACGTATCTAGGGGTTCTATTTATTCTATTTATGTTATTCTAGAAATATTTGTATATTGCACTGTTGATACATACATACATACATAAAACCACGCCCATTTCCCAGAGGGGTAGGCAGAGATCACTTCCAGCGATCCACTTTTCACCTCTGTGGGAAACGAGACGTGACGGGTTGTGGACCACGTCGCCGCCATTCTGCCTTGTGCATTGTTTTAACAAGGTCATTGCGTTCCCATGAGTAGCAAGGATATATGACTGGGGAAGGAAAAGTGGAGGTAGGATACTATCGCCTCGGATGATTCGATAGTAGCTCGAGGAGCCGGGGTCGCTTACCCGTATACCGTTCACCAACCACCGGACAGATAGTTGTGATTGGTATCCCTAACTGTTGATTTTTATACATATACGTACATACATACATGTACATAAAATCACGCCCTTATCCTAGAGGGGTAGGCAGAGATCACTTCCTGCTATGTGCTACGGTTCTGGCACAGCACCTTCGCTTCATCCACATTCATTAATCTCTTCATGCATGCTCGTCTATTATTATTATTATCGATTGATTTTTATTGTCACCGTATTTTAAATTGTATCCATATCCTACTTTATTTCATAGGATCGAATAAATTTTTGTATTGATATAGATGACCTTACTTCACTAATGATGACGAGATTCATATATGAGGTCGACAGGTACAATAGATCCCATTGAGCCTGTCGCCCTCAACCTGAAGACCTGCATACAAGCCGCCTGAAGAGCCCGGGATTATAGGAGAGGGGTATTTTTTTATAATAGCCTAACAAGATGACTCACGTCACCTGAAGGTAAGCGGTAGTGAGACCCACAAGTGAGGTCAACAGGCACAATAAACCATATCGAGCCTGTCGCACTAACCTTGAAGGCCTGCTTAAATGCCATTTCACACCCCGTCTGAAGAGCCCGGGATCATAGGAGGGAGGGAAAACATGAGCTGGAAGGGCATTCCATGCCCTAATCACACGTGGCTGAAAAGAGGAACTAAACCTCTTAGTCCGAGCCACCAGCGCCTGCATTGTATGTGGATGGCAGCGCTGTCCAGCACGTGTCGTTCGGGAGTGGACATTTACTTACTGATATTTTACTACTAGTAAGTATCGGTGACTCAAAATGCTTTATATATTTTCCCAAAAGCTCGTCTACCTGGCTAAGCTAGTATACTTCTATTTAAAGATAAAATCTAATTGGGGCCAGTACACAAATTAGATATTCAAGTTTAGTCGCTATGTAGCCTATCATTTATAAGATCAGAATTCAATACATAGGTACACTATAAGGATGACTAACTACTAGGTGACTAATAATTAGTCATGTTATACAATAATTATTTATTTATTTATAAGCAAACGCAACAGATTATAATCAGGAAATAAACAAGTTACTAACAGTAAACAGATAATTAACATTTTTTGTTCTTAAAAGAGATCCACCATTATATGTGACTGGCTCGGTGGAACAGTGGTTAGTGGCCCAGGTTTACTGCCTATGGTTCTAAGACTCGTGGGTTCGATTCCCACTCGGAACAAATATTTGTGAGACGAACATCGGTGTTTGTTCCGCGTTTGGGTGTGTATTAAGTATATTTAAGTATATTTGTGTATCCACTGTTGATTCTAATATCTGTAGTACAAGTGCTTAAGCTACTTACCACGGGTTCAGATCAATTTAAGTGATGTTGTGTAAAATTTATTTATTTATTATACCACTATGGTACTTTTATGTTTTACTATAGACGTTCAATACTTCACTCCACCTAAATAATAAGCTGCCATGAGGTCCACACATGAGGTCGATAGGGAAAAATAATCTATCGAGCTTTTCGCTCTCACCCCGAAGGCCTGCACGAAGAATCCAACTATTACATACTGAATATTTATAGTCAACAAATAATAATACAAATAAAATAACACAAATGTTTTCGGTAAAATCGGCGCTAGTACTTAATACATGCATGCATAATCAAATGTGTTTTGTTTGAACCATGCGATTAAATACAAAAACAATTCTCGTTTAAAACTAATTTCATAAATTTATGTACCTATTTATTTATGAATCAATTTATTTATAAAAAACATTAACCAATTAAATTAGTGCATCGAATTTAGTGTTCTTGATAAGTCAAACCACATGTACCAAAATATCTTAAACATTATATTATGAGTAATTATGACAGAAACCCTATATTTATGAATGGCGATGATGCACAATCCTTAGAGGGAAAAACACAATAAACATTAAAACTTAGGCATCTCAATAATAATAATTTTCATCGAGATCAGTAAACTACGCCGTAAAAAAAGCGTCGATAGCCGAGTGGTTAAGGTCGTTGCTTGCCATGCGAGAGGTCGCCAGTTCAAACCCCGCCAGTTACCAATGTGTTTTTCAAATTTGAAATTCATATGTACCATCATTCAACGCTTTAACGGTGAAGGAAAACATCGTGAGGAAACCAGCACACCTGAGAGATTTTTCTACTGTGTGTGAAGCCATGTCAGAGGCCTACGGGTGGTTTAAAAACTCTGACACAAGGTTGTTCATCAACCATACGATAAGAAGAAGAAGAAGAGTCAACTACGCCGGAAAATTCATAATCTACAAGTGCTCTAATATAAAGCAAAGTCGTCTGTATATGTTACGGCTAATACCCGAAGTGCGGCTACACCTAGGTTTAGCCGGCTAGAACTAGGTGTAGCCACTTACTCTTGGCTAAACCTAGGTGTAGCCGATTGTTTTCGGCTAAAACTAGGTCTAGCCTTCATAATGCCGGCTACAACTAGGTCCAGCCATTCCATGTCGGCTAATACTAGGTTCAGAGAATCCTGTTGGATAAAACTTAGATGCGAGTCCCGCCAAGCCTTCCGTCCTTCCCGCGTCACACTCAGGACTCACAGCATCTGCAGCAGCAGCGCGGGGTGGAGGGCGTAGCGAGACACGCGCCTCTGCAGGTTGTGAGCACCAAGTGCTGCTGATCTACTGCAGGTCTACTAGCGAGTGTGACTCATAGCGTCTGTACATAGTTGTAACTGCCTCGTTGGTCTATTGGCAGCAAGCGCTGCGTAAGGACCGAGAGGTCCCCGGTTCGAGTCTGCGGTCGGTGAAAATTTGTGTGAGTTTTTCTGTAATGAAATTACTTAGCCCGGAGTTAGGAAGTTGGCGGTTGAACGCCCGTGCCTCGGAAAGCACGTTAAGCCGGTGGTCCAGCGCCCGATCTCTCATCGGTCATGTCGGATTGCCGACTCACCAAATTATGAGAGTAGGGGAAAAGAGAGTGCACTTGTGTTTGCGCGCACACTTGTGCACTATAATATGACCTACGCACTTGGCTGATTTTAATTGAGATCGGCTGCCATGGCTGAAATCGATCGGACGCCTTATCTTACATACTTAGTTATAGCCGGCATGCTTTCGGCAGAGCTCTTTTAGATATTACAAAAAAATCCAATAATTAGAAACCAAGGTAGTTTTTCATTTTTTTAAATCAAATTGTAATAAGTAACACATATTGTTAGGAGTAAATTGTTAAGTACAATAGGAACAATCAGGAACATTTTTTTAACAACAGACAATAGTTTCATATTATTATTATAATTTTAAAGAATATAATTATAAATCACAGGTTTATAAAGTAACATAAACTATTTAGAACAATCTATACTTGAGTGACATTTTAAGTTGCGCATAATACCAACAGCTTTGCAGAGGCACTTTATGTTGCCACATTTGGTTTTGTAGTTCCATGTTTTCTAATTAATGGATGTTTTTGTAATATCTAAAAAAGCTCTGCCGGTAGCATGCCGGCTATAACTATGTAAGATAAGGCGTCCGACCGATTTCAGCCATGGCAGCCGATCTCAATTGAGATCAGCCAAGTGCGCAGGACATATTATAGTGCACAAGTATGCGCGCAAACACAAGTGCACTCTCTTTTCCCCTACTCTCATAATTTGGTGAGTCGGCAATCCGACATGACCGATGAGAGATCGGGCGCTGGACCACCGGCTAAACGTGCTTTCCGAGGCACGGGCGTTCAACCGCCAACTTCCTAACTCCGGGCTAAGTAATTTCATTACAGAAAAACTCACAAAAATGTTCACCGACCGCAGACTCGAGCCGGGGACCTCTCGGTCCTTACGCAGCGCTTGCTGCCAATAGACCAACGAGGCAGTTACAACTATGAACAGATGCTGCGAGTTACACTCGCTAGTAGACCTGCAGTAGATCAGCAGCACTTGGTGCTCACAACCTGCAGAGGCGCGTGTCTCGCTACGCCCTCCACCCCGCGCTGCTGCTGCAGATGCTGTGAGTCCTGAGTGTGACGCGGGGAAGGACGGAAGGCTTGGCGGGACTCGTATCTAAGTTTTATCCAACAGGATTCTCTGAACCTAGTATTAGCCAACATGGAATGGCTGGACCTAGTTGTAGCCGGCATTATGAAGGCTATACCTAGTTTTATCCGAAAACAATCGGCTACACCTAGGTTTAGCCAAGAGTAAGTGCCTACACCTAGTTCTAGCCGGCTAAACCTAGGTGTACCCGCACTTCGCGTATTAGCCGTAACATATACACCGTGCCATTTTAGTGGTTGTTTTCCCGCAGTAAAATGTTTTCTTAGTAGCACAATATAACATTTGTGCAGTTCTTTTTTATTGAAATCAATAAATGCCGGTTTTACGAAAGGTATACCCGAAACTCGAAAGCACGTTCGAACCGCTTTATTACTTAGGGCGTAGAGCTTCTTTAGCTTTAAGCATCGATTTCATGCGACAAGCAGCACCTGTTTACGCTTCATCTTATAAAAGGACGATATCTTCTCACGTTTTCGAGTTGAAAAACTATTCTAAGGTATTTTGAAAATTTGAAAATGCATGCACTTGGCTGATCTCAATTGAGATCGGCCGCCATGGCTGACATCGGTCGGACGCCTTATTTGTGTGTATGCTTAAATCTTCAAAACTACACAACGGATTTTGATGGATATTTTTTAGTAGATAGATCAAGAGAAAAGTGTTTATGTACCCGAAGCGAAGCGAGGGCGGGCTAGTAGTTTTATTATAAACTAGTAATTATTATTTGTACGAAATACATTGTTATAAGTGAATATTATCGCATACCTATATTATATTTGTTAAGCATAAAGATATATTAGACTTTGATTATTTTATTTAGACGCAGGCACAAAGTTAGTTAGAAAATAATAAAATCGTCAAAGCCAATATGGTGTCGTGACTCATGAGCCAATTTCAGTATGTGCAATTTACCTTAAAATGTACAATAATATGCATTAGGTATACACAAATCATACATTAAAAATAGTTGACAAAGTAAGTCATCTTATTCTTAGGAAAAAGTCTATTGAAATTTAACAATAAAAGGTCTAACCGCTACAGAAAACCGCATAGGCAAGGTACCTACCGTCTTAGGTATGATGACCACATTAAGTGTATGATGATTACTCAAATAGGGAAATGGATCTAGTTTTTCTGGAAATTTCCTTAACTTAGGTATTAACCTACCTATTTAATACAGTGTCCTATGTTGTTCTGAGATTCACAAAGAACAAACCGACTCTCACTAAAAAATAGTCTTTATGGGTCTACACGCGGTATTAGGTGAAGGTGAGTTCGCTCGCGACCATGATTGGTGCAACCCAGTCGAAACGTCGGGCAGTAAGTAGCTATGTAATTTGCTACTCCTAATAACGCGTGTAGACCCATAAAGACTAATATTTAGTGTAATGGAACGCGAAAGTCGAAAACTGACTCTCAGTAGACCGTGGTCATGGCGCTTGCAACAGCACTGAAATATCGGGAGCTCATTAGAATAAAACAACATGGTTAATATCCCGGAAATATTAAGTTTTCAAACTGACTCTGTTTTGTACCTAGCATGTTTTAAGATAAGACGACAAGGTAATAACTACTTTTAGACTAAAAAAAAGGTGCATTCTAGGTACAAAAAACCGTCGATGGCTGAGTAGTTAGGTCGTTGCTTGCCATGCGAGAGGTCGCCAGTTCAAACCACGCCACGTAGCACTGTATTTTTTAAAATTTTAAATTCATCTGTACGATTATCCGACGCTTTAACGATAAAGGAAAGACGAAACCTGCACACCTACGAAGAAATTCTAAGCCTGTGTAGTCGACCAACCCGCACTTGGCCAGCGTGGTGGCTAAGACCTTATCGCCCTAGTTTAGGGTAGGTCCGTGCCCCAGCAGTGGGGACGTATTTGGAAAGTTAAAATTCCATACGCCACACTAGAAGTACCTTTTAGATAACATAAAAAACATACATACGGTACATAAAATCACGCCTTTCTCCCAGAGGTAGGCAGTGATCACTTCCAGCGATCCACTTTTTCACCTCTGTGGGAAACGTGACGTGACGGGTTGTGGACCACGTCGCCGCCATTCTGCCTTGTGCATTGTTTTAACAAGGTCATTGCGTTCCCACGAGTAGCAAAGGATATGGCGATATATGACGGGGGAAGGAAAAGGGGAGAAAGGATACCATCGCCTCGGATGATTCGGACTGAGTCGATAGTAGCTCGAGGGGCCGGTCGCTTACCCGTATACCGTTCACCAACCACCGGACAGATAGTTGTGACTGGTATCCTCTGATAAAAGCTGCTGTGACATTCCCTTGTGTGCAATATCGCGTTGTTTACTACCTAATTAATGCACACGTTAATTGACACCTCGTTGAAAACGAGACCCAATTTCCCGGTTAATTGTTATAACGTCATCCCTTTGACCTTTGTTCATTAGCTCAATGACAATCCCGAGTAGATGGCGCAACTATTTGACAGAGAATTTGACGTTTTAAAATCCAAGCAATGACAGGTGGATCAGAAAAGCTCATGGTGATAGCTGCTAATATCCGTCTTAATGATGTTTGTCCAATTTCCATTTTTACTTTTGTTTCTCCTCCTCAAGCAAACAAAATAAAATTGAGACTTGGCTGGAGCACACATATGGGGTTGCCCACCCCTTCTTTTAAACTTATTCAAAATTCCTTTCCAGCCAGTATCTAAGTTCTAAAGGGAACAATTTACTGGCTCGGTGGAACAGTGGTAAGTGACCCAGTCTCACTACCTACGATTCCAAGAGTCGTGGGTTCGATTCCCACCCGGGATCTGTGTGACGAACACTGGTGTTTGTTCAGTGTCTTCATTATTCAATATATTTAAGTATATTTGTGTATCTAGTGTTGATTCTGATATACGTAACACAAGGGCTTAAGCTACTTACCATCATCAACATCATCACCAATGCATTCAGAATCTGGCACTTGTAAATGGAACAGTGGATAGCTACCCTGGATGGGGGTCCAAGAGTCATGGGTTCGATTCCAACTCAGGACAATATTAGTTTGATGAACAACGGTGTATGTTCCGTGTCTCGGTGTGTTTATGTATTTATAACTATACATGTATGTACGAGTATATCAGTCTCTGATCACTAATGCCCATAATACATACTTTGCTTAATTTAGTGTCAGATAACCGTGTGTGGAAATGACCCAGATATTTAAGTATTTATTTATATTTGACGTGTGAAATCCCTGAAATCTTCAATTGCAGTGAAAACGTGACGATTCGCGTATGTCCAGGTCAGGGAATGAATGTGCGACCTTAGATTCGCGTCGCCCTCCCAGACAACGGAATTCAGTGCAAGGTGTCTTCTTGTTATGTTAATTCATAGGCTAGGGGACCGTCACTTTGTTAATTAACAGGTACAAAATAGCACGTGATGAAATTAAGGTATTAAAACTATGATAAAATGTAAACTAACAACCACCCGTTATTTGCACCCAAAGTGTAAATTAGCAATTCATATAAGCATCAATAATGTAGTACTCAAATTGTGGATGTACTAACATACTACACATAAAGTACCTAAGGGAACAAACTACAAACATACTTAAAGTATTTTAAACACTTGAGTTTCGTTATTTTCATTGAAAATATGCATTTAAGAAAGCAGTAGAGCTATTTTTACTATTCGACAACTAGGTACTCATGAATAAATAGGTACATCAGGTGATCACAATAACTAAACATAACTATACCAAAGCCGCTCTAAGTTGGCGGATTTGCTAGATGTCAGACTGGCTGCACTAGTGAGGACAACGGTAAAATTGCCGAAGTATATAAGTAACAGTTATTTCCACTTTATAACCAAGCAAGGTCTAATTATAACAAATTTTTATTAAAAACATTAATTCACATCCAAAAGATTGAATTTAAGCTCCTTATTTATAAATATATTTATTTTTAAAATACAATACTTATTAAATCCTTCATCCTATTTTAAAAAATACCTGGTGAGTATTACCCACTACGTCACTATGAAAACGTGTCAAACGGCGTAACCTTGTAAAAGCGTAATACAGAGTGGAAATTTTACGTTTTCTTTTATAATTCAATTATTTTAGGTAATAAAAGACAAATCTATATCTATACTAATATTATAAAGAGGAAAGATTTGTATTTTTGTATGTTTGTAATGAATAAACTCAAAAACTACTGGACCGATTGCAATATTTTTTTCACCATTAGAAAGCTGCATTATTCAGAAGTTACATAGGCTATATAATATCACGCTAGGTCCTATAGTTGTGGAGCAGTAACCGAAAATGTTTCAAAAACGGGGAAAGTATCGTTTCTGAGGCCTTCCGTGGCGTGCGCTGAGCATATAGTTAAAGTTATACAAAAATGCTCTATGGATGAATTGTTCATCTTAACATTATCTTTAAAAATGTCCGCGAGAGCATATGTCTACCTTTTATAGTTTACCCATAACAATCGTTTTAATGATTTAGATGTTTGCTCCAAAGTAATCTTCTATATTAATAATTTCGTCAAGGGGTACGGTAGACTCGATTAAAACCTTACATGAATAATAAAACATCAAAAAATAATGATTTCGAGTCGACAACATATATCCGCAAAATTCGGATTGTCGAGTATTTTGCTAAATTCAAAATGTGTTCACAGACGAATCACAGTCACCATCTTGCCGGAATTGAGTGAATATTATCAAAACTATTTTTCTTCAGTCATTGACGTTTCGCGGAAACATTGTTTTTGACACATTTTTTATGATATACTCTTTCAGGGCGATAACAGATACTGATGAAGAATAGATAATATAATTTTATAAGGACCTTTGCCAAATTCTAGGATTAGTACTCATTGCAATTTGTTTTGTGATTGATGTTCCTTAATTTTAAATGTTAAAAATTTATTGTATAAAAACTTTTGTAATTTTTATTCACTAGATTTATTAAACTCAATGAAAGAATCTATGTCCTGTTTAATCCTTTAGTATTCCTTGAAGAACCGATGACTACGGAAATATTTACCTATATTTTGCTCCTCGATGTTTATTATGAATCACATCTTACCCGAGCCAAGCCGGGTTCTTATCTAAATATATAAAAGGAGAAACTGACTGACTGACTGACTGACATATCGACGCACAGCCTAAACGGCTAAACGTAGGCACTTGAAATTTGGACTGGACGTAGCTTAGGTACCGTAGAGGTGCACTAAGAAAGGAATTCTCGAAATTCTCACGGGAACGGGAATAATCGGGAAAATCCTTTTGTATGAAAAATCTAAACCGCTGAAGTTAGATGCTGTAAATTTGGCATGCAGGTACCATAGTAAACTTAAAGCTTAGTTGGAACAGGATATTGAAAAATTCTTACGGGAACGAGAGTTAGCAGGATAAACTTTTATATGTTAAATCCTGTAGTCCACGCGAACGAAGTCGCGGGCACAGCTAGTAATTATATAATTATGTGCATTTGAAATTTTGAAATAACGTATTATTTTTTAAAAGTTGTTCTTTATGATTCGCGTAAATATGTTCCTCTTAACAAGGATAAATGCAAAATATAAAATAAAAAGTGTCAAATCAGTCTTCTAAGAACGGCTCCGGTATAATTATCTAGTTATTTGTCTTTTATTACCTAAAATAATTGAATTATAAAAAGAAAACGTAAAATTTCCACTCTGTATTACGCTTACAAGGTTACGCCGTTTGACACGTTTTCATAGTGACGTAGTGGGTAATACTCACCAGGTATTTTTAAAAATAGGATGAAGGATTTAATAAGTATTGTATTTTAAAAATAAATATATTTATAAATAAGGAACTTAAATTCAATCTTTTGGATGTGAATTAATGTTTTTAATAAAAATTTGTTATAATTAGACCTTGCTTGGTTATAAAGTGGAAATAACTGTTACTTATATACTTCGGAAATTTTACCGTTGTCCCTCACTAGTGCCTTTGAGTATAAAGCCACTGGAGATGCCATAACGTCAACGCTTCTAACAAATTTTTTCGCCACTTTTAGCGGGGGGCGAGGTAAACACGTACAGCACACCACCAAAAAATTAATAACTCAACAGACACAAATTTTGCTGTAACGATAAACGCACACTACAAAAATGTTCAACACTTCAAACAATACACG
Source organism: Maruca vitrata (assembly GCA_039566165.1). Classification (NCBI taxonomy): domain Eukaryota; kingdom Metazoa; phylum Arthropoda; class Insecta; order Lepidoptera; family Crambidae; genus Maruca; species Maruca vitrata. The sequence continues at coordinate 1,535,515 of CM076940.1, forward strand.
CACACAATCAAAGTTTTCACGTAACTACGCAACACACATACGAAAAAAATAGTGATGACACAAAGAATAAAATAAAATCAGTTTGGTGAATGAACTGAACTATCTTGTACTGATTATTGTAATTCAATAACATTTTGTGGGATCTTATTAAACAATTTTGTGCTTAAACCCAAGAACGACTTTCCAGTCTTTTGAAGCCTGAGCCTTGAAACGGCAAACTTATGTTTATTACTGGTGTTAAAATGGTGAGGATCCGATATTAAATGATTGTTTGTTCTTGTAAACATATAAGATGCAGTCCAAAATGTACTGAGAGGATACGGTTAAAATATCTATGTCTTTAAAAATATCTCTAAGGGAGTCACAGAATTTCTTTTCATTTTCAGACTAAATTTCAATATCGTATGACCAGAGGAAAGAAAAGTAATTTTTCTAATTCATCTTACAAGATTTAAATATAACATATGTTTAGACCTTTATTTAATTCAAAATTAAAGTAAAAAACGGATTATACAACTGACTGCAGGGAGTGAATGATTCATTCAAATGTCGAGTCGCTTTTTTGACTTTGTGACATCACTAGCCCCTGTACCACTGTATTCTTGTTTATTTTTTCTGTCGTTTACGTATCGCAAACGACTTTTTATTTAAATGTCAATTCTTCTTAAATACACGTTTAAAAGTTAATAAAAACACTTAGATATGATACTAAACTCGCTCTTGTTGCGAATTTGAGCTCTCGATCGCCTTTTACATGAGAATACTGCACAACTAACCATTTTTCAAGAGTAACGTCACGCGACAGGGATCAATGCAAAATGGCGGTGGTGCAGCGACAAGTAGTTTTATTAAACGTGTTTGAACAGTTTACCAATGTACTTTGCCGGAGGGGTCGCCAGTGTAAGGCATCTCCAGTGGCTTTATACTCAAAGACTAGTGCAGTCAGTCTGACATGTAGCAAATCGGCCAACTTAGAGCGGCTCTGGTATATGATAAAAGTTTCGTGATCACTTGGCCTGTCTCCTGGTCTACGAAGGACCATCTTGGAGGTATAAGTACCGTACCACCTTCCAATAACTTCATCCTGCGTACACGCATCTTGTCAAAGTACCAACACACCCAGTTTCCGTTTCTGACCGCAAGATGTCACTCATCAAAGTAGCTTCGTTCGCGCTTCCTCTACTGCTGATTCTTGTAAGTTTTTATAATAATAGACAAACATAACACAACATCTCACACATTGATGTGATTCCGTGGTAAGTAGTTTAAGCACTTGTGATACCGACATCAGAGACAACCGTATTATACAAAAACTAGCTGTGCCCGCGACTTTGTCTGCGTGGACTGCAGGATTTCACACACAAAAGTTTTTTCCCAATAACTCCCGTTCTCGTGGGAATTTTGCAATATCCCGTTGCAACTAAGCTTTAAGATTACTAAGGTACCTGCATGCCAAATTTCCATTTTGGTTGGTCTTACATCTTAATCCTATATGTTCTGACCCGTCCACTATCATAGACAATGTATGTCTAACGTTCAGAATGGGAAAATCATAAAAAAATCATCTATGCTTTGATGAGTCTTTTTAAATAAATATTTCACAACATCACATACATCGTTTTGATCCCGTGGTAAGTAGCTCAAGCACTTGTGTTACGCATATCAGAATCAACAGTGGATACGTAAATGAACTTAAATATATGTATAAATTGATTGATTGATTACTTATATGTATAAATAACACACACACACAAATATTTATCCCGAGTGGGAATCGAACCCACGACTCTTGGAACCGTAGGTAGTGAACCTGGGTCACTAACCACTGTTCCACCGAGCCAGTCGTTAATTTTTTGTTTTTGTTACAGTGTTCATACGGCGGCGATACTAAACCACTCTTCGGCTTGGGCACACTCCTATCAACCCTCACTACAGAGTAAGTAATACATACCTAAATAACTACTTAATGTAATAGAATGACCAGTTATCTTCTTTTCGAGACGATGGCAAAATCAAATACAGGGTGTCCCAAAAAGTAGTGTCAAGCGGAAGTCCTGAGATAGACCACCCCGTGGGGCAACCGAAACACCCCCATGTATGTTTCGCGATTTTTTATAGTTTTCGAGTTATGATTTTTTTTCTAAACTTTTGAGAATAATTGACCTCACCGACTAAAAATATTCTGAAGAAAAAAGTATTTGACTTTTTTGAGTAATTCTTCAGCGGCCGATCTCAATGGAGATCAGCCAACTGCGCAGGTCATTTATAGTGTACAAGTGTACGCGTAAACACAAGTGCACTCTCTGTTCCCTTATTCTCATAGTTCGCTGAGGCGGCAGTCCGACGTGACCGATGAGAAATCGGGCGCAGGACCACCGGCTTAACGTGCTTTCCGAGACACGGGCGAGCATTCGCCAACTTCTTGACTCCGGGCTGATTAATATTGAACAGAAAAACTCACACAAATTTTGCCCGACCCCGGATTCGAACCGGGCTCCTATCGGTTTGAGCGCAGCATTTGCTACCGATAGCCCAATGAGGCAGTCAAATTCGGTCATCAAAATACCTACTTTTTTTACAACCAAAGGCGGAGGGAGGCAGCTGGATTTATGTAATTCCTATAGTTCAGATAGCGATGGTTAGCTGTCCCCTAGGCCTATTACTCTGTCAGTTTGTCTGTCCATATCTTCATCATCAGTCTTCGATACTGGACTCTTATTAGTGTGAACCTAACTACCTGGGCCTTTCGGCACACTAGTCCGCTTCTTGAGTCATGTTATCTACATATCAATGTACCTACTACATAAGTAAATTAAGTTAGGGGTGAAAGCCATCCGCTTCCCCGCAAGTCCGGTGACGATGACGCGGCTACTCCAAGCCATTATCGTATATCAGTTTTAGGTAGTAGGAAAAAAAAAGTAAATGAAGTGCAGGTAAAGAAAAAACGTTTATTTAGCCTGATTTCTATCACAGCACAAACGGCACGTCGATCCTGGCAGCGTTGGCTCTGGCACACGCTCAGCACACCATAAACAAGCTGGAGCAATTGGCTGAACTACTCGCGTTGGGAGCCAACACCACTGCCGCTCTAGGTAAGAAAAAAACACATAAGCACTTAAAAATAAGGGGCTGTCTCTCCCAAGAGAAGGGAGAGACAGCTCAAGATTGGCACCTATAGGTTAAGTCAAAATTAGAAATACATTGAATATATGCCATTATTTTCTTGTTTAAAATGTATAAAATCTTGTTCCAGCTTTCGGATAAAATCTACAATTTCTGCAGACTACGACACGTATTTACTACGAAGAGCTACATTGCTGCCCAAATCGTCCTGCACCTACTTATTCAACCAGTCCATTACTAACGTTATTTATTTGCCAATCAATGTTCATTTAGTTTTAAATAAATTATATTTTAAGTGAAAAAGGTTTTAACTTTTTTTATCCCTGTAACCTTTATGTTATGTTATATAATTATAATAACTTTTCTTTCTTTCTTTAACCATAAAGCTTTGACCCCACTGCCATGAAATAATGAAATCAAAAACACTTCATTGACAGTTTTTGACATAACACTGTCAGTCTGACAGACGTTAAAGTAATAAACCAAAGGTTTTGGTCAATCAGTGGACTTTGTACACAAATTTAATTTTAATCTTATAGTTATTTTACATTTTTATTACTTATTTAAGTATTTAAATAAATAAAAGAACAATGAATTCTATAAAGACCATTGTTTTTAGCCAACCTCAAAAGCTATTTACTGGTAAGTTAATGTAAACGGCACTTTCATAAGTTTTTGGATTAAATTTAGAAGATAATTTGAAATTTATTGCTTAGAACACGCCAAGCCAGGCCTATCCATTATGAAATTTACAACAGTAACTGCCTCCTTTCATCATAAACTCAGCAGTTCATAAAATTGTGGCTTACATTATGAAATTTATTAAAATCTAAGTAGGTACCTATCTAGGTATGTAAATGAACCATTATAGTATCTTCAAAATTTACAAAGTCATTGAAGTAACAAATTTTGCAGAAATGAGGATTTTGTATGAAATTGAGATATTGTAATATTTAAATGTATGTTTCAGCCAAGTTTTTAAGATCATACTCATCCTCTTCATACAACTATGAAACTCTTAAGGTGACTGAGCCTAAGAAGAATGTATTTCATGTTGAGTTGGCTCGGCCAGAGAAGTTAAATACTTTCAATCTTGCTATGTGGAGGTAAGTAAACATATAGTGTATTTAATTCATGATCATCATCATCATCAACCCATATACATCTCCACTGTTGGGTCACGGGCCAACCCTTAACTGGTGGTCCTTGGTGAGAACCATCCCCTCCCCCACAAGTATGGTGATGATGACACGAGGCTACTCTAAGCCATCATTGTAATTCAGATAGGAAAAAAAATGGTGGCCTTGGCTGAAATTCTACAGATTTGGAGTGTGTTGGGGGAGGCCTTTTCTCAGAAGTAGGACAAAAAAAGGCTAAATAATAAAATTTATAAATATAAATTAAAAATTTTCAAGTGCTAAAGCTTGCTTCAAATACCCAGTCAAAAGGGAAAAATTTAAGTTTTTCAAAATATAAAAAAAAATATAACTTTTTATTTTCAGTGAACTGAACACATGCTTCAAGGCGCTCCACAATGAGTCTGCTTGCAGAGTTATAGTGCTTTCTGGACAGGGGAAGTTATTTACTGCAGGTAATTTTCTTTACTAACAAAATATTAATCCCGCACCTACAAAACCCTAAAAAACACTCAGCAAATGCTAAATGTCGCATGGTCAACCCGCGCGACCTGTCTTTCCTCCATTATTTCCACATTCTCTATTGTTTCTTTGCTCCTATTGGTCGCAGCGTGATGTTATTTAGCCTACAGCCTTCCTCGATTAATGGTCTATCCGACACAAAAATATTTTTTTAATTCAATCCTGTAGTTCCTGAGATTAGCTTGTTCAAAAGCACAAACAAACAAACTCTCCGGAGCTTTATAATTTTAGTATGGATTAATATGTCTCCAGGTATAGACCTGAAGAGCTTAGTCACATACTTCAGCACAGCAAACGAAATAGAAGACCCGGGCCGACGTGCCCGTTTCCTCTACAAATTCATCAAGGATTGTCAGGTAAAGCGAATTTTTTTATAGTTTGTTTATAAATATAACTAGCAGTGCCAGCGACTTCGTTCGCGTTTCCCCCGTTTTTTACACATTTCCCATTGTATCTTTGCTCCTATTGGACGCAGCGTGATGTTATATAGCCTAAAGCCTTCCTCGATAAATGGTCTATACAACACAAAAAGATTTTTTTCAATTCGAACCAGTAGTTCCTAAGATTAGCGCGTTCAAACAAACAAACAAACAAACTCTTCAGCTTTATAATATTAGTATAGATTAATCTTGGTCACTCAATGGCAACCACTCGACGGTCATCGACAAAGAGGTAGGCCGAAGAAGAGATGGCGAGATGACCTAGATGCCTATGAGAGGAACTGGTGGGCGTTGGCCGAAAATCTACAGCTTTGTAGTGAGTTAGGGGAGGCCTTTGACCAGTAGCGGGACAGAACAGGCGAAATTAAAAAAAATATTAATATTTATTTCCATAATACGTATGTTGAGATGGATGTGTGGAGTATCAAGGTTGGATAGGATTAGGAATGAATACACAAGGGGAAGTCTGAAAATTGCACCAATTTTAGAAATGGTAAGAAGTGCAAGGTTAGCTTGGTACGGGCATGTTATGAGGAGGGAAGAAAGTCATGTGACTAGAAGAGTGATGAGTATGAATGTCAATGGACGTAATAGTAGAGGAAGGCCGAAGAAGACATAGATGGATTGCGTGAGAGATGATATGGGAGTGAAAGGAGTAGACATGTTGCAAGGACAAGGGCAGGAGAATGATGAGGGACAGACAGACGCAGGAAACGACTTTGCTTTATACTATGTAGTGATATAACATAGGTAGGTATTCATGTAAATTCGTTTTTTAATGTTTCAGGAAGGTATCACAGTGGTTGAAGACTGCATTAAACCGGTGATCAGTGTGACCCACAGCGCTTGCATTGGAGCCGGGGTGGACCTCATCACAGCTGCTGACATCAGGTGACTATATCTACTGCTACACACATATAGACTAACAGACAACATGCATACAAAGGTTCTTAACACAAAGACACACCATGCCTTGCATAAGTATAAGAAATATTAGTAGTAGTTACTGCCCCGTTGGTCAATTGGTAGCAAGCGTTGCGTAAGGACCGAGAGGTCCCGGTTCGCGTCCGGGGTCGGCCAAAATTTGTGTGAGTTTTTCTGTAATGAAACTACTCAGCCTGGAGTTCGAAAGTTGGCGGCCGAACGCCCGTGCCTCGGAAAGCACGTTAAGCGTGGTCCTGCGCCTCACCGGTCATGTCGGATTGCCGTCTCACCGAAATAATAGAGTAAGGGAATAATAGAGAGTGCACTTGACAGGGTTTGAACTGGCGACCTCTCTAATGGCATGCAACGACCTTAATCAGTCGGATATCGACGATTTATATTAATCAACTAGTAACCCGCCCTCGCTTCGCTTTGCGTATATTATACACTAGCTGTGCCCGCGACTCCATTCGCGTACATTTCGATTTTAACAATTATGTTTGTATGGGGGTCACGTCTTATCATAACTGGAGCTCGAATTTAAATAGCCTATCCTGTGTCCCAGATGTCTATGTGTTTTTATACCAAATTTCATCAAATTGGTTTAAGAGTTATGGAGGAACATACATACATACACACATACAGATAAAAAAATTCTAAAAATCTTGAAATTGGTATCAGTATCATATTGAGCCTATAAACACAATATCTCTGAAAACAAACTAACTTACTCCATGACCGACCCTTACAGATTTATTATTAGTATAGATGACAACATTCCTCTTAAATCCCTCTATCTATTAAATGTCCTGCATCAGAATCTGTTATGAAGTTTTAAAGGTTTAACCTACATAGTGACAGACAGACGCGGGAAGAGACTTTTGCTTTTTACTTTGTAGTGAACTAAATTTATAATCTCTTTTTAGATACTGCACAGAAGATGCATGGTTTCAAGTTAAAGAAGTGGAAGTTGGTTTGGCAGCCGACGTTGGAGTACTTCAGAGACTACCAAAGGTGATATACTACTGCTTAACAAGTACCATAAAGTTCTTACAACTTAAACATACATCATCATCATCATCAGCCCATATACGTCCCCACTGCTGGGGCACGGGCCTACCCTAAACTAGGGCGATAAGGCCTTAGTCGACCATGCTGGCCAAGTGCGGGTTGGTCGACTACACAACCTTAGAATTTCTTCTTAGGTGTGCAGGTTTCCTCACGATGTTTTCCTTCACCGTTAAAGCGTCGAATGATGGTACATATGAATTTCAAATTTGGTACCTGGCGGAGTTTGAACTGGCGACCTCTCGCATGGCAAGCAACGACCTTAACCACTCGGCCATCGACGCTTTTTTTTTAAATATACAACTTACTGTAATAACTGCCTCGTTGGTCTATTATACAAGCGCTGAGTAAGGACTGAGACGGCCCCGGTTCGAGTCCGGGGTCGGGCAAAATTTGTGTGAGTTTTTCTGTAATGAAATTACTTAGCCCGGTGTTAGGAAGTCGGCGGTTGAACGCCCGTGCCTCGGAGAGCACGTTAAGCCGGTGGTCCTGCGCCCGATCTCTCATCGGTCATGTCGGATTGCCGTCTCACCGAACTGAGAGAGTGCACTTGTGCACTATAATATGTCCTGCGCACTTGGCTGATCTTTAGTATCTTTGTGTATATAAATTAATAATTTTCTTTCCAGATCATAGGCAACATGTCTATCGCAAGAGAACTGTGTTTCTCAGCGAGAAAGTTCGATTCCAAAGAGGCGAAAGAGATAGGACTAGTCAGCAAGGTGTTGCCAGACAAGGACAGGTGATTATAGTTCTTTCTTACCACTTAAGGGATCTTCTATTAGTTTGTAGTTTTTAAATGAAATGAAATGAAATGAAATGAAATAATGAAATGAAATGAAATAATTTATTCTGCAAATAGATTAGATGAAATACTTTTGCACGTCAATTTGTAAATAAATTAATCATATATTACATAAAATTTCACAAGTTACATAATTCATTGATGTCCAAGCGAGCAGCTCATCATGTCCATGGATTTTTATCATTTAAGTAGTCTTCTACTTTATAATATGCTTTTTTCACAAGACACGACTTAATAAAAAGTTGAAATTATAAAAAGTTAATTCAATAATAACATATGACTGGCTCGGTGGAACAGTGGTTAGTGACCCAGAATCACTACCTACGGTTTAAAGAGTGTGGGTCCGATTCCCACTCGGGACCAATATTTGTGTGGCGAACATCAGTGTTCGTTCCGTGTCTGGGTGTGTATTAAGTATATTTTTGTATCCGCTGTTGATTCTGATATCTGTAACACAAGTGCTTAAGCTACTTACCACGGGATCAGTTCAGTGTATGTGATGTTGTGTAATCTGCTGAATATTTTTAATCATCATCATCATCAGCCTATATACGTCCCCACTGCTTGGGCATAGGCTTACCCTAAAATAGGGCGATAAGGCCTCGGTCAACCACGATGGAAAAGTGCCGGTTGGTCTGGAGGATTTTTATATTGAACTAAAAACATTTCCTTTGTAAATTTGTAAAGACAGGATAGCTATGTAAATGAAGTGAAATATAACTTAAAATAACTTTCACAACGAAATAATGTCATAAAGTTGACACTCTATTGATGATTCAATAGTTGATTATTGGTCCTTTTATATGTCAAATATAAAAAGTAAGATATATACAAAAGAAAATGTGCCTAAAGAGCACTACTTAATCCTTACTAATATTATAAAGGTGAAAGTTTGTATGTATGGATGTATGTATGGATGTTTGTTACTCTTTCACGCTCAAACTTCAGAACCGATTTTCATCAAATTTGGTATGATGGGTAGCAGCCACTTTGGAATAACATATAGGCTACTTTTTTTTTTTAAATTCATCCACCATGTGGTTCATTGGGGGGGGTTAAAATTAGTATGGGAGAATTTTTACATGTTTGTCGATTTTTATAAAACTTGGTATGGAGGTAGGCTGGTACTCCGGAGAGACACCAGCGCTATTTTTTTAATTCAACCCTCCTGGGGTTCACTGGGGGGTGAGGTGAAAATTAGTATGCGAGATGTTTTACGCGTTTGACGATTTTTATGTAGGCTACTTTAATACATCATTTGCTACTAAAACCATTAATACGCGGGCAAAGTCGCGGGCGGCCGCTAGTTAATAAAATAAATACTTGGAACATTTCCACACACGGTTGTCTGACCCCAAACTAAGTAGAACTTGTACTATGGGTGTCAGAGACTGATATACATTCATAGATATTTATAAATACATATTCACACCCAGACACGAAACAAACACCGATGTTCATCACACAAATATTTGTTCCTATTGGGAATCAAACCCACGACTCTTGGGGCCGCCAGTTAGGGTCACTAACCAGTGTTCCACCGAGCTAGTAAAAAAACTTATAATCTTAGTCTATTTTTTTTTTAAACCTAAATTCAATCTTTTTTTTTTCTTTCAGCGCCTTAAACCACGCTTTGCAAGTAGCAGAAGATATAGCAACTAAGAGTCCAGTAGCAGTGCAAGCTACTAAACAAAACATACTGTATTCGTTGGACAAGACGCCTAGAGAGGGATTGGAACATATCGTAAGTATAGCCAATTGACATTTTTTGTAGAGAATATATAATTTTAAGCCGTCATGGTTACACACATTAGAAAACTGAAAGTGTCCGGGATATTTACCACGTTGTTTTGTTTTAATAAAAGACTTAGAAAGAGGGTAGACCGATATGTCTGCCCTTAGACCTACCGTCATTCTCGCAGTCCTACAGTTCACCCGTGATCATGGCGCTTGCAACAGTGCCGAAATATCGGGAGCTCATTAAAACCAATCAACTTGATTTTCGAGCAATAGATCGCAAGATATTTGCGAAAAACTAAAATAAAAGATAAACCTCAAATGACTGGACTAACCGAAAGGTCCCCGGTTCGAGACCAGGTAAAACTTTTGTGAGTTTTTCTGTAATGAAATTACTCAGCCATGAGTTAGTTGGCGGTTGAACGCCCGTGCCTCGGAAAGCACGTTAAGCCGGTGGTCCTGCGCCCGATCTGTCATCGGTCATGTCGGATTGCCGTCTCACCGAATTATGAGAGTAAGGGAACAGAGTGCACTTGTGTTTGCGCGCACAATTGTGCACTATAAATGTCCTGCGCAGATGGCTGATCTCAATCGGGGCTATCGTGTGTGAATTAGCCGCTAGGAGCACTTGTGTCTAGTAAGTAGCGGATCAGTTTTGAGAGTTAATTCTTATTAAGATTAATATTTTGAACATTTATCAATAAGTAAGGGTCAACACGACAATTAACAATGAATGTGAGTGTTTTAAAAGAAAAGCTGAGGGAAATACTTACGTTCGCCCTTTGTTTGAGCAAAATGGTACTGAGAAACACTTTTGCTTAGCCATTAGGTTTATTTTTTAATGTATTAAATATGATTTAAATGTAAATTTCTGTTTTGGCTCCTGTAGCAAGTTTTACAGTCGTATTTTCGAACCACAGTCAACAGTGAAAAACGATAGCCCTCATTGAGATTGGCCGCCATGGCCGAAATCGGTCGGATGCCATATTAAACTAGATTTTGATGCAAAAATACTTTTCAGGCGATCATCAACTCAGTGAACCAACAAAGTGAAGATTTAGTCAAGAGTGCTTTAGCAATGATGACCAAGGGAGAAAAGCCTGAGTTTGAAGACCTGTAAGGTATAGATGATTTATATTATGTTATGTATATTGTATATAAGAACAAATATAAATAATAACATCTATAATAAAATTACCGAAGTGCAAAATATTCAAAAACATGACTGTATAAATTATAACTGCTTATATTAGAAAGAAAGAAAGAAAAACATTATATATCTAAATGCTTTACGAATGTGTATTACGGACATAATTACATCAATGTCGGAATAAAATACCTACTATACAAATTAATATTTTTTATAAAGTATCATCTTTTTTTGATAAAGTGAAAAAAATGTAGGTAATACTCCATGCTTATATGTACCGATTTTTACAGGTTTTTTACTGAAATTATAAATGTATAAGTATTTAAATAAAAGTATTTTGTAAACTCAATCTTTCATTGTTACGAGATAAAAGTAATTATTTTATTTTGAACCAATTTAATTCCCTACCTTCCTACAATTATTATTCTACCTGCTAACAAAAATTATCATATCAAATGACTTTAAACATCTGATAGCATCCCATAGTAAGAATCTTATTAATATAGACCACTAGTGACCCGCCCTTACTTTGCTTCGGGTGAATTATACATTAAAAACCCCCCTTTTGAATCACTATCAATAAAACACCGCATCCAAATCCGTTGTGAAGTTTTAAACATCTAAGCACTACATACATACAGACAGACACAGGAAGCTACTTTGCTTTATACTATGTATGTAGTGAAAGGTAATCAAAATCCATCCTTTTATCTTTCCTTTAGTTGTGTAAGTAGATATGCATTAAAGTCATTTTTAGGCTTCCGTAACCAGTCGGGACCACAATGGGACACTAGTACTAACTAAGACTTCGCTGTCTGTCCGTTTGTCCGTCGATAGGCTGTATCTCAAGAAATGCTATAGCTGGTCAATTTAAATTTTCACACATAATATATATTTTTAGTGCCGCTATAACAACAAATACTTAGAACAAGATGAAAAGAGTACATAAATAAAATAAAATGTAATTTATTTGCATAAAATTTTTAACAAACTCGTTGCCGGGGCTTCCCAGAAGGTAGTCATAAGACGCCTGTGTTGGGAAAGCCTCGCTCTTCCAAAATAATCTTAACAATTATTAAAATTACATAAATTTCGATTAAAAATAATAATATTTAGATATAATATGATTATACACAGATTTATAGAAATTATTTCAGTCTTTACACAATAAGTTAAAGATCATCCGAGATAATAATTATAATAACAACATTTGACAAAGAAAAATATAACCTGTAGAGTACAAGTGTGTGTTTGTGTGTACATGCATATATTGAAAAAGAACACTTTCTTGTATTGACCAATGGACCCCTATATTTTTTTCCAATAATGGTACCAAAAACCCATGATGCGATCCCGACTCACACTTGGTCGGTTATTCCGGTATTTTCCCGATCGTCTCTGACTTGTACGTGCAGGTGGGAAAAAAAGTTTCATTCGTCTCCAGAGTAGACGATTAAGACTTTTTTAAGTGGGGACGACTAAGAAAAAATCGTTTTACCCCGCCACGGACTTCATTAATCCCTCGTTTGCATTGCATGTCTTGACTGGCTCGGTGGAACAGTGGTTAGTTAGTGACTCTGGCTGGCGTTTCCAATCGAACCCACGAGGTTCAATTCCCACTTGAAAAATATTTTTGTGTTGAACATCGGTGTTTGTTACGTCTAGGTGTGATTATTTGTTAAAGTATGTATGTATAAATATATATACGTATGTACATCAGTCTCTGACACCCATAGTACAAGCTCTGCTTAGTTTGGGGTCAGATGACCGTGTGTGGAAATGTCCCAGATATTTATTTATTTATTATAATTCATTTGATACTTACAAACTCTTACAAAAACAGATATTTATTTGAAAGTTTATGGCGATTGTCGATTTTACGGCTGACATCGCCATTCGAGTCGACCCTAACTGGTTAATCGACAACTTCATATTATTTTCCGAAAACAGAGGTTTAAAAGTGATATGATTGATAAAATATTTAAAGTAAAGAAATTAAAAAAATTGTTTGATATTAGTTACTTAGACTGTAGTTAAAAAGTAGCAAACTTAACTAGATTACGATTATACTTAATTTTTTGTAGACTGTACGTAAACTTACTTACTTAGATAAGATCGTACTTAGATAGATTACGTTTATACCTCACTTTTTTGTCGACTGACCATTGTATTGTTGTCTGGGATCGGGCAAAATATGTGTGAGTTTTTCTGTAATGAAATTACAGAAAAACTACTCAGCCCCGAGTAAGGAAGTTGGTGGTTGTACGCCCGTGACTCGGAAAGCACGTTAAGCCCGTGGTCCTGCGCCCGATCTCTCATCGGTCATGCCGGATTGCCGTCTCACCGAACTATGAGAGTAAGGGAATAGAGAGTGCACTTGTGTTTGTGTGTATACTTAGGCGTTATAATATGTCCTGCGCACTTGGCTGATCTCAATTGAGATCGGCCGCCATGGCTGAAATCGGTCGGACACCTTATTTATTGTAATGCACTTGGTTATGGAGCTCCGTAAAGAAATATCCTTATGTGTTTACGATTCGCCTTCAAGACAAACGAATATGGCTGATGCAAATGTGACTTAGTTAAGTTATGTAAACAAGTAAGTACGGATTGAATCGCTTTGTAGATAGAGTCAGCAAGAAAGCTACAAATTATAAATTAGGTGAATTAGAAAAAGGTTTTTGTTTTAGACCACTGGTTCGTACGGAAGCTTTGGGAAGGTAGTTCTTATAGGTATTATAAATAAATAAATAAATATTTCACAACATCACATACATCGATCCGATCCCGTCTTAAGTAGCTTAAGCACTTGTGTTACGGAAATCAGAAACGACAGTGGATACACAAATATACTTAAATATATTTAATAACACACCCAGACACGGGCCAAACACCGTTGTTCGTCACACAAATATTTGTCCCGAGTGGGAATCGAACCCACGACTCTTGGAACCGCCGGTAGTGAACCTGGGATAAAAAAGGTATAGGTAGGCCTGGGGTTATTAAAGGTATAATATTTATTTTTATTATAAATCAATAATTGAATCAACTTAAGTAAAGCTGAGTAAAACAAATCTCGTTTGATACCTACCTATTGTAAATTTATTCTGTTTAAAATATAACTATGAGGATAATGGTGTTGGTCATGCGACCAAAAATTATATCAAGTGTTTTATAATAACCCTGTAGTAGCATTAAGCAATATTATGCAATTGTTTGTTATCCTGAATAAATAAAAATAAAATAATTGTACCTGCCTACGTTATGAGAAATAATAAGGAGTTTTTATGTCTTTCAATAAAAAAAAAGTAGTTCACAAAACAAAACATTCGCAATTGCACCTCTCGTCAAAAAATAGGTTACATTAAGCACGAAGCTGCAGTATTCCTCAATACATCGTACATTCGCGACGTTGCCAATTCGCTATCAATCTCTGCGTATAGGGACGCAAAAACATTCTGTTTCATATTCCAATTATTCATATGTACTTTTTAAAGACCTTTAAATAAATCAAAAAAGTTCCAAGTGTATATTCGTCCAGCAAAAATTATCACCAGCCAGCAGTTTCAATATTTTACGAGGAGAGAAGGTAAAGCGTCGAAAAACAACAGATGCATATTTTGAAACAGTCAATACGCAGGACGGCCGATGCTACAGGTACGGACCTAACTAAAATGCGCCTCCTAGGTCGTCGGAACATGACCTAGATTCCCGATAGGGCCTGGATGTATTTTACGTCATTACTCAGTGCTTCGCTACAAAGACGGGTGACGTATAAATTACGATTTAAATGTTCCCCGCCCTGTTAGTTCCGATTGTGACGTGAAATCGTCATTTTGACTTAAAAATAAGTTGTCTACTTCAAGCATTATCTCCGTTTGAGTCTGCATCAACGGCGGGCGGTGTGCAAATAATTCAACTGGTGTCAAGGAAGACTTAGGTTCGTATAAAACAATGTACCCACTTACTAACTGTGGGTGCAAGCGGTTTTGTACTTTACTACTAATGGGATAAGATGTTAATTTGAGGTGTGGCAGCGTGGGATGGATCATGCATTTTAGCAAATGGTTTCTGTTCAAGTGATTTTGTTTAGCGAAGTAAGTTCAATTGGGAACCTATCTAATTAAGCTAGCGTATGTGCCAAACATTAATGAACTTACGTTTATGAGATGTTTTTGATTAATTTAGGGGTTTGTTTTTTTTATGCAAATGAAATCGAATGTGTGATCTGATGGAGCCTTTTTTGCAAGCGATTTGAAGATTCAGTATTTTTGTGCGTTTGTAAATTAATTTAAGTAGTTTTAGTAGGCAGTATGGTCTCTGTCTACAATGTAGAATCAGTATGTTATTAATAATTGATAAATCCCCGTGTAAAGTACATATAAAATAAATACATAACATGAAACCTTTGGTCCTGTGCCTGAACATCTGATCAAGTAATTCTGTCTATTTGGACTATAAAAGCGAAGTGCACCTCTGCTTGCGCACTATTGTGCACTATAATATATCCCGTGCAATAGGCATATCTGTATTGAAAATTGGCTTCTGTGCCCAAAATTAGTGGAAGCCATTATTAGGGCCTTCTCTGCGAACGGTTTCGTACAAATATATTTACGAGCTGACGGTCCATTTTGTATTGACCACGCCCTACGTTCAACGAAACGTTAACTTTTAGGATAGCATAGTGTCCGCCCAATTTTCGGGCATATTATAGTGCACAAATGTGTGCGTAACCGCGAGTGCACTCTGTGTTCTCTCATTATTTGACTATGACCCGCCCTCGCTTCGCTTCGGGTATATCTCTATCTCTATATAATATATAGCTGTGCCCGCGACTTCGTTCGCATGGACTACAGGATTTTGATTTTTTTTAACTTAAAAGTAGTCTTAGTTACTCCATAACATCAGCTACCTGCCAATAAAAGTCCCGTCAAAATCTTTTTTTTAGCCATTCAAGAAGTTAGTCAACCGGAAGAAACATTGAAAACAAAATTATTTTGGTATTTATCACCATAATCTGTCTTTTATCGTGTAATAAATAAGTATATTACACAATTACACAACAATGTGATGTTGTGTTATATACTTATTTATCATAGCGACCCGCCCTCGCTTCGCTTCGGGGATATCTCTATCTCTATGTAATATATTAGTTTAACCCCGTAAGAGAAATCTATTTTTTTTTATCTAAAAAAAGCCTATGACACTCAGGGATAGTGTAGCTTTCCAACAGTGAAAGATTTTTTCAAATCGATGCAGTAGTTTCGGAGCCTATTCGAAACAAATAAAAAATAAAACCTTTCCTCTTTATAATATTATAGCTGTGCCCGCGACTTCGTTCGCGTGTCCTACAGGATTTAACATACAGAAGTTGTTTCCCAATAACGCCCGTTCCCCTGGGAATTTTGTACTATCGCGTTGCAAGTAAGCTTTACGTCCATTAAGGTACCTGCATGCCAAATCTCAATCATCTATCTTACGCGGTTTAGATTTTTTTGATACAAAAGTTTTTTTTTTTTTTTCCTGTTACCCCCGTTCCCGTGGGAATTTTACAATATCCTGTTCGACTAAGCTTTAAATTTATTAAAGTACCTGCATGCCAAATTTCAAGCGTCTAATACAAAAGGATTTTCCCGTTAATTCCTGTTCCCGTGGGAATTTCGGGAAATCCTTTTTAACGAATGCCTATGTCATAACATCTACCTGCATGCCAAATTTCATCTGGATCTGTCCAATAGTTTGGGCTGTGACGACTTCGTCCGCGTAGAGACGTTTAACGGGTAAAACATTACTTCCTTATAGCGCAGTCGGTTAAAAAGTAGCCTATAACCTTTTCTAGCCTCTGGACTATATCTGTACCAAATTTCATTTAAATCGGTCCAGTACTCTATGCGTGAAAGCGTAACAGACAGACAGACAGACAGACAGACAGACAGAGTTACTTTCGGATTTATAATATTAAGTAAGGATAAGTAAGGATAGTAAGGAAGTAAGGATTATATTACATTGACTCCCCGTACAGGTCGGTTCATGGAAGTTGACCACAAATGGCGGCCGATGCGCATATGTGCATTCATGAAGAAAATACTTAATACAAAAAATATTTTATTGTAATTGAAATAGTATAATTGGTTGCCTAAACTTATAATATACTTAATATACTCGTAATTATTGTAGGTACACTTATTTAACTTATTAACTTTAACAAAAACAACGATAACTTGACAAAACAACGAAAACTTAACAAGTATCAAAAAATATGAAACAAATATCTTAAAGCAAAACACTTTTCTTTTCAATTGCACTTGACTGCGCTGACAGCGTGTCGATGCCGCAATTGACGAATAGCGATTGAGCGGCCTGCTGCAGTCCGTCACGCGGCGCGCACGCACCAATAGCGTCGCTCCAGTCTTGACGCATTCCGCCCGCCCCTCTCCCCGCACCTCAACAGGGACCTAAAAATCGCTTTCTGCGCATTGGTCATCTTTCGTGAACCGACCTGTACCCCAGTAACGCTTACATGGAGCTTACATCGCATGCTGGCTAGCAGAGCGCGGTGGCGGCAACCACGCGACTTCTTTCTAATACTTGCATTTTTAAACTCGTGATATCTTCCGAATTAAATGTCCGAATTGAATAATTCAAAAGCAATAAAAAGGTATTGAAGCCGTCTTGAATATAAAGTAATTTATTTTGATAAGGATTAATACCAAGGTACAAATAAAGAGCCCTTTCAAGCGGCGGCATATAAATAAAATTTTTAGAATAAAAAACCGCTTTCTGTGACATAACTATAACCATGGGGTCTCATCCCATACATTGAAAATGATATTCCCAAAAACTACAACAGATGGCGACACGAGTATTCATTCGTTGATGATGATTATGCAAATCCCAGAAAACGATAAATCCAACCAATAAAAATATATAAGCTAGTATTTAAAAATATAATAATACATAACCAAATAAATTAAAACCCTTTTAGATGAATATTTTCATAAATTTAAATTTGCAATAAAAATTGTAGTTTTCGTGAGTGCTTATTTGGTAGAACGCCATCTAGTAAAAAAAAATGACAACAGTCAGTCATCAACTAGATGGCGTTGTTCGCGTATATTTTATATTAAATAAATAGTAATTCTAGATTATTTAATTTCTTTTGTTAAAACAAGAAAATATATGACACGAATATAAGAGTTATTTGACTATCAACTACAAGAATGATTAATCCATTTCTTAGATTAATATTTTGTAACATTTCTCCGAATTGTTAGAATTAATATTCCCTAACGCAACAAAAACTATTCAATTATCTAATTTATAAATTGGAAAAATATCGCATTCTTGACCCCGCCTGAACAGGGCCCCCGTTAAATAGAAATTAGATGTTTATATTTACATAGAGCTTTGAATAGCACTAAAATAACAAATAATAAATATTCTACTATAAATAATAATTGGTCATGAAAATCTTTTTATATATTTTTAGAGTTTTTGCTCAAAAAATACATATTTCAAATAAAATAAATATCATACAACATCACTTTCATTGTGTTCATTCCGTATTAAGTAGTCGTATCACAAATCACAAATAAACTTAAAAATACTTGTATAAATAGCACACCAAACACGGCGCAAACAACGATGTTCGATTAAACAAACCCGAGTGGGAATCGAACCCACGAGTCCCACGACTCTTGACGCATGAGAGAGGGGCACTATCCAATACTCCATCGAGCCAACCAGCCATCCAGAGAAGAAATATTATATTATAATTTTTACATGATATAGATATTATTTAACACAATAACTGGAATTTCTTCTATCGTGAATTTTTAACTATCTTCTCGGTTTAAGTACATTCTATATGCTGCATTGTCATAAATCACCATTACAATTTGATTTAAGTCAATGGTTAACTACGAATGCATTTTAACAAAGCCTAAAGTTTCGTCCGCCTCTCGCGCGGCACGATGTACTTGCGCGCGATGATAGCCTACCGATCGACGCGACCGGAACGCGCTTGCTCTAAAACTCAAGAGGGCTGCCGCGCGCACACGGCGCTGCTACACAGGTTAAAATGTGAATGGCACGCTCTGCTAATTTATAAAAGACGTGTTTATTAAATAAAGAATCTGGAGTCTGAATTTATTAAGTATTTTGAGCAAGTACGTATCTTATTTATTATTCGGAATTACTTTAACTTCAAATGAAACTACAATAATAATGACTCATCAATATTGAATCAATAAAAATTGTTATGTAAATTATATTAAACCCGTTCCGCAACGGGGTTTTAATAAAAAGTTACATTAGAGCTTTGAATAGCACTAAAACAACAAATAAAAATATTCAACTATCAATATTCGGGCATAAAAATCTTTATATTAAATACTTTTCTCTTAACTACTTACGAGTTTTTGCTAAAAAAATATATAAATTCAAATAAAATTAATATCACACAACATCACTTTTAATGTTCCGATTCCGTGGTAAGTGGTTGTATCAAAAATCACAAATAAACTTAAATTTACGACTTTTCCAACCTCGGTCCCTTGTATTGAAGAAAGGTAATCGCTGACAGAGGTGAGTCGACAACAAATATTTGTGTACGTATATAAATAGCACACACTAACACGGCGCAAACATCGATGTTCGATTATACAAAAATTTTTTCCGAGTGGGAATAGAACCCACGAGTCCCACGACTCTTGACGCATGAGACAGGGGCACTATTCAATACACCATCGAGTCAATCAGCCATACAGAGAAGAAAGGATATATAATTTTTAATTACATCATATAGATAAATTATTTGACTCATACAATATCGTGAACTTTTAAGTATCTTCTCGTTTTCGTTTCGTAAGTACATTCTAGATATTGCTGTATTGTCATAAATCACCATTACATATTGATTTCAATCAATTGGTTCACTACGCATAATGAAATGACAACTTTATTTTAAATACATTTTAACAACACCTGAAGTTTTGTCGGACTCTCGCGCGAGACAATGTACCTACTTGGGCGCGATGATACCCTATCGACGACCGGGCCGCGCCAAAGAAAATTATAATCATTAACGCTTGCTCTAAAACTCAGAGGGCTACCGCGCGCACACGGCGCTGTTACACCGATTAAAATATTAACGGCACGCTCTCTGCTATTTTATTATTGACGTTTTTATTAAATTAAAACGACAATAATAATGACTCATCATTTACATCACAATATTTATTAATTCAATATCTAATAATTAACTCAGCTGTTTCAATACAATAATAAAAAATAATAAAATTGATTAAAATGTTCTAATAAATAATGTACCAAACAATCATTGTTCTATCGAAAAAGGCCCTCACAACTCCTTTTGTACAAGTGACACGCAGCTTCAAAGCAATATCAACTTCACGAACATATTGTTTTGGTACACTTTTCACTGTCGCAGTAGACAGCCCTTTGCATTTTGCGCGCGAGACGTTTTCCTTAAATCGAGGCAACCCTGCTCTTGTGTGAGGTTCGGTTAATCGCGCGCGTGTTAGATTTTAATTATTTCTATTTTGATAATAACATATAAATATCTTTTATATGATTAAATCGAGCATAGGATAATATAAATATGTTATTGACATGTTTATTAGCGGGGATCAAGAAATAAAATCAATCATGACTCTAAGTAAGGTATAATTATATGGTTATAATTATCAAAGCTGTATGATGATTCATACAGCTTTTGCCAACAGGATATATTGCAAAGCCAAAGGCAAGTACATAAAATAAAATGGTATGTATTTCTATTTAATAGACCATTACAACATACCAATTAATCCAATATTGTCTTTAAATATTTAAAAGTATTTAAGGTACATAAACAATGATAATTGTTACAATTTATTATTGTAATAATACATTTTTATAATTATTACAATAATACGATATAGAATTACACTTTCATAGCAACAATACTTAGCAGTTACCTAACACAATGAATCAGGACAATTACTTAACTAATAGTTATGATTTATTATTGTAATAATACATTATTATTATTATAACAATAATACTATATACGGTTACACTTTCATAGTAACAATACTTAGCAGTTATCAAACACAATTAATCAGGATAATACTTAACTTAGTGAAGAGCGATCCGCCTCTGTCGATGCTACGATCGAAGTGACCATCGCCTAAGCCGTGCTGGCTTTATAAGGCAAAAAAAGTTTGACAGTTAGGTGACACTTGTGACACCCAACTGTGACACGGATGACATTTGTTTTTCAATTCAAGAAGCCACATGTTTTTAAAACATTATGATTGTAAAAATTAAATCATAATCAAAAGTTTTATATAAATTATAAAATATTATACAACCCTTAATTCTAACACGGCCATTCTGATATGTACTTCGTTCCCTGAAGTACCTATCAATCATTTATTATATTATTGAATTATATTATATTAATATAGCTATTAACATTGTTATACAGACTATATTCGACATCACAGTCTCACTAAGTAGACATTCATTATAACACCTTAGTATGTCTCACTTCTCACAGTTAAGTAGACATTTACTAACACCTTAATATGTCTCACTTCTCACAGTTAAGTAGACATTTACTAACACCTTAATATGTCTCACTTCTCACAGTTAAGTAGACATTTACTAACACCTTAATATGTCTCACTTCTCACAGTTAAGTAGACATTTACTAACCTTAATCTGTCTCACTTCTCACAGTTAAGTAGACATTTCTAGCCTTAATCTGTCTCACTTCTCACAGTTAAGTAGACATTTCTAACCTTAATCTGTCTCACTTCTCACAGTTAAGTAGACATTTCTAACCTTAATCTGTCTCACTTCTCACAGTCAAGTAGACCTTTTTAAGCTTAATCTGTCTCACTTCTCACAGTTAAGTAGACATTTCTAACCTTAATCTGTCTCACTTCTCACAGTTAAGTAGACATTTCTAACCTTAATCTGTCTCACTTCTCACAGTTAAGTAGACATTTCTAACCTTAATCTGTCTCACTTCTCACAGTTAAGTAGACATTTCTAACCTTAATCTGTCTCACTTCTCACAGTTAAGTAGACATTTCTAGCCTTAATCTGTCTCACTTCTCACAGTTAAGTAGACATTTCTAACCTTAATCTGTCTCACTTCTCACAGTTAAGTAGACATTTCTAGCCTTAATCTATCAGAACAAAGACAATAATCCACAGTTGATAATTTTATTCTTAACACTAAATTAACGTAGCATGACACTATCTTATACCAATGTATACCAATTATTTTTTTTTTTTTGATGTCTCATTTTAGTCAGAGTCCTGCTTCTGCCATTAAGTAGACTTTCTGAATATTCAATAATCAACTTAAATTTACCTTTTTTTATTTTTCACCTCTCACATTAGGTACACAATAAATAAAAAAATATATATTGATTCTATCACTTTCCTCATGAGGTATACATAATTTGGAACAAAAACAAACATTGCCTAATCCAGATGTTTGTTCATTAAGGTCAAAGATTGACTTAAGTCAAAGACTAAGTTTTATCAATCTTTACCAATAACGTAAATTATCATTACTCAATGAAATTTTTACCGATTTATTTATTTTTCAAATTACATATAATTATGATTGTATATATTTAATTTCAGCATTGACAATTCTGCAAATAATCTCACATTAAAATGAACAAATCTTAATTTTTAATTTGAAAGTTAAATATTTACCTCTCCCATGTGATATTGCACTTTGAGATATATTTAAATATATTTTGACTTATATTTTCAATAACAGACTGACAAGAGTAATAACCAAAAATAATGCAATAATCTTTTTATATTTTGTTTTTCTCTTAAATCAAAATCCACAGCTTTTAAAATGACTTAGTACTTAGTTTCAAAACTGAATCAACAGTTGGACTGGCACTAGAAATTTTTTTTTCTTTTGTAGTTATTTTTTTAAAACCCCTTTTTTTTACAATTACTTATCAGACACCAATTTATATTTCGGTTTTCACGTCATATTCCCTAAAATATTCATAGTCATAAAATATTATTTTCCAGAAATGTTTGATTTTATTAAATTTAGGTTTGAATCCTCTATTAGTTTTATTTTACGAATAATCCGAGTACATTTTATTATGAAACAAACATTTCTTTCAGTTTAAAGTGGAGCACCCCGATTGTAAGCGAGTAGGCATAGACTCCTTTTTCATGAAATGTGTGTGTCCTACATAATAGTTGCGAAAACGGGTTCCGATTTTGTCCTTTTTGTATTGACAATATCTTCTAGCTATTTATTGGTAATCGTTAATTTCAGTTTTTGTTTTTAGTTTTCTAAGTTGTAAGTCTATTAATAAAATTAATCCAGTATTAATAGAGAATCTATGTCATTAGTTAGTAAATGAGTATTATTATATGACAAAATAAATTAATTATCATAAGTGAAATCAATCCTGTAGATTGGTACCTAGCGACTTTGGCAGATCGATTATGTAAATTAAAAACAAAAATAAAACCCAAAACCCTTTGTGAGAAATCCAACCTGTGAGAGGCAATATATTATAACTTAAGCGTTTGATTTGACCGGCATCAAGATTGGTAACTTTTACAGTGCCATATTGCTATCAAGTAAGATTTGAACCATTTTAAAGCGAATCGTCTTATTCTTAGTTCATATGGTTAGTAGATTTTTTATTTTTATTTTTCTATGTGTTGTCTTTAAAATCAATTGTAATATATATAATAGTTTTGTTAAGTATTACTTTGTATTGAAATCTCTTCCTCTATTAAGCCTAGCTCAAAATAGCCTAAATAAATATTATATACCTATAAACAATGCTTTATTTTATATAACCCGTTTTGAAAGTTATGTTCCTATTTTACTAGGCATATACCTTAATTTTGTTATTAAGCTAAGTAACTTAACGTCGTTCCGTTAACTTCCAATACTTTTAAAGCCAAACTATCGATAGGAATTAAATTATACATTAACCACATTTTATAGACAAAAACAGTTTGCAGATTAATCAGTTTAAAGTCTTATTATTTCACGTCTTTAGTTTAATCTTTCACAGTTTACAACCCAATCACAGTTTACGGTCTAATTTATTTATTGTATAAAATTTATTACAATTCTAATTACAGTTTGCAGTTTATCGTGGTTTGCTGTCCAATGACAGTACCTCTCAAAGAATATCTATATCACCTACCAATATGCCAAGTAATCAGTATTTTTTTTTTACTTTGTATAAAAGTTAATCTTTTAACTTATGCTTTTCCAAAGTTTGCAAAGTTTATATTTACCAAATTATAGAAATATATGTATATATAAATATTACATACACAACTAAGTAATTTGTTTATTTCTTAAAGACTTCCTATATAAATATCCAAACGGTCGCTACACTAGGCAGTGTCTTGTCTCCTTTTTATAGATAGATATTAAGTGTCAGAGATTATTAAGTATTTAATATGAAATAATTATAATAATATTAGGGACGATCCATTAATTACATCACACCTCAAGGGGGAGGAAGGGGGTCCACAAAATGTGACATATCGTGACAGGGGGGAGGGAGGAGTTCCATGTTTGTGACCTCACAAACCTCACTACAATGTTTTTACACAATCTACTTAAGTTTAAAAAAATTATTTCAGTTGTTAACTAACTTTGTATAATTATTATATTATTATACTAAACTAATCTTCAACATACTCGGATTTGTTTGGATGTATTCATTGCCTATAAATTTGATACTATTTTTCTGGCAGAGTTTGATGAATAATTGTTTTCGACATAGCGAATGTATTTCAAAGGCAATAAGTCTCAATTTACAACGCCGTAAGCGCGCTGTACACCTGTGTCTGTGCCCTTTGTGACAATACCGCCGCACGCGCTAAGCCTTTGACTAAGCCGACAAGTGTCGATGCCGCGATTTTGTTGCGATTTTAGTCTTCATTTACCAATTGACTTTCGCTGAGTGACATACTAGCTAGTTTACGAATTATTATTATTTACTTAAAAGCAAAATGAGCAAAAGTAAGGTGGATTTGGACAATCTTTACCGTAATTTATATGATGCGTATTGTGCAGCGTATGCTGATTCAAAAACTAAACGAACTTTACAAGAAGAAGTTAATTTTATAAATCATTTTAAGCATTAAAAGTTACTTTCAGAGTGATGTTGTAATTTCAGTTTCTCCTGAACTAAAAACCTAAATGTGACGTCACACTAAGGGGGGAGGGTGTAGTTAATTGTGACGAAGTGTGACAAGGGGAGAGGGAGGGGTCAAAAAATCATGAAATTGGTGTGACGTAATTAATGGATCGTCCCTTATATAAGTTTCAGAGTCTAAACATACCTATTTTTATATTTTGTTCTAGTACACTTTCTGAACTGTAGACATTAATTTATACTTATTGGTATTTTGTGAATAAGCGGGCCTAAGCCAAGAACATTTCCGTTTTGTATCTGTTAGCAATTGCTGCAAAAATTTGGATGTAGCATTCCCGCACAAATTAATTCATAACGAAATCATCATTCTGCCCCTTTTGTAAAAAAATAATTTTAGAATTAAAATCGAGAGAGAGAGAGAGTCGTGGGTTCGGTTCCCACTCGGGACAAATATTTGTGTGACGAACATCGGTGTTTGTTCCGTGTCTGGGTATATTATTAAATATATTTAAGTTTATTTGTGTATCCACTGTTGAGCCTGATTTCCGTAACACAAGTGCTTAAGCTACTTACCACGCGATCAGATCAATGTATGTGATGTTGTGTAATATTGATTTATTTATTTATTTAAAATCCGTTTTCCCTTTGCGATCCACGTTTCAAAATGAAATATACTCAAAACGACTTTGTTATTACCTCAGAATTCACCGAACTTGACTTTTCTACAACTCACTTACATCTTTAAAAAGAAAACTAATATAGTAGTTATGGTCTTACGTCTCATTTTGGATCGCAACTGTATTAATTTTCTATACTATTTCCTGTCTAAAGGTAATTAGCTGTTGACAAGCTCAGACGCATTAAGATTATTTTCAGTTCTCAGTATAACTTTGTAATGGCCAAAACAAATGTAACAATGGTAGTGGATATACGTAATTGGTCAGATTCTGAAATAAATTCATTATTCAGAATTACAAAATTGATCTATTTATTTAAATATTGGTTAAATAATATTCTTGGTGTATCTATGGCCAAAATAGTTTTCAATGCACATTCAATTTTAACTCTTGTATTTATTACGGTTTGAAATAGTATTATTATTACTTCCATAAAAAAATATTCTACATACCCAATTTTAGATTAATATTACAATAATATACCTTTAAGAACTGGTAATTCATGTCATGGAGATACTCTGGTTAAACCTGTATCAACCTAGATTAACTGTATGATGAATTTATAATTGTATCCATCTTAAGTAAAGAATTTCTGTAGACTGTGATCGGTAGTAAAACATAAATAGCACAGGAGCAATTTACTAATCAGTAGCCTAAAAATTGTTGTAAATACGTTCGGCCAATCTGACCATTTGAAACACATAGTGCAAAGCTAATAAGTAATAGTTATAACTATCGAACTGTCCTTTACTTCTTGGCGTACCAGGAATCTGCTTTTGTACCAGTCGTCCGTACTGAAGCAAAGCTCGGCAGCAGCGTCACATCTTCATTGATCCGCCTGTCCTTTACTTCTTGGCGTATCAGGAATCTCCTTTGTACCAGTCGTCCGTACTGAAGCAAAGCTCGGCAGCAGCGTCATATCTTCACCGAGCCGCCTATTGGTGGCGACAGCAGCATCACGTATAGTTAGCGCCAGTTGAGCCAGAACAGAAAAATAAAGTATTAGTTTTATGGACTAGCCGATCCCACTTCTGATGTTAGATTTTAATTATTTCTATTTTGATAATAACATATAAATATCTTTTTATATGATTAAATCGAGCATAGGATAATATAAATATGTTATTGACATGTTTATTAGCGGGGATCAAGAAATAAAATCAATCATGACTCTAAGTAAGGTATAATTATATGGTTATAATTATCAAAGCTGTATGATGATTCATACAGCTTTTGCCAACAGGATATATTGCAAAGCCAAAGGCAAGTACATAAAATAAAATGGTATGTATTTCTATTTAATAGACCATTACAACATACCAATTAATCCAATATTGTCTTTAAATATTTAAAAGTATTTAAGGTACATAAACAATGATAATTGTTACAATTTATTATTGTAATAATACATTTTTATAATTATTACAATAATACGATATAGAATTACACTTTCATAGCAACAATACTTAGCAGTTACCTAACACAATGAATCAGGACAATTACTTAACTAATAGTTATGATTTATTATTGTAATAATACATTATTATTATTATAACAATAATACTATATACGGTTACACTTTCATAGTAACAATACTTAGCAGTTATCAAACACAATTAATCAGGATAATACTTAACTTAGTGAAGAGCGATCCGCCTCTGTCGATGCTACGATCGAAGTGACCATCGCCTAAGCCGTGCTGGCTTTATAAGGCAAAAGTTTGACAGTTAGGTGACACTTGTGACACCCAACTGTGACACGGATGACATTTGTTTTTCAATTCAAGAAGCCACATGTTTTTAAAACATTATGATTGTAAAAATTAAATCATAATCAAAAGTTTTATATAAATTATAAAATATTATACAACCCTTAATTCTAACACACGCGTATTGTCATTCCGTGACCCTAGTAATGTCAAAACTGTTTGGGAGCCTTTACAGCGACATCTTTTGATGTGCTTTTTCGACATGCTTTTACACTGGATGGGAATGGCTCGCTCGCTCTAGCGACATCTGGTGTGCAAGACGGAAAACAGACATGGCGCGCGAGATGCCCGAGTTATGATGTCTACGTTTCAATGTATGGGATGGGGTATCTGTATTAGTTTATGTTATCTGTGCTATAACCAATATTTAGACATATGCTGTCGCGACACTTTTTGTAAATCATGATGAGTTCTGCAAAGTCTTCGTAAATGGTTTTGTTCTATCTTCAATAGTTTTCGCAGCGCAGGCGACGTAAGGAATTTTTCATGTCTATTTTTTACACCTTGGGTTACATTATTGGAGTTTTAGTAAGGATCCCTAATTTTTAAAAAAATATAATATAGCCTATGTTACTTCTGAATAATGCAGCTTTCTAATAGTGAAAAAAATATTGCAATCGGTCCAGTAGTTTTTGAGTTTATTCATTACAAACATACAAAAATACAAATCTTTCCTCTTTATAATATTAGTATAGATGAGACTTTAATTTGAAATCATCCATTATATTAGGTTATTTTATGAAGAGTACTTATCAAAAGAGTTAAAATCAAAAGTACCCGTAATCGAAGAGCTTGCATGAAGAGGTAGATGAATGTGTAAGAAGCAAAAGTGGTGGCCAGGACCGTAGCACATGGCAGGAGGTGATCTCTGCCTACCCCTCTGGGAGAAAGGCGTGATTTTATGTATTATGAGGTATTTACTTTTGGATTATGGATGGAAGGCCAAAGAAGTAAAGAAATTTTGTAGTTAAATTGGTGTCATAATTCTAGCATTCTAAAATCGTTCTCATTGATCCTACAGGTTACCAATGCTTGCCCTAGCCATAAACAATATCCTACACCCGTCCTACTTGACTCTATTGATTATGGAACATTGAAACCATAGACAAGATGATCTGGTCTACGGTCTGGGGGATGCCCCCACAACGGCAATGGCGCAGCTCGCACCTGAGGTTCCCCCGGGAATCGAACCGGCCAGTAGAGACGAGAAACACCTACCACTGGCCTAGGAGGAACGGGTAAGATAACAATAATATGAGTATAAAATA
This sequence comes from Maruca vitrata, assembly GCA_039566165.1. Lineage (NCBI taxonomy): Eukaryota > Metazoa > Arthropoda > Insecta > Lepidoptera > Crambidae > Maruca > Maruca vitrata. Next base: position 1,564,325 of record CM076940.1, read on the forward strand.
ATAAGGTATTTTTTCCTAACCGACATACGATTATGTCTTGAGTAGCCTCGTCATCATCGCCGGACTTGCGGGGTAGCGGATGACTCTCACCCCTAAATAAATAGGATAGAATTGGTAGATAAAGAAAATAAAGATTTTCCTAGAATTGTATATCATTTGTGTCCATTACACATTTGTCAATAAACTATTTACTATTTGCGGATTAAATGGTGATTCCTTTCCTATAGTCTTTTTCAGCTAAGATGATCCCTGTGACACTTCATTGTGTTCTGAATCACGCATTTTACCTTTGACAAACGAAAATAATTTTATTGCACACTTTTTTCATTTTATTGCGGCGTCTTTAGGAAAAATATTAAAATAAATATTTTTATACTTTTAAATGACATGTTTCCCTTTTAAAAATTTTAAAATGATTTATTTTAATATTTTTCCTAATGACGCCGCATTAAAATGAAAATAGTGTGCAATAAAAATATTTTCATTTGTTAAACGTAAAATGCGTGATTCAGAACACAATGAAGTGTCACAGGGATCATCTTAGCTGAAAAAGAGTAGTGGTCCAAGATCCCAGAGCCGCCAGACATCACTTATTTTCTAATGGACAAAATATATACGATTGAGTAGTGGTGGGGTGTACTATCATCATATGACTAGTTGCTACCTTGACCAGACGGCCATTTTTCAGATATCAACCAATCAAGGTACATAGAAACACTGCTTACCTCACTTAATTCTGATGGCTGATTTTAACATATATTTCACACAATATCATTAAAAATCAGGATTCATTACTCCCAGACACATGCGGTCGGCGGTTTTACCTTACAGACGCTTTAAAGCTATTAAAAAATGTATTAAGTTTACTTATTTTCTGATGCTTTATTTTTATATATGTTATTCAAACAACTAAAAAGTGCTCATCTGACCGCAATAATTATAGAATTGTACCTTACAAACTATTTTATTAGAAAAACTTAACTAAATTCAATTTAAAAAATCTATAACAGTTGGGTCTGGTGAATGTTTGGCCCCTTGGATCGGTCTGTCCGTTTGCAAAACGTTTTAAAATAGTTGTTTGAATAACATATATAAAAATCAAGCATCACAAAATAAGTAAAATTAAGTAAAAGTAAAAATTTTTTCATAGCTTTAAAGCGTCTGTAAGGTAAAACCGCCGACCGCATGTGTCTGGGAGTAATAAAACCTGATTTTTAATGATATTGTGTGCAATATATGTTAAAATCAGCCATCAGAATTTAAGTGAGGTGAGCAGTGTTTCTATGTACCTTGATTGGTTGATATCTGAAAAATGGCCGTCTGGTCAAGGTAGCAACTAGTCATATGATGATAGTACACCCCACCACTACTCAATCGTATATATTTTGTCCATTAGAAAATAAGTGATGTCTGGCGGCTCTGGGATCTTCCTCTATAGGTATTTGTTAAGAGTGCTACAAACACAAAACATAATGAAACAATATGTGACGAACGCAATACGATTAGATTAGAAAAATAATGTGCTAAGTGGGCTCAGCTACGATCTACGTTTTGTAATAGTTTGACTAATTATGTATAGACATGGGGTCTCATCCCATACATTGAAAATGATATTCCCAAAAAACTACAACAGATGGCGACACGAGTATTCATTCGTTGATGATGATTATGCAAATCCCAGAAAACGATAAATCCAACCATTAAAAATATATAAGCTAGTATTTAAAAATATAATAATACATAACCAAATAAATTAAAACCCTTTTAGATGAATATTTTCATAAATTTAAATTTGCAATAAAAATTGTAGTTTTCGTGAGTGCTTATTTGGTAGAACGCCATCTAGTAAAAAAAATTACAACAGTCAGTCATCAACTAGATGGCGTTGTTCGCGTATATTTTATATTAAATAAATAATAATTTTAGATTATTTAATTTCTTTTGTTAAAACAAGAAAACATATGACACGAATATAAGAGTTACTTAACTATCAACTACAAGAATGATAAATCTCTTCCTTAGATTAATATTTTGTAACATTTCTCCGAATTGTTAGAATTAATATTCCCTAACGCAACAAAAACTATTCAATTATCTAATTTATAAATTGGAAAAATATCGCATTCTTGACCCCGCCTGAACAGGGCCCCCGTTAAATAGAAATTAGATGTTTATATTTACATAGAGCTTTGAATAGCACTAAAATAACAAATAATAAATATTCTACTATAAATAATAATTGGTCATGAAAATCTTTTTATATATTTTTAGAGTTTTTGCTCAAAAAATACATATTTCAAATAAAATAAATATCATACAACATCACTTTCATTGTGTTCATTCCGTATTAAGTAGTCGTATCACAAATCACAAATAAACTTAAAAATACTTGTATAAATAGCACACCAAACACGGCGCAAACAACGATGTTCGATTAAACAAACCCGGAGTGGGAATCGAACCCACGAGTCCCACGACTCTTGACGCATGAGACAGGGGCACTATCCAATACTCCATCGAGCCAATCAGCCATCCAGAGAAGAAATATTATATTATAATTTTTACATGATATAGATATTATTTAACACAATAACTCGAATTTCTTCTATCGTGAACTTTTAACTACCTTCTCGGTTTAAGTACATTCTATATGCTGCATTGTCATAAATCACCATTACAATTTGATTTAAGTCAATGGTTAACTACGAATGCATTTTAACAAAGCCTAAAGTTTCGTCCGCCTCTCGCGCGGCACGATGTACTTGCGCGCGATGATAGCCTACCGATCGACGCGACCGGAACGCGCTTGCTCTAAAACTCAAGAGGGCTGCCGCGCGCACACGGCGCTGCTACACAGGTTAAAATGTGAATGGCACGCTCTGCTAATTTATAAAAGACGTGTTTATTAAATAAAGAATCTGGAGTCTGAATTTATTAAGTATTTTGAGCAAGTACGTATCTTATTTATTATTCGGAATTACTTTAACTTCAAATGAAACTACAATAATAATGACTCATCAATATTGAATCAATAAAAATTGTTATGTAAATTATATTAAACCCGTTCCGCAACGGGGTTTTAATAAAAAGTTACATTAGAGCTTTGAATAGCACTAAAACAACAAATAAAAATATTCAACTATCAATATTCGGGCATAAAAATCTTTATATTAAATACTTTTCTCTTAACTACTTACGAGTTTTTGCTAAAAAAATATATAAATTCAAATAAAATTAATATCACACAACATCACTTTTAATGTTCCGATTCCGTGGTAAGTGGTTGTATCAAAAATCACAAATAAACTTAAATTTACGACTTTTCCGACCTCGCTCCCTTTGTATTGAAGAAAGGTAATCGCTGACAGAGGTGAGTCGACAACAAATATTTGTGTACGTATATAAATAGCACACACTAACACGGCACAAACATCGATGTTCGATTATACAAAAATTTTTTCCGAGTGGGAATAGAACCCACGAGTCCCACGACTCTTGACGCATGAGACAGGGGCACTATCCAATACACCATCGAGCCAATCAGCCATACAGAGAAGAAAGGATATATAATTTTTAATTACATGATATAGATAAATTATTTGACTCATACAATATCGTGAACTTTTAAGTATCTTCTCGTTTTCGTTTCGTAAGTACATTCTAGATATTGCTGTATTGTCATAAATCACCATTACATATTGATTTCAATCAATTGGTTCACTACGCATAATGAAATGACAACTTTATTTTAAATACATTTTAACAACACCTGAAGTTTTGTCGGACTCTCGCGCGAGACAATGTACCTACTTGGGCGCGATGATAGCCTTTCGACGACCGGGCCGCGCCAAAGAAAATTATAATCATTAACGCTTGCTCTAAAACTCAGAGGGCTACCGCGCGCACACGGCGCTGTTACACCGATTAAAATATTAACGGCACGCTCTCTGTTATTTTATTATTGACGTTTTTATTAAATTAAAACGACAATAATAATGACTCATCATTTACATCACAATATTTATTAATTCAATATCTAATAATTAACTCAGCTGTTTCAATACAATAATTAAAAATAATAATAATTTTTTAAAATGTTCTAATAAATAATGTACCTAACAATCATTGTTCTATCGAAAAAGGCCCTCACAACTCCTTTTGTACAAGTGACGCGCCGCTTCAAAGCAACATCAACGTCACGAACATATTGTTTTGGTACAGTTTCGCACTGACGCAGTAGACAGCCCTTTGCATTTTGCGCGCGAGACGTTTTCCTTAAATCGAGGCAACCCTGCTCTTGTGTGAGGTTCGGTTAATCGCGCGCGTGTTAGATTTTAATTATTTCTATTTTGATAATAACATATAAATATCTTTTTATATGATTAAATCGAGCATAGGATAATATAAATATGTTATTGACATGTTTATTAGCGGGGATCAAGAAATAAAATCAATCATGACTCTAAGTAAGGTATAATTATATGGTTATAATTATCAAAGCTGTATGATGATTCATACAGCTTTTGCCAACAGGATATATTGCAAAGCCAAAGGCAAGTACATAAAATAAAATGGTATGTATTTCTATTTAATAGACCATTACAACATACCAATTAATCCAATATTGTCTTTAAATATTTAAAAGTATTTAAGGTACATAAACAATGATAATTGTTACAATTTATTATTGTAATAATACATTTTTATAATTATTACAATAATACGATATAGAATTACACTTTCATAGCAACAATACTTAGCAGTTACCTAACACAATGAATCAGGACAATTACTTAACTAATAGTTATGATTTATTATTGTAATAATACATTATTATTATTATAACAATAATACTATATACGGTTACACTTTCATAGTAACAATACTTAGCAGTTATCAAACACAATTAATCAGGATAATACTTAACTTAGTGAAGAGCGATCCGCCTCTGTCGATGCTACGATCGAAGTGACCATCGCCTAAGCCGTGCTGGCTTTATAAGGCAAAGTTTGACAGTTAGGTGACACTTGTGACACCCAACTGTGACACGGATGACATTTGTTTTTCAATTCAAGAAGCCACATGTTTTTAAAACATTATGATTGTAAAAATTAAATCATAATCAAAAGTTTTATATAAATTATAAAATATTATACAACCCTTAATTCTAACACGGCCATTCTGATATGTACTTCTGTTCCCTGAAGTACCTATCAATCATTTATTATATTATTGAATTATATTATATTAATATAGCTATTAACATTGTTATACAGACTATATTCGACATCACAGTCTCACTAAGTAGACATTCATTATAACACCTTAGTATGTCTCACTTCTCACAGTTAAGTAGACATTTACTAACACCTTAATATGTCTCACTTCTCACAGTTAAGTAGACATTTACTAACACCTTAATATGTCTCACTTCTCACAGTTAAGTAGACATTTACTAACCTTAATCTGTCTCACTTCTCACAGTTAAGTAGACATTTCTAGCCTTAATCTGTCTCACTTCTCACAGTTAAGTAGACATTTCTAACCTTAATCTGTCTCACTTCTCACAGTTAAGTAGACATTTCTAACCTTAATCTGTCTCACTTCTCACAGTTAAGTAGACATTTTTCACCTTATTCTGTCTCACTTCTCACAGTTAAGTAGACATTTCTAACCTTAATCTGTCTCACTTCTCACAGTTAAGTAGACATTTCTAACCTTAATCTGTCTCACTTCTCACAGTTAAGTAGACATTTCTAACCTTAATCTGTCTCACTTCTCACAGTTAAGTAGACATTTCTAACCTTAATCTGTCTCACTTCTCACAGTTAAGTAGACATTTCTAGCCTTAATCTGTCTCACTTCTCACAGTTAAGTAGACATTTCTAACCTTAATCTGTCTCACTTCTCACAGTTAAGTAGACATTTCTAGCCTTAATCTATCAGAACAAAGACAATAATCCACAGTTGATAATTTTATTCTTAACACTAAATTAACGTAGCATGACACTATCTTATACCAATGTATACCAATTAATTTTTTTTTTTGATGTCTCATTTTAGTCAGAGTCCTGCTTCTGCCATTAAGTAGACTTTCTGAATATTCAATAATCAACTTAAATTTACCTTTTTTTATTTTTCACCTCTCACATTAGGTACACAATAAATAAAAAAATATATATTGATTCTATCACTTTCCTCATGAGGTATACATAATTTGGAACAAAAACAAACATTGCCTAATCCAGATGTTTGTTCATTAAGGTCAAAGATTGACTTAAGTCAAAGACTAAGTTTTATCAATCTTTACCAATAACGTAAATTATCATTACTCAATGAAATTTTTACCGATTTATTTATTTTTCAAATTACATATAATTATGATTGTATATATTTAATTTCAGCATTGACAATTCTGCAAATAATCTCACATTAAAATGAACAAATCTTAATTTTTAATTTGAAAGTTAAATATTTACCTCTCCCATGTGATATTGCACTTTGAGATATATTTAAATATATTTTGACTTATATTTTCAATAACAGACTGACAAGAGTAATAACCAAAAATAATGCAATAATCTTTTTATATTTTGTTTTTCTCTTAAATCAAAATCCACAGCTTTAAAAAGACTTAGTACTTAGTTTCAAAACTGAATCAACAGTTGGACTGGCACTAGAAATTTTTTTTTCTTTTGTAGTTATTTTTTTTAAAACCCTTTTTTTTTTACAATTACTTATCAGACACCAATTTATATTTCGGTTTTCACGTCATATTCCCTAAAATATTCATAGTCATAAAATATTATTTTCCAGAAATGTTTGATTTTATTAAATTTAGGTTTGAATCCTCTATTAGTTTTATTTTACGAATAATCCGAGTACATTTTATTATGAAACAAACATTTCTTTCAGTTTAAAGTGGAGCACCCCGATTGTAAGCGAGTAGGCATAGACTCCTTTTTCATGAAATGTGTGTGTCCTACATAATAGTTGCGAAAACGGGTTCCGATTTTGTCCTTTTTGTATTGACAATATCTTCTAGCTATTTATTGGTAATCGTTAATTTCAGTTTTTGTTTTTAGTTTTCTAAGTTGTAAGTCTATTAATAAAATTAATCCAGTATTAATAGAGAATCTATGTCATTAGTTAGTAAATGAGTATTATTATATGACAAAATAAATTAATTATCATAAGTGAAATCAATCCTGTAGATTGGTACCTAGCGACTTTGGCAGATCGATTATGTAAATTAAAAACAAAAATAAAACCCAAAACCCTTTGTGAGAAATCCAACCTGTGAGAGGCAATATATTATAACTTAAGCGTTTGATTTGACCGGCATCAAGATTGGTAACTTTTACAGTGCCATATTGCTATCAAGTAAGATTTGAACCATTTTAAAGCGAATCGTCTTATTCTTAGTTCATATGGTTAGTAGATTTTTTATTTTTATTTTTCTATGTGTTGTCTTTAAAATCAATTGTAATATATATAATAGTTTTGTTAAGTATTACTTTGTATTGAAATCTCTTCCTCTATTAAGCCTAGCTCAAAATAGCCTAAATAAATATTATATACCTATAAACAATGCTTTATTTTATATAACCCGTTTTGAAAGTTATGTTCCTATTTTACTAGGCATATACCTTAATTTTGTTATTAAGCTAAGTAACTTAACGTCGTTCCGTTAACTTCCAATACTTTTAAAGCCAAACTATCGATAGGAATTAAATTATACATTAACCACATTTTATAGACAAAAATAGTTTGCAGATTAATCAGTTTAAAGTCTTATTATTTCACGTCTTTAGTTTAATCTTTCACAGTTTACAACCCAATCACAGTTTACGGTCTAATTTATTTATTGTATAAAATTTATTACAATTCTAATTACAGTTTGCAGTTTATCGTGGTTTGCTGTCCAATGACAGTACCTCTCAAAGAATATCTATATCACCTACCAATATGCCAAGTAATCAGTATTTTTTTTTTTACTTTGTATAAAAGTTAATCTTTTAACTTATGCTTTTCCAAAGTTTGCAAAGTTTATATTTACCAAATTATAGAAATATATGTATATATAAATATTACATACACAACTAAGTAATTTGTTTATTTCTTAAAGACTTCCTATATAAATATCCAAACGGTCGCTACACTAGGCAGTGTCTTGTCTCCTTTTTATAGATAGATATTAAGTGTCAGAGATTATTAAGTATTTAATATGAAATAATTATAATAATATTATATAAGTTTCAGAGTCTAAACATACCTATTTTTATATTTTGTTCTAGTACACTTTCTGAACTGTAGACATTAATTTATACTTATTGGTATTTTGTGAATAAACGGGTCTAAGCCAAGAACATTTCCGTTTTGTATCTGTTAGCAATTGCTGCAAAAATTTGGATGTAGCATTCTCGCACAAATTAATTCATAACGAAATCATCATTCCTCACCTTTTGTAAAAAAAAATAATTTTAGAATTAAAATCGAGAGAGAGAGAGAGTCGTGGGTTCGATTCCCACTCGGGACAAATATTCGTGTGACGAACATCGGTGTTTGTTCCATGTCAGGGTGTATTATTAAATATATTTAAGTTTATTTGTGTATCCACTGTTGAGCCTGATTTCCGTAACACAAGTGCTTAAGCTACTTACCACGGGATCAGATCAATGTATGTGATGTTGTGTAATATTTATTTATTTATTTATTTAAAATCCGTTTTCCCTTTGCGATCCACGTTTCAAAATGAAATATACTCAAAACGACTTTGTTATTACCTCAGAATTCACCGAACTTGACTTTTCTACAACTCACTTACATCTTTAAAAGAAAACTAATATAGTAGTTATGGTCTTACGTCTCATTTTGGATCGCAACTGTATTAATTTTCTATACTATTTCCTGTCTAAAGGTAATTAGCTGTTGACAAGCTCAGACGCATTAAGATTATTTTCAGTTCTCAGTATAACTTTGTAATGGCCAAAACAAATGTAACAATGGTAGTGGATATACGTAATTGGTCAGATTCTGAAATAAATTCATTATTCAGAATTACAAAATTGATCTATTTATTTAAATATTGGTTAAATAATATTCTTGGTGTATCTATGGCCAAAATAGTTTTCAATGCACATTCAATTTTAACTCTTGTATTTATTACGGTTTGAAATAGTATTATTATTACTTCCATAAAAATATTCTACATACCCAATTTTAGATTAATATTACAATAATATACCTTTAAGAACTGGTAATTCATGTCATGGAGATACTCTGGTTAAACCTGTATCAACCTAGATTAACTGTATGATGAATTTATAATTGTATCCATCTTAAGTAAAGAATTTCTGTAGACTGTGATCGGTAGTAAAACATAAATAGCACAGGAGCAATTTACTAATCAGTAGCCTAAAAATTGTTGTAAATACGTTCGGCCAATCTGACCATTTGAAACACATAGTGCAAAGCTAATAAGTAATAGTTATAACTATCGAACTGTCCTTTACTTCTTGGCGTACCAGGAATCTGCTTTTGTACCAGTCGTCCGTACTGAAGCAAAGCTCGGCAGCAGCGTCACATCTTCATTGATCCGCCTGTCCTTTACTTCTTGGCGTATCAGGAATCTCCTTTGTACCAGTCGTCCGTACTGAAGCAAAGCTCGGCAGCAGCGTCATATCTTCACCGAGCCGCCTATTGGTGGCGACAGCAGCATCACGTATAGTTAGCGCCAGTTGAGCCAGAACAGAAAAATAAAGTATTAGTTTTATGGACTAGCCGATCCCACTTCTGATGTTAGATTTTAATTATTTCTATTTTGATAATAACATATAAATATCTTTTTATATGATTAAATCGAGCATAGGATAATATAAATATGTTATTGACATGTTTATTAGCGGGGATCAAGAAATAAAATCAATCATGACTCTAAGTAAGGTATAATTATATGGTTATAATTATCAAAGCTGTATGATGATTCATACAGCTTTTGCCAACAGGATATATTGCAAAGCCAAAGGCAAGTACATAAAATAAAATGGTATGTATTTCTATTTAATAGACCATTACAACATACCAATTAATCCAATATTGTCTTTAAATATTTAAAAGTATTTAAGGTACATAAACAATGATAATTGTTACAATTTATTATTGTAATAATACATTTTTATAATTATTACAATAATACGATATAGAATTACACTTTCATAGCAACAATACTTAGCAGTTACCTAACACAATGAATCAGGACAATTACTTAACTAATAGTTATGATTTATTATTGTAATAATACATTATTATTATTATAACAATAATACTATATACGGTTACACTTTCATAGTAACAATACTTAGCAGTTATCAAACACAATTAATCAGGATAATACTTAACTTAGTGAAGAGCGATCCGCCTCTGTCGATGCTACGATCGAAGTGACCATCGCCTAAGCCGTGCTGGCTTTATAAGGCAAAAGTTTGACAGTTAGGTGACACTTGTGACACCCAACTGTGACACGGATGACATTTGTTTTTCAATTCAAGAAGCCACATGTTTTTAAAACATTATGATTGTAAAAATTAAATCATAATCAAAAGTTTTATATAAATTATAAAATATTATACAACCCTTAATTCTAACACGCGCGTATTGTCATTCCGTGACCCTAGTAATGTCAAAACTGTTTGGGAGCCTTTACAGCGACATCTTTTGATGTGCTTTTTCGACATGCTTTTACACTGGATGGGAATGGCTCGCTCGCTCTAGCGACATCTGGTGTGCAAGACGGGAAACAAAGACGCCATGGCGCGCAGAGATGCCCGAGTTATGATGTCTACGTTTCAATGTATGGGATGGGGTATCTGTATTAGTTTATGTTATCTGTGGTATAGATAATGACAAAATGTTCGTACGATGTATAAATAGTGCTGTATCTTAAATATTTTCTCATGTAAGTGACTGTATTGTCTTTTTGAGAATAAATGTCTTTAACCATAATCTTTAAACATAATTTTATATAGAAACCCGACATTTCGACCACTCTACAAGGTTCGTGGCTCGCCATCTGTATTAGTAGCATTAAAATAAAATTTCGATTACATCGAAATAATATGCTTCTGGTTTAACAGACTTCAAAAGGGTTTTAATTTATTCTGTATGTTTAATGTTTGTCCCCGATTATTTCGCGTTTGGCTGAACCAATTTGAACGCGATTTGCAGAAGCATGAGTCACAATTTGAAGAAGGTTTCTGAAGGTGGTAGACTGTAGAGTCATTAATCTATTACTTATTTATTATTTATTTACTGTACCAACGATTTATAAGCGCGTGTATAAATAAAAGAATTTTGACTTTAAATTTTTTAAAAAATCGAACACGAAACAAGTATGAAATATTTATTGTTTAAAGAGAATCTCCTTAAAAAATCCGAATAATTAAAAAAGATTAAAATAATAAACACATTTTGTTTAAAACTTTTATGTATATTTTTTTTACTTTTAACCTATTGTCATTCGTGATTGAATTTCATAAAGTAGATCGTGAAGAGAACAGCATTTAAATTATATATGTTAAAAATAAATAAAGGTACTCTACTCCACCTGATGGCAAGCGGTCGCGAGGTAGTCAGGCACAATAGACCCTATTGAGACTGACGCCCTCACCCTAAAGGCCTGTATAGATACCGTATCACGCCCCGCTTGGAGAAATCGGGATTATACGAGGGAGGGAACACATGAGCTGTGGGGCTACCATGAGTTTAAAACTTACGCGCTCGATATCGCCTACGTAAATATGTCTATGAAAAACTTGTACAGCGCCGCTGTTGGTTACGCGAAGACTAAAATCGGCCATATGAAAAAAACAACTCGATAGGTTTTTAACGTAAGTAAGTTTTCGATAGCCAACTCATGGTAGGCCCTCTGGAAGGGCAGGGACCTAGATTAGTTTTCCAGTAATATATTGTTGCATACTCTACTTATTACGAATTTTGAAGCAGGGTCAAATTAAGAGTGCCCGTTATCGACGTGCATGCATGAAGAGATTGATGGATGTGAAAGAAGCGAAAGTGGTGTACAGTCAGCCAAGAAAGTGGTCTACCACTTTTGACAAAAGTTTCGGCGAGATGTAACGATCGCTAAAGTTGACAATAGTCACTGACACAATCTTATTGCCAGGGAAAATTGACCTTGTTGTTAAAGAATAAAGAATGTTTATTTGCTATAATGTGGTTACATTTAGTAGGTATATAGGTCTTAAAAATAATTGTTTCATGACGCTTAAACGAATCTCAACCGTAGGTGGTAGACTACATATTTGGCTGACTGTACCAGGGCCGTAGCATATGGCAGGAAGTGATCTCTGCCCCTCCGGGAAAAAGGTGTGATTTTATATAATATGTATGTAAACACTACTTAAAATTTTGTAATGTTTATGTCAATCGGATCATTTATTTTTTTATTTTACACAACATCACTTAAATTTATCTGATCCCGTGTTTAGTAGCTTTTAAACACTTGTGTTACGGACATCAAAATCAACAGCGGATACACAAATATACTTAAAATATATTTTATAACATACCCAGACACGGAACATTCACCGATGTTCTTCACACTAATATTTGTCGCGTATGGACTATGGGAACCGTAGGTAGTTAACCTGGGTCACTAACCACTGTTCTACCGAGCCAGTCGTTACGATCCAAATACGAGTAAATAGGTTACGTTAATTATTTCAAGAATCACGTCGAACTGGCTAGGCGTTTGTAGCTGCAGTTATATTGAAAGTCTTAAGTCTTTTTTCAAAATAAGGGTGAAGCCGGCGGCAAATTTTTTAAAAAAATTTTACACACTCCAAATTAACACACTAAAAGTTAATAAAGCATTCAGCCAGGTTGTCTCATCAAACTACCCTCTTCCGAATTCTAGCTCCCACTCTTTCTTAATCTAAACGACTGACAGAGACGGGTATATATTTTCAGAGGCTTTGAGAATAGGGCTGGTATTGAAATGCAAGGCTATGCTGCTCTGACGTCACGAATGGAGGTGTTTGTATATTGTAGGTATACCTCTTTGTTATATACATATATGGTACACCTACTAGTTTTTTTTTTTTACTTAATTTAACCTCGGTCCAGGTATATGTTAAAGGTTTTATTGTTTTAAAAGTCATCAGTAAAGATTTTTTTTAATCCTATTGTTATAGAAATTTAGTGAGTAGGTAATCGATGTATTTGAATTTATACCAAGAAAATCTTTAAATTCCTAAAACTCCTTGCTTACCTAAAAGCAAGCAGTTTTTGTTTTCGTACGATTTTAGACTTTCGCGTTCCATAACACTAAATATTGTAAGTAGCTTTGTATTTTATCCTAATATCGCGTGTAGACCCATAAGGACCAATATTTAGTTTTCTGTTTTATTAATAATTGTCAGTCAAAGATTTTGATTTAATAAATTCTTAATCAGCAGTTACTCTACATCCAACGAGAATTCCCACCAAGGAGCCCGCTCAATTCTTATTTCCTCATAAAAAAAGACTCTCAACACCTTGCCCCGGTATTATAAACTGAATCCTAATGCAAGGGGTGGGGCATCTCTGACGTCACGGGTTGGTTCGACGACCTCCGTGACGTAACAGCTACACCCCCTGCGTTCGCTATGTGGATGCTTTGTCTTCCACTGGTGCACTTTTGATGGGTTTTGCAAAATAAAAAAAAAATAAAACATAAAAGTTAAAAAATTTACAAAATAAAGATGTTTAAAAAATGTAAATTATACTTTTTTTTGGTACAAAATAGAACTGTAATATCGCTAACTCAGGTATAGCTAAGGCGATCGAATAGTAATTATTAGAAATTTTTAAAGAACGTAAAAGTGTATTTTTTTACTTTAAAAAAAATATAGGTATATTTTTATTCAGTTATACGTAAGTATTAAATTGTATTTAAATAAATAACTGCCAAACACAAAAATAAGTGGAAAGCTTTTCCAAAAAGCATAACAAAAAAACGGGTAAATAAATACTCATCTGAGTAAATTTACTGAACAAAGTCGAAATTATTTTTAAAACGAGATTATGCAATTTATATTTTATGAAATGTTTTACTATTTTTTTATTTTATCAAGCAAAAATAAACAATGAAAACATAATTATCTCCTAAAATAGGAACTAAGTTCAGGCTTCTATCCAAAGCAGTATAACTGACGAAACGTTTCATTCAGTATTTCGTTCGAAACTAGGTCACGGGGTTAGCGTGGGAAATGTCATAAAGCATTTATTTATGTAGGCATACGACATAATCACAATGACAAGGGATGGTTTAATGTACAATTAATTGAATTTTAGTCGTTTGCGAAGAATAAAAATCTTTAAATTGGTACAAATGTACCTGTAACCTTTTGATTACAGGGGGAAATATTGAGTTGACGTGTGCAATTATGCATACTGTGCGTTGTTTTAACAAGATTTTTTAAATTAGTAAATGTGTTTTGGTATATATAATTTTATATGATTAAAGAAGTTATTATATTTTAATCACATTATTCCGAAGATAGGGATAGTGCTACCTTTAATTTTTTCTTAATTTTCTTTAACGACACAATAAAAAAATTATTAGAACCTATTATTTTATTTGCTAATTATTACTCAACGTTAAAATTTCTATGATACAAAGTAAATCCTAATTTCTATTGCAATATAATTTTAGTAGTAAACAACATATTTTTATTAATAACACCCACACCTTACCTCGAAATGATCTATGATTGCCATAATTTGATGACATGGGGCTATGGTGGTATAATCATATTTTGTATCAATACAAGTACCCAATTAAGGCCAGATCTATAAATACATGGCAATAGGCTTGGTCGATTACGATATACCGATATCACCTTGACACAAATAAATCATTCCGATATTGGCATAGGTCATGGCGCGTCCTATCCAGTTCTAGAAATCTGGGTGTGACTGGGCAGTTTAAAAATCTAGATTCCCATAGGTTAAGGTTTATGTAGGTCAACTGTCGGAAAACCAAAAAAAAGAGAAAAAAAATTGGTAATAAATTAATTAAATAAAAAAAAAATATTTTTACTGTTAATATAAAAAAGTCGTTTTATATTAAAAATTTTTTTTATGAATTGTAAAATAATTATTTTTAGGAATTTTTATACAAAATATTTAAAAAATAAAGGAAACATTTTCACCTCCAAAATATAAGATTATATTTTTAAAACGTAATATGTATTATTACGTTATTTAATATAAATAGTCATTGTATTAGTAATTCACCTGCAATTGAACGCAGTAAAAATCCAAAAATAAATCAAAAAACCAAAAAAATATCAAATGTCGAAACTTTTGAACCGGAAAAAAATTATGACGTCAGCAACACAACCTACGTCACCACATCGACTATTAACAAAGAAAATCAGGTAACCTACTTGCAGAGGGGTTGCATTTACGTCTATGCGAATGACCTGCCCAAATATAGAGCAGCTATTTATAGAATGGAGGCTCGTATGCAGGCTGCCCTGTGAATGGTGCAAGCAACTGGGGCACGGTGCAATGATTTGACCTATTTATTTTTCAATGGATCGCAGCATGAACGGGGATGGAGCCATTGCGAGGCTTGCTCCATTCAGTAACAGTCGAACACTCGAGGGCGACGCGACCCACATTCGCTCCCCGACAATTTCCACCGGTGCACCGAAAGTGAACAAAAAAACTGGATTACAGTGATTTTTTTCGCAACCAAACAAGGAATTACATGAAAATTATCCTAAATTTACTACTTTCTAAGTAGGCTGTGGAAGTGTTAAGAAATTGCAGAACAATCTGTGTATTTTTTGAATATCCCCGCTTGCGGTGGCACTTCGCTGTGACGTCACGCCATTGGTGGAGCCGCCGAGCGAGACGCCGTGATTGGCCCGAGCGGTGCGGGGCATACGCCAGCCAATAGGGAGTCGGTTTGCTGAATTTGCGCGCGATCGACACGCCACCTGTCGCGCAGTCCTCCCGTGTTCATTGAATAGCCCGGACTCCCGTCCTCACGCAGGCGCATTGAGGCCCAACAAAGGGCCGAAATAAAGTCGGCTCTCAAGTGAATCTGATGTATTTATGTCATAAAAATGGTGAAATCTGTGAAGTGGCGAGTAGAAATTAGGATATTCGACGTGTCGAATCATGACCGAGGCATCTGAAAAGTAAGTGGTGTGCAAGTAACTCAGTTTTTGTAAAACTAGCATCGCCCTTCCTTGGTCGGATAGGGCTTTACCCCGGCCATTTTTCATATATCACGGAATGTGTAATGCGATTTACTGTGTTTCAAGGGCCTTATTGTGGTATTTTAGGGCTTGCGCTTAGGTATAAGGGTGGTTTATGCCCTATAGTGTCTCATGAAAATCATTCATTGGTAGGCTAACTCCGCCCTTGAGTTACTGTGTCCTCGTATAAGTAGTTCTATAATCAATGAGTTGTCGTTTCATTCACAATAAAGTAGGTAGCTCCTTTCAGGGTTATTCCAAGCTAAGCTCTTACAGCTTAACTGTAAGCTGAATGATTTGATGACTGTTGTTAGAGCTTACATTTCTCTCGGTTGACAGATGACAATTTTTTCTCGTCAACTTTTTGTGATGAGCTCCTAATCTTTTTTAATTGCTGTGGTATTTTTTCCCATTACGCTCATACGTACATGGGTACTATTCATTCATTGTTCTGGTAATTTGTACCCATGGGCGTATGTTTCCCACTGAGGTAATTAGCTATGTTAGATTGCATTTGTACCAAGTCCCCATATACCAGCCCAGTGACCCAACACTGACAGCTGATAATCATTTTATTATCTTTACTCCAAGTAAATTTATTTTGCCAACCATTGACATAATTGGTGCAATTACCTTTTATTTAGATAAATGTTATTTGTATTTTAAATTGTTATTTAATATTTGTTTAAATTCAAAAAAGTTTAATTATACTGTGGTTAAAAACCTTTAATTAAAAAATATAAAATTTTATGTTTTTTTTTATTATATTTTTATTGTTTACTTTCAAGTGAAACAAAAAATATTAAAAATGTTTGCAAGTTTCATATTTTTACTTGTTTGTTTTTTGTTGTGTACAGAGTTTTTATTTGTTATTTTTTTTTTATTTTGGAAATGTAAACTTATGGAAAACTGAGTTGACAAATGACACTTATTCTATTGATAATATAAATAATGTGCCTAAGGATATCATGATGCTAAATGCAAATTGACTTGGCAAAATATTTGTTTCTATTGTTATCCTTAAATTGACTGTTAGAAGCAACAATGACAAATAGTGTACCTGCTAACATCATTGTGAACTGTGAACACTATTTTAACTGACAAAGGCTACTTACTGCATTGTTCCTTTTTTTTGCCAGTTTTTTTTGTTCAAAATAAATTTGTTGAAAATTTTTATGTTGTTTTTATATAACTCCCATGTTTTTTATGTTACTATTTTTTCTTCAAGAAGTATTTTTATTCTTTGAATAAATTAATACATTACCTAAGAAGTATAAATGTAATCACATTTGTGCATATATATCCACATGGAAAATATGCATGTGATTAAAAAATACTATGTAAGTTTTATAGATGGAACAATAATAAAAACACCATAGTTCCAATGGTATGCAAACACTTTGGCCACTTTACCTCCCTAATGGTATGCCAAGCCCTATTTATTTAATTATATTGGAATGTAGAAGTTTTACATCTTATACATGTTTATTAAATTATACAATCACATGCAGTTAATATGTATCAATCTAGATGCAAAACAGCTTAATTGCAACCACCAAGCTGGTAACTAAAGCAACCATAGAGTGGAGCAGAATACAAAGAGGATATTTTCTATGAAACAACCAAAGATAATAAAATAAACAAGCCACACATAAAGTAAAAAGTAGTGGCTATTATTTGTCACATTCACTCCTGCCTACCACAGGTATAATAACAAAATATTACAACACAACTCACAACTTTGTATTGGACATTTTTGTTCCTAACTGACATACGATGATGGCTTGGAGTAGCCTCGTCATCATCACCTGACTTGCGGGGGAGCGGATGGCTCTCGCAATAATTAACAGCTTGTGAATAAGGGGGCTGATCTCACTTGTCAGCCGGAACCGAGGAACCAGATTTAAACTGTGGGTAAGCTTACAAAAGCGAACCTAAATGACGAACATTGTTTTTGAAAGAAACCTGCTTTAAAAACTAAGATTTTAACCCGGATAATGGGTCATTGACATTATTTTACTCAATGATTACCAGTGCAGCAGCATTGATGGATATAAACAAAGAAAGAAAAATATTTATTTAGCACACTCTCACACAGTTACAAAACATAGAAATGTAAAATAAATGAAACTAGACTAAAATATGATATTAAATTATAAGCTTCAAAATAATAAGCTTAAGAGTTATACAGAAGGTCTACTAACAAATCGAATAAAATAGATAAACAGAGGAAAATGTGACAGGAGTTGATGACTAATATGATTCACCAATTAAATAACTCGATGTCGTTTAAATACGGAATTCGCAATGGCTATCTAACAAGATACATATTTATTTCTTAAATGTCTAGCAATTATCATGCTATTTCCTTATAGTCCAAGATATACTAGTAAATAGTGAGATATATACCTAACCAAATACGCCTATTCCCTTGCATAATTGCTATCACGCTTTTTAGTCATAGGGTTAATATTTGAAGAAGTTAACGCCTTTATAAGCAGACATGATTTTAAACAGAATCTATGCAGGCCAAGCCAGGAAGGTGAAGGCAATAGGCTCAATACGATGTATTGTACGGCCTGCAACTTCTTGTGGGCACCTGATGGCCACTTACAATTAACTGAAGTAAGGTCATTCTGAAAGCCAATCACCAAAAAAAAACTATTTCAATATTATCAACATTTACTTAGGGGAACTTAAACCTAATTTTAAAAGATGCAAGGGATATGAAGGGACGAAATATGATTAAAATGAAAAATATATGGTGAGACCTCAATTCGAATATTATTCACTGCGTTTTATTTGAACCTGCAATACTTGCATATTACCAAAATATTCTGTGACCTAAACATTAAGGAGTTATTATATTTCTTTTGAGAAAAAAGAACACCTACTCGATGTCGACTTTACTGGTGTAGTGACCATTTACTTCAAAGGTCGCGACGGTTTTGTCCATCGATTTTTTTTCTGCAATTTACCTTGGTGTCAGATCAATGCAGGTTAGAAAGATCAAAACACAAAAAAATGCAACTAATATGGTTTGAATTCAAAATAAAAATCGATATTAAATGTGACGGAAATCTTATAAGTTTGATCAGTCATAGTAGGTCAAAAATATTCTCAGTATAATAAATATCTGGGACATAAATATCTGGGACATTTCCACACACGGTCACCTGACCCCAAACTAAGCAGAGCTTGTACAATGGGCGTCAGAGACTGATATACATACATAGATATTTTTAAATACATACTTAAATACATAATCACACCCAGACACGGAACAAACACCGATGTTCATCACACAAATATTTGTCCCGAGTGGGAATCGAACCCACAACTCTTGGAACCGCTAGCCAGGGTCACTAACCACTGTTCCACCGAGCCAGTCTCATTACATTTTCACATAACAAAGGTCTCATTACATTTTCACATCACACTTCATTTACACATTACAATACATTAACTACAAGAATGTGATGTGATGTGGATACACGATTATAATACCTACTAGTAAAAAAATAACAAAAAAATTATTTAACTTACCCTTTTATGATTGGTTCTGTGATAAAACCCAAAAAACACAATGATATTAGTGTTTGGATGCATATTTTTCAAGGCAGTCACTTAAATAACAAAATGTGATAGAAGCGCCTTTTCCTTCCCCCGTCATATATCCTTGTTACTCGTGGGAACGCAATGACCTTGTTAAAACAATGCACAAGGCAGAATGGCGGCGACGTGGTCCACAATCCGTCACGTCACGTTTCCCACAGAGATGAAAATTGGATCGCTGGAAGTGATCTCTGCCTACCCCTCTGGGAAAAAGGCGCATTTTATGTATGTACATATGTGATAGAATCCATGAATCTAAGTTGGCTTACGTATTAGGGTAGGTAAACTTAATTTTTAACCTTCACTACAATAATGTTTGCGATGTAGTATGTATGTATGCGTAAAAAAATGTGCATACTTGTAACATATTGTGTTAAGCGATTTAGTCAGGTTGCGGCGAATTGGGTAAAGAAGACTTTTAGAGCAGTTTAATGCTGTAGAGTCTCTAACTGAACAAAGAAAAGTGTGAAGTTATAGTTTTTTATAAATAGTAAAACTGTTGCTGATATTTGTGATGATTAATACTAATACGTACTAAATTAGGAGTAATCACAATCAATTTAGAAATATAATAGTAAATTTATGAATAGAAATTTAGGTAATAGTAAATTTATGAATATTTTGTAATTGAAATTGATAAAGGTTAGGTACAATAATTTACTTGTGCAAACTTGTAACTACAATATTTTTTTTTTCAATTATATATATATTTTTTAATTATTTTTTTCTACTTTCCAGTGCCTACTTGGTGCGAGTGCGAGCGCAGGTGATGTGTCGAGACGAGGGCACCGGCGGCTGGGTGGCGCTGGGGGGCGGCGGGCTGGCCGACGTGATGGTCGGCCGGCGCGCCATCCACCCCGTGCACTCAGGTGAGATGGCGAAAAGAAAAAAAACTAAACAAAAAAAAATAAAAATATGCAATTTAAACTAATAATTAAGGATAATGAATAAAATAAAGAATTATTGTAAAAAAAATATTAAAATATATTTTTTTTAAAACAGGAAACATTTTAAAAATAATCATTTAGAAGTTAAGTAAAGAAAAATTTGTTAATTTTAAAAAACATAAAATATAAATCATTTTACAAAACTTTGATTAAAAAACAATATTATACAAAAACACAAAAAAATATGAATTAATTTTCCAGTTGAAATGTGTTTTAGTTATAAAAATTTTATGACATTTATATATAGCAAAACATTTTTTTTAATTTACATTTTCTTTGAACATATTGACATCCTCTTTTACCGTATTTCCAGGTGGTGATAGTAGCAACGGCGACACCACCACATCTTCTGCGCACACACCGACCCACGAGTACTATATACACGGCAAACGGATTAGCGACAACATGGTTAGTACTATGAAAATTTAAAAAAAAAACATCGCATATAACTTCGCCTTCACATACCTCTTTTTCTTTCATTGTTTTGCGTCTGAGATTTAAAATAAAATTATATGTAGAGGATAAGAGACATATTTATTTATTTTGATTGTGAGTGGACTGTGAAACTGTGTCACATTTACTCATAAACTTAATATGATGCACCTTGAATAGATAAATTACTTAATCTCTTGTCACTCTCCTCACAAAATCAAAAAGGCTTATTACATGCGCTTATAAATCTTCAATTCAATAGTAAGTCACCACCAGTTCAGAATGCCGAGTCTACCGAGAAGACTCCAGCAAGAAACTCGATGTTTTCTTCTCAAACAAAATCCTCTCCTAATTCCAGGTCGTCCTCGAATGCACCATAAAGAAGGACTTCCAATACAACAAGGTTATGCCGACCTTCCACCACTGGGTGACGGATGAGAAGCGATTCGGCCTCACCTTCCAAACCGCGGCCGACGCAAGGGCCTTCGACAAGGGCGTGAGGACGGCAATAGAGGAGCTGCTAGACGGTAACTAGATGATTTAGTACGCGTTTCGAGCAAGAGATGGCGTTGTTTTGTGTTTTTTGAAAAATTCGAACTATCAGCGGGCGCTTTAGGGTAGAACCCCTAACAGTTTGCATCTATTAGAAAACAGTAACCGCCCGGGATATTTACCATGTTGTTTTGTTTTAATGAGCTCCCGATATTTCGGCACTGTTGCACGGGTGAACAACCCTTGATCATGGCGCTTGCAACAGTGCCGAAATATCGGGAGCTCATTAAAACAAAGCAACATGGTAAATATCCCGGACTGTTACAGTTTTCTAATGTGTGTAACCATGACAGCTTAAAATTATAGTTTGCATTTAGTTTTGTTTTTTTCCTAACTGACATACGGTGATGGCTTGGAGTAGCCTCGTCATCATCACCGGACTTGCGGGGGAGCGGATTTTTTTTCCACCCTCATAGTAGGTATTTTCAGAAACCAAAACAGTTAAGTCCTTATAGAAAACATCCTAGGACGTTATTTCATACTTTATTATGAAATCGAAACAACTTGGGGATTTATTTCATAGTTTTATCCAAATTGAAACAATCTATGCTGCTGTGTAATAATATTTTTAAAATTGAAACAATCTAGGGCGTTGTATCATAGTGTTTTCGTAATTGAAACAACCTAGGGCGTTGTATCATAGTGTTTTCGTAATTGAAATAACCTCGGAGTTTGTTTTATAGTTTTGAAATTGAATCAACTTAGGGCGTTGTTCCGTTGTATTTTCGAAATCGAAACAACTTAAGGAGTTGTTTAATATTTTTTTCGTAATAAAACAACCAAGGGCGTTGGCTTTTGTTATTTTCGATATTAAAACAACTTAAGGCGTTGTCACTTAGTTTATTCGCAATTGAAACCTAGGGCGTTATCTCGTAATATTTTCGAAATTGAAACATTTTAGGGCGTTGTCTTATAGTATTTTCGAAATTGAAACAACTTAGGGCGTTGTTTCATACTTTTTTCGAAATTGAAACAACATTTGCTCCTAAACAGCATGCGAGGGACGTACAACTAAAGATTTTGTGTTTCTCATCAGAATAATGCAATATTATAAATATTATATTATCTAAACTTTACAATTTCTATAACAGAACCATCATTCAAATTCACATTTATCTTATTACTAAACCGTATAGCAGAATAATATGGGACATTTTATAAGTAGGTAATCATTGAACTTAGGTGTATATTAATTGTTTGTGTCACTTTTATGAATAAAGTCTAAACTAATTTATCTAATGTGCTTTCTTCTTTGCCTCCCCTCTACCGTATACTGGATTCCTTCATGGTGAGTATTATAAAAACATTTATGATTTTGTGAGACATTTCATAATTTTCACATAATTAATAGGGCTCTATTATAACGAACAATGTATGAATGAAATTTAAAAAAAAAATCTGTTTTAATACTACAAACATTATTTATAATGATATATAATTAGGTATAATTAACTAAATTAACAACCTAAGAAGGCTGTTAAAGTATTTTTTTTTTGTAACCTGTTGTTCACGCATTGATTGCTTTTGTCAAGTTACTTAGTTTTAGATTTAAGGAAACATTGTAAAACTATAGAGAGAGATTAAACGATTTATTTATTTGTAAAAAATTACAAAATATAATCGTGAAATTTAGCTTTACTATTAAAACTGTATTTTTTAGATTTATTTTTTATTAAAAAAAAATTTTTTTTATGTTTTTTTTTATTTATTTTCAGGTCTGGGTGGCGCGTGGCCGTCACTTCATGCATACAAAAAACACAACCCAGCACCGAAAGAGGACGACGAAGAGCAAAACATATTCGAGGTAAACAAACATATAAACAATACCACCTATTATAAAATACTAGCTGTGCCAGCGACTTCGTTCGCGTTTCCCCCGTTTTTTACACATTTTCCATTGTATCTTTGCTCCTATTGGTCGCAGCGTGATGTTATATAGCCTAAAGCCTTCCTCGATAAATGGTATAGAACGAAAAAAGATTTTTTCAAATCGAACCAGTAGTTCCTGAGATTAGCGCGTTCAAACAAACAAACAAACTCTTCAGCTTTATAATGTTAGTATAGATAGTATAAAGCAAAGTCCCTTCCCGTGTCTGTCTGTATGCTTATATCTATAAAAGTACACAACAACCGGTTTTTTAGGATTCCGTAGCCAAATGGCAAAAAACGGAACCCTTATTGATTCGTCATGTCTGTCTGTCCGTCCGTATGTCACTGCCATTTTTTTCCCGAAACTACATATAAGAGCTACACTGTTGAAACTTAGAAGGTAGATGTATTCTGTGAACCGCACTAAGATTTTCATGCAAAAATAATAAAATAATAATACTTATCGGAGGCTCCCCTTACTTAGAACTTAAACTAATTTTTTTTTTGATCAAACACATACGTGCGGGTTATCCATGGATAGGTCTTCAAAAATGGTATCGAAGTTTCTAAAATATTTGTTTTGAAACCGGATAGTGTGCTTGACAGACGCTTCCATAGTGGAAAAAAGTTCTTAAATCAATGGTACGGAACCCTTTGTGCGTCTATCCGATACACACTTGGTCGGTTTTTTTATACACCGTGAAATTTTAGTGGTTGTTTTCCCGTGGTAGAACGATTTGCCTTTAGTAATACTATCGAATCATGCAAATTATGCCTCGAAAAAATAATTTTTTTTTTCGATTTTTCAGAATAATATTTTACATCTCAAAAACGAGAGAAGCTATCTTTGTTTTTGAAGATGTGACGTATTCAGGTACTGCTTGCCGCATGAAATCGATGGTTAAAGCTAAAGAAGCTCTACACCGTAAGTCATAAAGCGGTGCGAACGTGCTTTCGAGTTACCGTTAAACCTTTCGTAAAACCGGCATCTATTGATTTTACCAAAAAAGAACTGCACACATTTTTTGTACTACTAAGATAGAATCATTTTCCTGCGGGAAAACAACACTAAAATTTCACGGTGAATTTATTAAAAAATAGAAGGACTTAAGAGGAAGGTGTTTATATAAAAATCTCCCGATACAAAGCGAGGGCGGGTCACTATTTAATATTTAACTATTAACTGTAATGTTCTAGTGCCTCAATCTGCCGTCCGACTCCCGGTCTAGCTCTGAGAACTCGACTGCGAGCCGGCCGCGCCGCCGCCCCGACGAGATGACGCAGACGCCCATCCTGTCCGCCATCACGCTGCCAAGGCACCCGCTCACAGGTGAATGGCACCCACTCATTAGACACATACTAATTATATAAGCACCATACGCCAGCTGAATGGCACCTTTCATATAGACACCATACGCTGTACGCTCGTAATGGCACTGACTTCATTAGGCACCATACGCTACGCTAGCGAATGGCACCCACTCGTTAGACACCATTCGCTGCGTTAGCTAAATGACACCCAATTATTAGACACTATCTGCTACGCTAATTGAATGGCACCCAGTCATAAGACACCATACGCTGTACGAGCTGACGCAGACGCCCATCCTGTACGACATAACGCTGCCGCGGTACCCGCTCACAGGTAAATGGCACCCACTCATTAGACACATACTAATTTCATTAGGCACCATACGCCAGCTGAATTTCTTTCATATAGACACCATACGCTGTACGCTCGTAATGGCACTGACTTCATTAGGCACCATACGCTACGCTAGCGAATGGCACCCACTCGTTAGACACCATTCGCTGCGTTAGCTAAATGACACCCAATTATTAGACACTATCTGCTACGCTAATTGAATGGCACCCAGTCATAAGACACCATACGCTGTACGAGCTGACGCAGACGCCCATCCTGTACGACATAACGCTGCCGCGGTACCCGCTCACAGGTGAATGGCACCCACTCATTAAACACTATACGCTGTATGCCAGCTGAATGGTACCCACTCATTAGACACCATACGTTATACGCTAGCTGAATGGCACCATACGCTGTGCGCTAGCTAAATGACAGCCAATCATTGGACACTATCCGCTACGCTAGCTGAATGACACCCACTCTTTTCATCACCTCACCATTAGAAACCATATGCTGTACGCTAGCCGAATGGCACCTACTGATTGGACACCACCCGAGATAACGCACCCAATGGTGAATGGCACCCACTTACACGTGAATGGCACCCACTCATTAGACACCATACGCTGTAAGGTAGCTAAATGGCACTCAATCATACGCTGTAGAGCTAGCTGTGCGCCACCTGTCTAATTATATAAATAACTCAACAGTGACTGACTGACATAGTGATCAACGAACAGCCTAAACCACTGGGCGGATTCGGTTGAAATTTGGCATGCAGGTAGATGTTATGGCGTATGGCGATGTTACGACGTAGGCATCCGCTAAGAAAGGATTACCCGAAACAAAGCGAGGACTGGTCATTATGTTCACAAATAAAATTACGATACTCATTGCTGAATAGCTCCGATTTGTTGGTGAATGGCACCCATTTCATAATAATTATTTTTATTGAGCACTAAATATATAATAAAGTGTTACAGCTAGTTGCTGACAAATAAAAATCTTTAGTAAAAAAAAAGTTATTATGGTATGGCACCTACTCATAATACTCAATAGACAGTCACTACTCCAAATACTACTCTATAATTATAATCATAACTTCGTATATAGCACTCACTCAAAATTAGGTGTATGGCACCTACTTACTTAATCTAACTACGTTTACTGATTTATTAATCGTACGTTACAGAGTCGCTGAAGCAATACGAGGTTCAATTCGAGGAGAAGACGTCGGAAGACTGCGACCCCGACCGCTGCCCCTATGTCCATCTATCTGCCGTAAGTACTTTCATCATCATAATAATAATTAATGGCGTAATACCCAAACAAATTCACAATACCTTAGATTTACTCTCCTTGCCACAATCTACTTATATTTTAATGCAGAAAGCTGTTATCCTAAATTCATGCAGGATAGTCAGGAAATTTTTACAAATCGAAGCACAAGAACCCACACCGACAGACATATTTTTTTACAATTAAGAGCAGTCACAGTTAGCTGTTACTTAGTTAGTTAGCTGGTTATGAACACTCAAATAAAAAAAGATCATCTCCATATTTCACCCAGGGCACCCACTCATAACTATGTATATAAACTCATTACTCAACCGGTATGTTTCAGATCCATGATTATACATACCCACAGGTGGCCGGCGGCGTCGTCGGTTCTGAGAAGTCTTCGCCCAACACCAAGCCGCCGCTGCTCAAGAGAGACTCAGGTACATACAGACATACATGCTTACACATATACGGACATACATGCATACATACATACATATGGACTTACATGCAAGCATACATACGGACATACATGCATACATACATGCATACATATGGTCATATATGCATACATACATACATACATACATACATACATCAAAATAGCACATGGTAGAAAGTGATTTCTGCCTATCACTCTGGGAAAAGGGCGTGATTTTATGTATGTATATACCTACATCAAAAAAATATAAAATACACACACATTCAAGTGAAAAATTAACACTCGAGAAATACTATTGCATGTATAACGTAAGAAAGCGAATGTCTAATATTTCATATTTTTTTTATTTTGTCTACAGGGTCGATTAAGAAGATGCATGGGTACAGCGGGCCGCCGCCCCTGCCCGGCAAGAAACCGCCGGAGACCTTCCAAGCCAGGCTCAAATGCAGGTCAGAATCTAACCCAAAACAACCACTTTAAAGCCTATACTTAACGGGATCCTCTTATACAGGGGAAATATCTCAAATTCGTTCGCGTTTCCCCCGTTTTTGACACATTTCCCATTGTATCTTTGCTCCTATCGGTCGCATGGTGATGTTATATAGCCTAAAGCCTTCCTCGATAAATGGTATGTCCAACACAAAAAGAACACATTTAGAACCAGTAGTTTCTGAGATTAGCGCGTTCGAACAAATAAGTAAACAAACTCTTCAGCTTTATGATATTATATTAGTATAGATATCCCATGTTACGTGTTCAGCTATGATCGGGGCGCAAATTTAACTGTTTTCTGACCTAAAATATTTTTTGTATAAGCCTGGATTTGTGTTCTGTTGCTGTACCAAATAAATAAATAAATAAAAGTATGTTCTGCGATTTTTTGTAGGTTTCGAGTTATGATTTTTTTTTTGTGTTTTTATAGTATTTTCTGCCAACTTACTTTTTGTAAATTTAATGTTTTTAAATGCTTAAGCTTGCACTAGCAGTTCTAATATTTAAAAATTCAACTGCCTCACCGCGGCCCGGGGACTCGAACACCCGTCCTTCTAGTAATTGCGCCCAGAATTGCATTGCCATCACACCAGACCAGCAGCTATCTATTGAAGCCGTCGAATTTTTCCCGTATATGACCTGTTAGCCAGGTGGCGCCATCTACTATCAGTGATACACACTGACAGCCGTAGACATTTCATTACAGCAATGTAAACTACAGAAAATGATGACACACTGGCTGTTCTGTTATGTTGTTGGAGAAGGACGGGTGTTCGAGTCCCCGTTTTTCTAAACTTACTTTTTGTCATTTTTAGTAGGTATTTTGCAGTTTTCTTTTTTGTGACATGATTGTAGTATGGATGCTATAATAAAAAAAATAACTCAACTTCCTGAAATTACTTAAATTTACTCAGAACAGGCTTCGAGCCTGTTCGTTAGCTAGAATTTTAGGTTCTAGTAGAATTTGCTCAAATATTTAAATTCAAGTTAAAAATAAAAAGGGCGGGATACTCTCTTGAACTGCCTTGGTCTATTGGTAGCAAGCGCTGCATAAGGACCGAGTCCCCGGTTCGAGTCCGGGGTCGGGCAAAATTTGTGAGTTTTTCTGAAATGAAATAGCTTGGAGTTAGAAGTTTGGCGGTTGCACGCCCGTGCCTCGGAAAGCACGTTAAGCCGGTGGGCCTGCGCCCTATCTCTCATCGGTCATGTCGGATTTCCGTTTAACCGAATTATGAGATGATCTATAAGAACTCTATATCTCGTCGTATAGTCTCTGACGCTTATAGTACAAGCTTTGCCAAGTTTGGGGTCATATCATGTGTGGAAATGCCCCAGATATCCCACATATATTAACATATACATTGTATGTTCCAGGCATTGCCACGAGTGGTACTTGGAGAGTGCGAATCGTGCGGGCGCGTGCGAATTCGCACCCGACTGCTTCCGATCGTGCGTCGATGCAGTTTCCTGCATCAAGTGCGCTCAGGTGAGGAAGATTCTATACTAATAATAAATCTGTAAGGGTTGGTCATGGAGTAAGTTAGTTTGTTTTCAGAGATATTGTGTTTATAGGCTCAATATATGATACTGATACTAATTTCACGATTTTCAGATTTTTTTCTGTATGTATGTATGTATGTATGTTCCTCCATAACTCTTAAACCAATTATCCGAATTTGGTGAAATTTGGTATAAAAACACATAAACATCTGGGACACAGGATAGGCTATTTAAATTCTAGCTAAAACGCGAACGGAGTCGCGGGCACAGCTAGTTATAAATAAAAAAATAAAAAAATATTCTGATTTAGGTTACTATAACGTACCTTTGTATTTCTGCTTAAATATTTAAAACTACGTAACGGATTTAATGTTTTTAATGGATAGAGGGATTCAAGAGAAAGGTTTTTAGTTTACGTATAATATACCCGAAGCGAACGGTTATAGTAATTGTTCAACAATATTTAAGAGAAAACTAGTGAGGCCCTATATTTTCAGGACCCTGGGTTACATTCGCGAAACGTAATTTTATAATTGGAAGCAATGTACTATTCTGCTACAGTCTTAACTAACTAAGATATCGTAAATAACGGACAGGTTAAAATTAGGGTAAATAATTTGTTTGTTTGTATTGATTTTAAATATAATATTTTTAAATGTAAAAATATAATAAAATATTTTAATATAATAAATTATTTTTAATGTTAAAATATTATAAAAAAAAAATATTTAACTAAAAAAAGTACCTATTTCAAACAAAAACAAAACCTGCTATTTAAAACATAGCATCTCCCTGTCCTAATACTAAGCTAAATAACATTGGTCGTTGCAGTGCATGCTGTACCACTGCATGTCGGATGCAGAAGGTGACTTCGCAATGCACCCGTGCACTTGCGGTCCGCCAGACGATGCCTGCGCCAAACGGTCAGTATTATACCTATTATTTATTTATAACTAGAGACCGGATTATATGCATTTGCATACACGCATATGCATTTTCTAGCCATTCTCAGCAGTAATAGCATATTTTACCTAAAAACTAGTTATGAGGCATATTAGATTAGATGCGTTTTGGAATTACCTTTACTACACGTTTCGGAGGCATTGACAAAAATTTTAAATAACTTCATATAATATTACTGTACTTGTTTCCTCCTTTCAAAAATTCTTTATTAATTATATGGTGATTTTGAAATAAAATAATGAATAGGCAGAAGTCTGCAAAAAAGAGAAAAATTTGATAAGTTTTCTTTATTCTTGGGGACTTAATTTTTCATATTTTGAAAATTTTCGTGCATATTTTAAGCATTTTTCATGCATATTTGCATGCATATAACAAGTATTTTATGTTGCATATAATTCGGTCTTTATTTATAAGCTTTTATACAATTGCCTCGTTGGTCTATTGGTAGCAAGCGCTGCTGAGGTCCCCGGTTCGAGTCCGGGTTTTTTCATCTCACCGAATTATTAGAGTAAGGGAATAGAGAGTGCGTGCTTTCGAGTTTCGCTTATGCCTTTCGTGAAACCGGTATATTGATTTGAATAAAAAAAACTGCACAAACCTGTTGTGCTGTACTGATGTTTCTACTAATCTTTCACGGTGTACTCACCAAAAAAATACAATAAAAATGTATATAATAATCTGTAAAATTTAAACACAAAAATTATTTATTAAAAAAACATTTATTTATTAAGAAAAAATAAATAAAATAAATAATTAATTATTTTTATTATTGTCCCCCCAGCTGGCTAGGCATAACCCTCCTCAGCTTACTGGTCCCGGGCCTGTCGTGCTACCCGGTGCTGCGGTGCGCGCACCGCGCCGCGCGCCGCGCCGGCCTCGCGGGCGGGCTCCACGCGCCGCCCGACTAGCGCCCGCCCGCAGCCCCGCCCGCCGGGGACCCGCCGGCCCAGGACATAGCCCGGGTCTACATCTTCCTGGCCCGAGCAGCTGTGAAAGCCTGCAAGGTCTACGACAGGCTGGATCGAGCAGCTATGAAACTAGATCTGAAGCTAGGAGAGATAGTCTTCGAGGTCCGAGCGGTTGCAGCCACCTACGAGACGGTAGCCCGGGTCTACATCTTCCTGGCCCGAGCAGCCGTGAAAGCCTGCAAGGTCCACGTCAGGCTGGATCGAGCAGCTATGAAACCAGATCTGAAGCTAGGAGAGATAGTCTTCGAGGTCCAAGCGGTTGCAGCCACCTACGAGACGGTAGCCCGGGTCTACATCTTCCTGGCCCGAGCAGCTGTGAAAGCCTGCAAGGTCTACGACAGGCTGGATCGAGCAGCTATGAAACTAGATCTGAAGCTAGGAGAGATAGTCTTCGAGGTCCGAGCGGTTGCAGCCACCTACGAGACGGTCGAAGTACTAGTGCCGGACCGAGCGACTCTGCAGCCAGGGGAGATAGCCTTGGTGTGCACCGGGCCGGCCCGAGCGACTCTGCGACTGGAGAAGATCGCCTTCAAGGTCTTCATCGGGCCGGCCCGGCCGAGGAGGCCAGGGAAGATAGCCTTCCAGGTCCAAGCGGTTGCAACCTTCGTGACGGTCGAAGTACTAGTGGGAGTCCGCACCGGACCCGTTCCGGCCGCTCTCGAGGTACCGATATCGATCCCGTAGACCCGGGAAGCTCCGGTCTTCGCTACCCCCGTGTAGTTCAAGGTTCCAGTCCGAGCCGAGTTCGAGAAGACTCCGATGTAGGCCCAGACGCTTCCGGTCTAGCCGGCCAGGATAGATCCGATGCCGATCGGAGTCTAGGTCTCGCCTGCTACAGAAGAAGCGGTGGCTCAGACCGCACAGATGTCGTAAAAGAAGTTCCGGTGGACCGAAACGTCATCACAGCCGGCCCCAGTCGGAGGCGAGGTGACTTCGACGCTTCGGAAGTGTCTCGAGGTCCGGTACATCGCTCGGTCAGGTTTATTGATGCGAGTGACAGTGAGAATCGAAAGGGCGTTTCCGATTGTAAAATCGCGAGTCGATACGGCTCAGAATCGGGTGGGAAAGTCAGTTTTGCTGGAGTCGCTGGCGGCGGCAAAACCAGGCGCAATGTTGATAGTCGGGTGACGAGTGATGTAGCTCGCATTGTTGGCGAATCTAGCAAAACTAGACAAGATAAAGAAGCTTCCTGTGACCTGGATTCAAAATCCAGTGTCAGAGGAAGCGGTGAGACGGAACCGAGTGACAACGGTAATAGACTTTTTGGGAGTGATTTCGGGGACGTGCGAGATGGACTTGGGAATGTAGAACTTTTTGGTGTCGCGAAACGTGTTGGACTCGATAATGTTGATGGTAAGGGAGGGAGTGAATTCTGTGTAGGTCCAGGTGTAGAAGATGGTAGTAGTAGTGGTGGATTAGATAGTCGTAATGAATTTGGTAAAGTTGAAAGCGATTTGAAGGGTAAGCACGATGATGTAGGTAGTTTAAGCCGCAGCGATGATTTGTCCGATTATGCCGGGCATTCCCTTTTGATGCATATGTATAAAATTGACGATAAAGATTACGATGACTGCTTCGATGGTGATTATAATAATTTGAGAAAATTGAATAGGAAGCGAACCCTTGAACAGACACATAAAAAGAGCAAAGGAAAAGTATCTTTTGGTGGGGAAGTAATAAATACTAATAGGGACGATGTTTCTACTAGTGATAAAATAGGATGTAAATCTGAAGATCTAGACGATAGTTACAAATCAGTTAATTTAGATAGACTCGAAAGTAAAGGTGACGACAACCAAAATCAAAAAATAAGCTCAATTAAAGAAAAACTTACAACTGATGAAATTAATCTTAAAATCAGCAAACGTCCTGAATATTTAGAAATAGAAAAAGAAGATGCTAAAGGAGTATTATCTAAACATAAATTGTATGGGACTGAAAGATCTGTACCAATCAATGTGGGAAGTACAACGGATGAAGATGAACCTAACGGAAATGGTGATAGCAATAACAACGTCGTCGAAGAAGAGGTTGAAGAAGAAAAATTTACAGTAAGAGCCACTTGGAGTCAAAGAAGTCCACAAGTCCCTGAGAAACAACGAACAGCTATGGAAGAGCGGGACCCATACTTTGAAGAGAGAGTTGTATCTAGTAATGTATCCAGTTCTGGTGTTGAAGGATCCTCTGAAAGAAGCGACTCTGATGAGTCTCAGAAACACCAACAAAAAAATTTAATGGGACTGAAGGAATTGCCGACGGTGACTAAGCGATATCGATACATATCTCAAAGGAGCGGCACTTCTGACAGCTACTCGGAGAAAGAAGGCGAGTCATCGAGTCATCCGATGACTGCGGTGACCGAAGAGAAAGAAGATCTGTCATGTCACCCGTTGATTTGTAAAGAGCACGCAAGACCTGTTAAAGAAAGAAAGAGGCTGGTTGTAAAAGTCATGCCTGCGAAGAAAGACAGCTCTTCTGATAGCGCCACCGATGATGATAACTTGCCTTCTTCTGATATATCCGAAAGGAGAGCCAGAAGAACAAAAAAAGAAAAACGATTATCTTCTAACGTCACTCTTCCCGAAAAAGTCTTAGCTGCAGTTGAAGACAGCGGAACTAGCGAAGATATAACGTCATCTGACAGTGCAAGAAGAAATAAATCTGATTCCTTCATTTTAGATCGAAGAGTGAAGAAAATAAAAAAGGTTACATCATTAGAAAACAAATCCACTTATTCCAAGTCTCAGGAACTTACAAAAGTCAAAAAGATTTCAACAGTTAAAAACGGAACACCTCTCAGACAAGCTTCTTACAAAATTGCTGTGAAAAATGGTCAACTCCAAAGGTCCACGCCAACATTAAATGGTAAAATCAAACAAGTTGAAATGAATAAAGCATCTGAAAGTGATCTTAAAACAGACACAGATAAAGATTCAGCAAAGAAACCGCTACTAAGAAAAATTTCTTATGAAAAAGCCGTGAGAGGTGGTCTTCTTTCTATAACACCATCACCAACATCTATATCAAGCATTTTCAAACCCAAAGATGCTAGTGATTCTGGGACACCATCAAGGCACTTCAGGCCGATTAAACCGAAATCTATTGACGAAAGGAAAATATTGTCAGATGAAAAGATCATCGAAGAGAATCGCTATCAAACGGATGATTCCAAAGAGACTGAAATAAGTGATTTGACAATCACTCCAACCGATACTATGACGTCACCCTTTGATGCTCGGAAATACTCTAACTTTGAGAAAATTCTTCCAATTGGGGGAATCATGACATTGATTAAAGGGAAAGGTTTGTCCGAGTCTTCGAGTCAACCAGGGTCACTTATCAGCCTTTCTTGGGACTCTCAGAGCGTCCAATGTTCGGAGAAAGCTCATTCGCTGGATAGTTTACCGTCTACATTATCCTTCACTTCTCGGCATTCTAGCCAATCATCAAATGTTGAAGAACCACATATCAGTACGAAAAATCCTTCCATTAGTATCCTCGATTGGAATGAAATTGATGATACTGAAATATCTCAAAGTAAATCCCTCCAAAGTTTATCTGTTAAATCTCCAGAGAAAGTGATTGAAGATACAACCACTGACGAATCCGATGTTATAACAATCAGTGAAAAGAAAACTGAGCAGAAATCTTCGGATAAACCTGACACAACGGAAAGTAATCCTTACGACGAGATGATGAAAATCATGTTGAATAAAGGTGATCCGGATGTTAATAAAAGTGTTGTTCGCAAGATGAAGTCAAGTTTGGCAAGAGAGTCGTCTTATACAGCCCGAAAGTTTCTTTTGGAGGGTGAAGTAATATTGCTAGATGATGACATACCTGTTTGCGAGGATTGTAACATAGCGTCCATGCAAATACTGTGGGCTAGGCAGATCATAGCCCGACTCGACGATAGCCACATATACGCAAACTTACCGCCCTATTCAGAAAACTTGACTGTAATAAGCCGCATATTAGCCAAGTCTTACGAAGAATCAAGCGAAATTATCGAAAACATTGAAACGCCAACAAGGTCTGTAAGTTCACCTAGAAAAGTTTTCAAAAAATCTGGAATTTTAAGGAAAAAAGGATCGAGAAGGAATGTGTCTAAGTTTATAAAAGGAGCCATTGAGGTTATTCCCGAATTGAGCGAAGAAACAGATGAAGACTCAGTTAACGGTAACAAAGGAACGTCGAAATCGAATGGAGCTTTCCACAAAGGTTGCAAGAGAAGAAACTTAACACGAAGAGCTTATGCATATGATATGAAACGACTTAAAAAGCTTAAAGATAAATTAGATGACTATATAGATCCAAATACACAATCTGAACTTAGCGAAGAGAAACCCAATTTCAAAAACCATGGGAAGCAAATTAATCAAAGTCCAACTATGAGTTTAATGAAGTACGGTATGAAGAATAGACTTTCCAGTCACGCCTTTGAAAGTTGTGTACACCGACCAGCATTGCCTCTTGGTATATCTGAAACTTGCGAATGTGATTCTGATGAAACGACCGAACATTTCGAAGCTAAAGCTGAAACGAAAATAAGTTCGGTTCGTTTCAGCCGAACTGACGAACCGAACAACTTGACGGACGACAAACATTTCATGAAACCTTGGTGGAAATTTTTCGCAATTCCAGACTTTAAGAAAACTAAATCTAGAACATTCAGATCGAGCTTTCCTAATATTCCATTGAGTATGAACTTGATACAGCATGACAACGGGCGTCTAGAAATCATGTATGGCGAAGAAGAAGAATACCCATACACAACTGGTGAGTATAGTGCTGAAGACGGAAGATATTTAACATTAGAAGAGTTTTTCCTGAAGAAATACAATTGTTATCAGCCTCCCGAAGATTATTTCTTCAGCATCGACGGGCATAGTTCTAATTTGACGGTGATTAAAATGAACCTGAAACCGAATTTCGTGCGATCTATAGACGCAAGGAGTAAATTTTGTCCACCGATGTACGTATTTCAATCAACTAATGAGGAAGGTAGGTGTCCAAATAAGCGGAACAGTAACGCGGCAAAGTATATCCAACAGTGGTTTGCTCGAACCGACACGTCCCCGATAAATATCGGTCGAGGTTTCCTAGAAAAGCCGATGCCTAGACGTCGAGTGTCGATACCGTACATGCCTACATACGATCCAATCCGAAAGACCACTTACACTCCACCGAAAGTAGGTCCTAAACCGATTAAATTACTAATAGACACCGATTATAACAAAAAAATCACTGAAACACACTTCGATGAACCACTAACACCAAATTTGCCGACAAATGTTCAAAATCTAATACCAGGAACATACTTCTACCCTTACAGTATTGAGGATAACAAACCATCGTTTTTCGTTAAAGTAATCATGTGTGAACATATCACACCTGTGATTTCGATCCATTGTATAGATAGCCACCCGGCTTTACAACATTTAGCAGACATGAACCTGCATTCAGAGGAACGATGGGAACAGTTAATATTTAGAACTACCGAGATGGATTTTGGTATCAATATACAAAAATATAACTTGGCAACGTATCCACCGTCATATGTATCGGAGGAAAACATTATCGAATATGGAGTTGATTTCAGCACAGGTAACATCGAAAAAATTACTACTACGGCTTATGATCCAACAGCCTCCACCTCTAAACGTGAAATAGATGTTTCCTCTCTAGAAAAGCCATCGCAAACTACCGAAGATGAAATATCAATCCGAGGTCTACTCCACACAGATGACCAGCCTAGGGTTTCTCACGTTTCCACTCCTGTTAACGTATTTGAGAGTCACCAAGCGATACTAGAACGGCACTCATTAGAACAAGCCATAATTAAATCCGCTCCAATGTCCAATAATGAGCTATCGCGGCAAGGACGATACAATTGGAGTTATCCTAACGCAGACGCTTACAATACACTGCTTGCATCAAGATTATCAAAACTCTCCCAATTGGGGAATATGTCTGATGCAAAGCCGGAAATTTCTGCGGTAACAGTCTTGGCTACTAAACATCTCGAACCACATCGATCATCGAGCTACCCAGGCATCCATAGTCCTACGCAACTGTCAAGTTTGGAGATAGAAATCGCCCACCCTTCCTCTGAAAACCAGCCAATATTAGAACTGCAATTTGATTCGCGGCAATATCCAAAACGGTATCCTCTTCCGCTGACTATAAATTTGGAATCCCAAGATGGTAGTTCAAAAGCGATAAACATATCGGTCGACACGCAACAACTTTGCATCAATTTTCGGCCAGAATATCCTCAAACTGATATTCAAACTGTTGACACTCCATCGCAAAATAAACCAGATTGGTATCTGCCAAGACAGTCTGGAACGAGTTCAATGCCACAACCATTCAAAACTGAGCCAAAACTACCGCAAGCCTCACCGCGGACTCGAACTTTGAACCCACCTGAATACGTCAACATGTCCATGATCAAAGAGACTCACCGCATGATTGGGGATTACAAATATCCCTGGGAATCTACCAGTACTTCGCAAAGGCTGCTAGTCCAGGATAAAGTTACTGTGCAAAGACGCAAAAGTACAGGGGAGACTACAATACCGTATTATGGAGATGCGTTGTCAGGCGGAAGTGGTGCAGTGACACGTTTAGAACCGCGGCAATCTAGGGAGAGTCACACAGACGATAGAGTGGAATATGGGCATAGCGTTCCTCAACATTCGAATGCACCTTACAGCGTTAGCCCTACTCTGACTGCGATAGCTGAAAGACAGCAGCAAATCAGTCCATCGTACTATTCTCTGTCTCACTACCCGTTGACAGACGCTTGGCAAGGGCAGTGTTCTTGTCTACAATCAGGAGTCCATTTTGAAACCACGCATCCACAACCATGCCCTCATTCCAGGTTATATTCCGGTGCTTCAAGACACAGCTTCAGAACTAACTCTAGATATTTCCCACCTGCACCTATACCTTACCCACGAACTATCAGACCGCCGATGTCTGGTTACGCGGAATCTATTGAAACTGACTCAGATCTCGAACCTTATCTGATGAGTTCATCTTCCTGCCCATCAACAGATACTTACCATCAACCGTACACATACCCATGCACGGGAAAACATAGCTACGGTACGGTGTGTGAGAAGGTAAAGCTGTGCAAAAAGCAAATACAGTGGAGTAACGACCATACCACATTGCAAAAGAAAGCGATTAGTCGAAGCAGTGAGTTCCTCAGTGGAGTCAGAAGGAGGTGCATGAACATAGCTAGAAGCAAACGTTTGTATAAGAGCAGTTGTAGCGATGACGATGTGGCTGAAAGGATTGCATACCATTACTTAATAGGAACAGATACAGAAACTACATCTGGTGAATCAAAGGGGAAAAGACTAAAGCCGAAGCAAGACAGTGGAAGGTACCTACATCATAGCAGTGAAGATATAGCCAACAGAATAGCGTATCATTACGTAACGGATACGGATATAGGAGAAGTGTCTATGATGTCTTCCCATTCTACCATAACCAGTCCGTACCATGGACGACAGAGTCAGGCCACATCAGTGCAAACCGATCTACCCCAAGATACGAAAGTGCGTTCTACGCCATTCCTATGGTGTGGCAGCCACAGCCCTGAACCACCCTACGAAAAACAACCAGAAAAGAAATCGTCTCCTCTATGGGGAAAATTCAGAACAGGACGAACGAAAACTGTCTAAATTACAGCGAAGACTTGATGGACTAAAATGGACTCAAATGACTATAATCACTAATTAAGAACTACTCGTAATTAACCATAGACAATTTGTAGATAAACTCGAAAACTACGGATAACATTTGTACGAGAGATTACAGTAGCAAATTAACCATAAAAATTATTGTAAGAACATTTTTAATACCTCAAAATTATGGGAAATTGATTATTATTAATGAAGAATGAATATCAATAATTGTGTCTAAATAGTGAAATGAATGTCTGTCTGAATGTCTGTAAACATTTAGATAAATACAATTTTTACGATAGACACATAAATAATGAAAAAGATAAAGATATCGGTATAAAAATACAATTTATTATGACAAAATACTAATAAAAACAAAATGTTTAACCTAAACTACCATTTACATTCCACTGACCCATCTAAACGTCTCATTATTAATAAAAAAAAAATTAATTACAAGTTAATTGAATTATGAGGGTAGACGATAAATACCTGATTGAACATCTTTGCGAGCAAATGAGGTAAAATCGAATCGAAATGTATATTTAGATTTTTACAAAGGAATTTAGATGTATGAGGATGTTTCAAAATGAAATAACAACCAATGGTTACCAATGTAATCCTATTTAACTGCCATTATAAATGTTTACATCAATGGTGCATTCGTGATGTCACCTGTCAAAATGACATTTCGATCACTCGGAAGTTTTGACTTATGCAGTGGGTATTTCATTTAGAAACAAGCTTATCCTTGGGGCTAATCAAGTTGCCCCATTTTGAGTAACTAATCCACCGATACGGACTACCATCTTAGTAACGATATTGACAAAATGGCATAGCCTTGGAGATGATGTTACAATTAGAAAGTTGTACAAACGCATTGCGTTCATCATGGTTGAAGAGTAAGTTTTTGACATTGTTCATCTAATATGTCGCCCAGCGAAGGCCACAAGGTACAAAGAATTGGCCAGAGAGAAAATGTCTATGACAAGGTGATGACGAAAAGATAAAATCGTGACTGTTAATGTTTTAAAACTACAAAACTTTGTAATATTGTATTTAAATAGTGGCAACACTGCACCACCGTTTTGTCGCGAATGTTTTTTAATTTAATTAGTGTCGAAGATGCCAGTATTATTTTTTATTTTTAGATTAAAAGTGGATGTTGGTCGATGCCAGTGTTGCCATAAGATAGGTATTTTAAAAATAATCAGTGTTAGCGAATACATTCGCTTTATCAATTCGCCATGGTCTTCTTTGTATACAAATTTGAAACTATTTTGTGCCATAAGTAATACGTACAATGTTGTAATAAATAGTTTTAATTTAATCTCAATACTTTTTTCGCGCAAGTTTTTGTAAGTCTTCCATGACAATTGATGTTCCACTCTATTATCTAGTTATTTATTTAATACTTGGTCTGTTTTGAAATCTCGAAGTTGAATTTGTGCAAATTTTATTAATTGATTGATTGATTGATTGGTGTAGACTCAACAAATATTTTATCATATACAAAAGTTAACATATCTCATGTTTGTTATTGTATTAACATTTATAAGCTTCTGTCTTTTTAGATTTCTAAATAAATCTAAGATAATTTTTATTATCTTTCAAGCTGTATTTAACTGTGACTTTATTTAAAATTAGATTATTTTTATACATCCAAGTACTTTTCGTACGCATTAGTGTTATTTTTGTATTACGGGTAGTAATGTTACCTAGGATGACATTTTTTGGAATTCGTTAAAAGAAATGTCTTTTTTTTTCAAAATTCGATTAAGATTTTTTTGCAAAAAAATGTCTAATAATAAAGTTAAATGTATGTAAAATTGCTAAATGTAATATCGTATAATGTCACTTTAAACAAGAAATCATATTTATTATTAGTGTTAAATATAGATGAATATGTTGAAAGTTTTAAACATTATATGAATGTTCATGTGAAAAAAAATTGCATTAAATTTGTGAATAGAATTAAGTATATTGAATAATATTACAATTTCACTTCACCTTT
Source organism: Maruca vitrata (assembly GCA_039566165.1). Taxonomy (NCBI): domain Eukaryota; kingdom Metazoa; phylum Arthropoda; class Insecta; order Lepidoptera; family Crambidae; genus Maruca; species Maruca vitrata. Next base: position 1,605,019 of record CM076940.1, read on the forward strand.
ACTTTATGAAACTAAATTTTGTCTAGTCCTTTTGAAAAAAATAACAGTATTTTTTCCATTCGATCACATTTTTTTACTCATTCAGTTTAATAAAAAAAAATGACCAATAATGTTTTTGTATATTTATATATAAGAATCGGTATTTTCACGTAAATGGTTTTTGTGTCGGGCCTTCGAGGGCGCAGACTCGTTCTCAAAAAAATGAGCCTATTTTGGAAATATGAAAAAAAAAATTTTGGAAAAAAAATAAAAAATCGTCCTATTTTTCGTAAGACAGGGCTCACTTGCGTAATTTTTGACGATTTTGTATTTTAATTTGCGGTGGCGATGTTATCCCCGCTGCAACTTTTGACAGGATCGAATTAGGATTTAATGTACAATAACCACAGATAATAAATACTAAAAAATATAGAAAACCAGTGTGCCCCCCCGAACTGACTAGCGCTTGAACCATTTGCGTTAATAATTGTTACTCTGCAGATTGCGACATTTTTTGAGATACCGTATCAAATAAGTAAATGTATTAAATGTTTAATTATACATTTAAGAACTATTTTAACTGTTTTTTAAATATTAACATCTTTGGTATGACATTGGTTAATAGAACGATCCAAATTATTATATTTCCAATACCACATTTTAGGAGTATAAAGAGACTAAATACCTATTTACATTTATTAGTAAATAATTCTATAAGAATGAATGTTTTTAGTGTTTCAAAAATATATATATTAAGCATTTGAAATCACAAATCCAGTGAAAACCAAAGTTTATTGTAAACAAGAATCTTAGGTTGACAGCAGTATGGAACTGCAATTATTCTGAAATGGTTGTTTAAAATGAAGATAAATGTATTGATATATGAAATAAATACCTAATCGTAATAAATCTGCTTTCTGTTTTATTTATCTAACCTCATAGCATTGTCTATTATTTACGCGAACACTACACATTTGATATAAAACTAATTTTACGGAGTAAACTCGCCGACAAGACGGATCCGTTTTGCCCGTGACCACGAGCGCTGTAAAGAGCTTGAAACGTCGAGTCTCTAAATAATATGTTTAGAATAACAATACACCCGAGTTTAATCCGTAAAATGAGTTTTATTTCATACTAGTTGACCCGACAGACTTCGTCCTGTCAAAAAAATGTGAAAAAGAAAAGGGCTGTTTTTTCCAAATTGGTTCAGGCGTTGTTGAGTTATGCGCTTACCAACACATTTTAAGATTCATTTTTATATATAACCAGGATAAAAATACACAGGCTGTCCAAAACATTTTTAAAAATTTTAGTTGTCCAAGTTCGAAATTGACAGTTTTCCGTAAATTCGTGGTACATAAATCTGATTTGCTGGTGCCACTGAAAAACCGCGTGATTACATTACATTCCATGTCGTGGAATTATTTTTCTATTTATATTTTATTTCATCATCATCATCAGCCCATATACGTCCCCACTGCTGGGGCGCGGGCCTACCCTAAACTAGGGCGATAAGGCCTTAGTCGACCACGCTGGCCAAGTGCGGGTTGGTCGACTACACAACCTTAGAATTTCTTCTTAGGTGTGCAGGTTTCCTCACGATGTTTTCCTTCACCGTTAAAGCGTCGAATGATGGTACATATAAATTTCAAATTTAAAAACACATTGGTACCTGGCGGGGTTTGAACTGGCGACCTCTCGCATAGCAATAAAATACATATAACGTAAATATATTTACGATATATTTTATTTACTGTGTGTCTTTGAAACTGTATCTACCTATAATGCTCTGAACGAATTGATTAATTCTTTTTTTTCGGTGACGTAAAATATGTCGAAAACTATCAGGTTCGTTCTTAGACAGCTTCACAATATTGCCACTTATGGCGCTTATGGTAGAATCGTCATCTCCAATATCTCTCATCTGTGCAGCGTTTACATGTAATAAAAAATAGATGGCGCTACTTCACAAAATCATAAACCCTTCAACTAGTGATGGCAGCCATACTGCCACCATAGTTTAAACCGTATTCTCTCAAAATAAGGTACGAAAACAATGAAATTTTCAAAATAGTTCTATGGTTAATGGGTTTAGGTGTTACGATATCTTTCTCAATTCCATGGGGAGTCCCCCATCAGCCATGGTGAAGGTAGACCGCGGGTCGAGTGTGACGTCACCATCGCCTGCATACATCACTTCGTATTCATTCAGAAGCAGAGCTAATACAACTTTCATGTGAAGAACTCCTAATTTTGACCCTGCAACAATTAAAAAAATATAAATAAATATTACACAACATCTGTACAAGGTACACTACCTTTAATCATCAGGTTTCCTCACGATGTTTTCCTTCACCGTTAAAGCGTCGAATGATGGTACATATGAATTTCAAATTTGAAAAACACATTGGTACCTGGCGGGGTTTGAACTGGCGACCTCACGCATGGCAAGCAACGACCTTAACCACTCGGCCATCGACGCTTTTACTACCTTCAAATCTAGACTAAATAAGATTCAGAAAGTAACTAATAAAGCATTTATCATGTAATTTTTTTTCATTTTCATCACATACATTGATCTGGTTCCGTGGTAAGCAGCTTTGCACTTGTGTTACGGATGACAGAATCAACAGTGGAAACACAAATATACTTATTAACACACCCAGACACGGAATAGAATAAACACCGATGTTCGTCACACAAATATTTGTCCCGGGTGGGAATCGAACCCACGACTCTTGGAACCGTAGGTAGTGGACCTGGGTCACAAACCGCTGTTCCACCGAGCCAGAAATTCTAAGTTGTGTAGTCGACCAACCCGCAACTGGCCAGCGTGGTTGACTAAGGCCTGATCGCCCTAATTTTGGGTAGGTCTGTACCCCAGCAGTGGGGATGTGTATGGGCTAATGATGGAACCTGCATACCTATGAAGGAATTCTATGTTTGTGTAGTCGACCAATCTGCACTTGGTCCTGGACCTTGGACCATAGTGGTTGACTAATGCCTGGCCCTAGTTTAGCGAAGGCTCTAGCCCCAACAGTGGGGACGTATATGGGCCGATGATGATGATGAATGTATGTCATGTTAGTTTTGAAAGACATTATAAAAACAGGCTTTACAATACGAAATGCCAGCTTACCAATACAAATTTTAGGGCCAGCTCCGAATGGTAGATAGGAATCGAACTTATGACTCCCTCCTTCAAACCTCTCTGGGTGGAAACTGTCAGGGTGGCTGAAGAACTTGGGCTCTCGGTTCAGAGCCGAGACGGAGACGTAGATACCAGTGCCTTTCTTTATTACCACTTCGGTACCGGGAATCTGAAATAACCATAAATAATTATTTACTCATCATTACATTCGATAGTAAATAAATAAAATAAATGTTTCACAACATCACATACATTGATCTGATCCCGTGGTAAAGCACTTGTGTTACGGATATCAGAATCAACAGTGGATACACAAATATGCTTACATATATTTTATAACACGACACGGAACAAACGCCGATGTTCGTCACACAAATATTTGTCCCGGGTAGAAATCGAACCTACGACTCTTGGAACCGTTGGCAGTGAGTCTGGGTCACTAACCACTGTTCCACCGAGCCAGTCAGTATAATAATAATTACTTATTGTAATATTTGATTGAAAAACATGACTTCATACCGTATAATCTTCGTTCGCCAGCCTATCAAGAAACGGCACTGGAGGGTACAATCTCATTCCTTCCATTACACAGTGCTCCAAATACTTCATCTTCCCGAACGCCTCATAAGTCCAGCCCAACTCCTCGACAGCAGAGCGGATGTCCTGTCTCACTCTCCTCTGGATGTCTCTGTCTTTCGCCAGCTCTAAGAGTGTAAAGGCAGCCGCCTTTGAGCTGGTCTCTAGACCGGATATTAAGTGAGAAGATAGGTCGTACAGGTTGTTGCCTTCGAATTCTGAAAGGGCATGAGGTTTTAATCTTTCGCGTTCCTTTACCTACTAGTAAAATCTAAAAGGTAAATGTGCGTCGTGCATAAATCGGAACACAAAAAAAACTAAAGAGTGCCGGTAAGAAGAATGACGGTAGTAAACAAACTATCTCAAAACACCTGTCATCTTTCTCCCGTAAACACAAGACGAGTGCTGTAAAGAGCTCAAAATTCTTCTTCTTCATCTTTATGTTGAGCCTTTTACGCAAGTTTCATCCATAAAAGTCAGTTAGTAGTTTCACATTTTAATAAATAAGATTTCCTAGATAAGTAATACATAGATTTGTTGTTACAGACAAAGAAAAACTTACTGTAATGAAGGTCTTGTTTCCCATTTTGCAATTTCAAAAGAGAATCGATGTAATCACCCCTCTTCACGTCAGATTTCTCACGGGTTTTGACGGATTTCCAAAACAATTTCTTGAAATACGTCATGTCGTAGTAAATTAAGGGACCCAGGACATCTACGATCCCTTGAAGGAAGAACACTGCCACCATCGCTATGAGTCTTTGGGTGCTGTAGAAAAAGCTTTCAGCTGAAAAAAAAAACATTATCTTATGTTAAGCGAAAAGCTCTTTCGGTAGAGCATCTTCCATTCCTTTCTAGACTCTGTCGCTACCTACGTAATAGGAAGGTATATTTTATTTTGAATGGAAAAACAAAAAGTCCCTGAACATTTGCTATGTTCAATTCAAAATAATCTAGACCTTTTACCTTTCAGCAAAATGTGTTCAACTTTGTAACTTCTTCTAACATAATACATTTTAAAAATAACTTACTGAATTTAGAATATTCCGTATCGGGATTATTAAAAGAATCCGTTGACAAACCCAACACTAAATTGGCGATAACATCAGTTGTAAATTTATTGTTCAATTTCTGTCCGTCAATTAGCTTCACGCCTTCCTCATCCTCTTCCAACGAATTGATGTATCCCATCATTGTCTTCCCATTTTCCAGCATCAATGGTAACATTCTCTTCATATTCTGAGGCGACAAAGTCATCGCAATCTTCCGTCTCAAATACCTCCAATCCGAGCCTCTCATTCCGAAGAGATTCCTCATTCCGATACTATCTCTTTCTCTTTGACCACTGAAGTACCTGTCAGGGAATTTATCCGAATCTTTGACGAACACCTGTTTTATCACCTCTGGATTTCTCAACAGCAAACACGGCTTTTGTAGGATGTAGAATCCGCTGTATGGAGAATCATCTGAACTCTGATGATATAGTTTTTTGAGATGCCAGCCTGGCGGTGAGCGCAGGAATATTGCATCTTTAAAGTCTCCGAACAACCAATGGGTCCCGGATAATTGACTTACGCCTTTACGAGACCAATACTGCAAATTGTATCGTGATATCAAGTAAATAGTACTTATAAGTGTGATTAAAATTGACAGAAGTAGTGCACAGTACTCTATGGTAGACTCCATATCGTTCCAACATCCGATCGCTAAATGACTGTTGACTAATGAATACAGGCTTTTAAAATTGTGCAATGACTATTATACCTACTGTCTTCATATGACGTTATTACAGCCCCCAGCTGATAATTTTTATTCATTTGAACTGATAACGAGAAAATAAAACACATAAGGATTAGAAAAAAGGCCAAAAACTAATACGAAGCCGGTTAAATTAAAAATTTTGGACACATTTTTAATTATGTTGACGAATTAGTAATTAATTTTTATCTGTTGAAGCAAATAAAAAAGAAATAAAGTAGATATCTTTCTTACATATTTTTATTACTTACCTTAGCATTAGCATACTAATATCTTTCATACGTAGGTACATTTACAAATGAAAAACATATTTAAAATAAAATTAATTACTTTAATTTATATTCAATAGAACTTATTATTTACATTTATTTTGTATTTTAAAGGAATTAATTACTAATTAGGAATTAATTATTAATTAACGGCATTAGTCTAGAAATCTTATACTTAAAACTTATATTACAAGAACCATATCCAAATTCTTATATAAAAAGTAAACTAAATGACTTGATACTTGAGTCAGCTAAACTTGTAAAAGAAAAATAAAGTAAAAATCAAAATGGCCGTCGACATGTTTTCCCGCGCTCCGGAGTTTAACAGAACCCGTTCAAATACTTGTGCGTGGGAGATGTTGTGGGCCTCAGAATCGACTTCCTCCAATATCGGCGCTATGTCCGTGTAGTCCGAAGTCGTTGGGAGAGATCCACCCACTGGAAAAGAAATGCTTCATAAATTAATATTACACAACATCACACACATTGATCAGATCCCGTGGTATGTAGCTTAAGCACTTGTTACATATATCAGAATCAACAGTAGATACACAGACATACTTAAATATATTGAATAACACACCCAGACACGGAGCAAACACCGATGTTCGTCACACAAATACCTGTCCCGGGTGGGAATCGAACCCACGACTCTTGGACCGTATATAGTGAGCCTGGGTCAAGAACCACTGTTCCACCGCGCCAGTCACGTATAAGTAACTAAGTAGTAAAATTCTAGCACATGAAGTTAATAATATCAATTGGTGTTTTTTTTCTTGGGACGTACCCACCTCCAGACTCCGTAGCAAAATGCAAAACTGCAGAAGGTTTACTCCAACCGAATCTGAAACAAAACACATAATAATGAAGATTTAATTATTCAAAATATAACGAAGTGAGAAATGTCCTCTTATGACTTGGTACACACGGACACAATAGGGTATTTGGCTATTTTTTTATTTTGATATAGTTCGATGGACCACTCGAACAAAAAGACACTGTTGAAAGTATCACTTTGATATCTCAATAGCTCGACGAGATATTACAATTTTAATTGCACATTATTTGGGCGAGCTCAAAAACGCTCCATACAAACCGCCCCTGGCGTGTGACGTCACACGCAAGTTCTTTGTATGCAGCGCCTAGGAAGTTTGTCCGGAAGGTTCATCAAAAGTTGCGTTTATGGATATGTTTTCATAATGAAAGATGTTACTAATTCTGTTATTTATAAGATGACAACGATATTTTAAATGATTTTCGCAATTTTGAAATGGACTTGCCCACCCAACTTTAAATGTCTTTTGCTGTCTGATTTCGCCAAAAATTTAGGTTTCGATTTCATTTAGTAATATTGATTTGCTTAAATCTTACTGATTATCATAAAAATGGCAAGCATAACAACCACTGTCAAATACCCTATTATTATGTATTTCGATTGAATTCCCTATATGCTAGAGTTTCTAAAACTATAACGTCAAATACACCGTAATTGTCTCTGCAATCTTCATCTTCATCCGCCAGTCATCTAATGGATGAATCCATATAAAAAGCCCAAAAAAATCGACAGTTAAAATCTATAGGGGCTTTGTTTTTTAACTGACATACAATGATGCATTGGAGAAGCCTCGTCATCATCACCGGACTCGCGGGTGAGCGGATGGCACAGCAACCAATAGGGCTCTGTTTAAGTGTATCTTTACTCATTCCTAGACAATAGCATCATAGACAGCATCAGATGTGAGCCCTCTGAGCAAATACCGCGCACAGTGTAGGGAACTACTGAATCTGTAGAAGCCATTAAAGGGAACTACTGAAGCTGTAGCTAAGCTAACACCTAAGTCCTCAAAAGAAAACACTCCGAATAACCAATGGGTCCCGGATAATTGACTTACGCCTTTACGAGACCAATACTGCAAATTGTATCGTGATATCAAGTAAATAGTACTTATAAGTGCGATTAAAATTGACAGAAGTAGTGCACAGTACTCAATGGTAGACTCCATATCGTTCCAACATCCGAACGCTAAATGACTTTCGACTAATGAATACAGGCTTTTTAAATTGTGCAATGACTATTATACCTACTGTCTTCATTTGACGTTATTACAGCCCCCAGCCGATAATTTTTATGCATTTGAACAGATAACGAGAAAATAAAACACATAAAGATTAGAAAAAAGGCCAAAAACCAATACAAAGCCGGTTAAATTAAAAATTTTGGACACATTTTTAAGTAAGTTGCCGAATTAATAATTAATTTTTATCTGTTGAAGCAAATAAAAAGAAATAAAGTAGATATCTTTCTTACATATTTTTATTACTTACCTTAGCATTAGCATACTAATATCTTTCACTCGTGTAAATATCTTACAAAAAAGGTACATTTACAAATGAAAAACATATTTAAAATAAAATTAATTACTTTAATTTATAGTCAATAGAACTTATTATTTACATTTATTTTGTATTTTAAAGGAATTAATTACTAATTAGGAATTAATTATTAATTAAGGGCATTAGTCTAGAAATCTTATACTTAAAACTTATAGTGGAGCGCCTTAAGGTTTATACCTCGGAATCCAGGGCCAGTCGATGAATCTTTATATCAAGTTTTGAAATGTGTTTATAATAGTATATAAAAAAATGTTAAAAAAATATTTTGTGCGATCTCAATTTTTGAATTATTATTCTATACATAGTATAAAATAGAGTTGCGAAGGGCGCCCAAAATGTGTTTGTTACCTAGGATCTCAAAAAGTACTATATGAATAGCTATGCGGTTTTCAATATGGAAAGAATACATTCCAGGGATTCTCTAGGTGTATAATTTAGGTGTACCTACTTAATAAATTATTAGAGTAATCGTAACAGTTATCAGACGGACGGAAGAAAAACGAGCTTTTTGGAGGCTTGCATTGCGTGCGCTGCTGATATAACTCAAAATACAGAATAACAATATATTGCGGAATTATTCTTCTATGTCTATCCTTTAAGGTTTAGCTACAATAACGATTTTAGTGGTGTTCAAGTTTAATTTACGAAATATCTTATTTATGTTCCTACCGACATAGACCAATAAACATAAAACAAAATGCATATCAAATTAAAGCTGATGAAATGAGGATTCCGAATCTGTACATATCATTACACTTTTATGTTAATAATAATACACAAGATGCATTTACAATGCCAAGGGCAGAGATTAAAAATCACTAACTCAATTTAGTTATCTGCCTACTTCTTACCCCCTAAGAACGATGGCGTGATTATTTATAGCCTATAACTATTTCTAGGGTACCATCTATCACCATACCAAATTTCATCAAAATTCGTTCAGCCGTTTAGACGTCAAAGAGCAAAAGTCCTAGCAAAATCGACTAAAAATCACTAACTCAATTTAGTTATCTGCCTACTGCCTACCCCCTAAGAACGATGACGTGATTATTTATAGCCTATAACCATTTCTAGGTTATCATCTATGACCATACCAAATTTCATCAAAATCCGTTCAGACTTTTAGGCGTGAAAGAGTAACAGACAGACAGACAGACAGACAGAGTTACTTTCGCATTTATAATATTAGTAAGAATATTAGTAAGAATTAATACACAAGATGCATTTACAATGCCGAGGGCAGAGATGGCGGCGGCGGGGGCTGCGTTCCGTCGTTGTGTCATATTAGTTAATGGTAAAATTATTTCTGTAAATCATTATTTTTTGTAAAAATTTAATAAATTAACATTGAAATTACTCAGCAAACATAATTTATCACATAAACAATTGAAATTTCTACTATAAAATTTTTTTTCCCCCTTCCGCCTCTCATTCTTCAGTAAATTGTTGTTAAAAATTGTTGTGAACGAGATCGGCCATTTTTTTTTTTTAACTTTTTTCTTTCAGGTTTTAATAATGCAATCAAGCACTTCCTATACACATTCATTGACTGGCCCTGGATTCCGAGCTTTTACCATTTTCATGTTTTACGGAACTCCACTATTATACTTATATTACAAGAACCATATCCAAATTCTTATATAAAAAGTAAACTAAATGACTTGATACTTGAGTCAGCTAAACTTGTAAAAGAAAAATAAAGTAAAAATCAAAATGGCCGTCGACATGTTTTCCCGCGCTCCGGAGTTTAACAGAACCCGTTCAAATACTTGTGCGTGGGAGATGTTGTGGGCCTCAGAATCGACTTCCTCCAATATCGGTGCTATGTCCGTGTAGTCCGATGTTGTTGGTAGAGATCCACCGACTGAAAAAGAAATGCTTCATAAATAAATATTACACAACATCACACACATTGATCTGATCCCATGGTATGTAGCTTAAGCACTTGTTACATATATCAGAATCAACAGTAGATATACAGATATACTTAAATATATTGAATAACACACACAGACACGGAGCAAACACACAAATACCTGCCCCGGGTGGGAATCGAACCCACGACTCTTGGACCGTATATAGTACTTATAAGTGCGATTAAAATTGACAGAAGTAGTGCACAGTACTCAATGGTACAGTTCGGTTCACGAAAGATGACCAATGCGCAGAAAGCGATTTTTAGGTCCCTGTTGAGGTGCGGGGTGAGGGGCGGGCGGAATGCGTCAAGACTGGAGCGACGCTATTGGTGCGTGCGCGCCGCGTGATGGACTGCAGCAGGCCGCTCAATCGCTATTCGTCAATTGCGACATCGACGCGCTGTCAGCGCAGTCAAGTGCAATTGAAAAGAAAAGTGTTTTGCTTTAAGATATTTGTTTCATATTTTTTGTGACATGTTAAGTTTTCGTTGTTTTGTTAAGTTATCGCTGTTTTTGTTAAAGTTAATAGGTTAAATAAGTGTACCTACAATAATTACGAGTATATTAAGTATATTATAAGTTTAGACAATTAATTATACTATTTCAATTACAATAAAATATTTTTTTGTATTAAGTATTTTCTTCATGAATGCACACATGCGCATCGGCCGCCATTTGTGGTCAACTTCCATGAACCGACCTGTAGACTCCATATCGTTCCAACATCCGAACGCTAAATGACTTTCGACTAATGAATACAGGCTTTTTAAATTGTGCAATGACTATTATACCTACTGTCTTCATTTGACGTTATTACAGCCCCCAGCCGATAATTTTTATGCATTTGAACTGATAACGAGAAAATAAAACACATAAAGATTAGAAAAAAGGCCAAAAACCAATACAAAGCCGGTTAAATTAAAAATTTTGGACACATTTTTAAGTAAGTTGCCGAATTAATAATTAATTTTTATCTGTTGAAGCAAATAACCGATATAACAGTGGCTATGTAAAATGTTGAGTAGGTACCCGAACAAATAATGAACGGGATAGGAAATGAATGGTTGCGCTGCCATTTTTAATCCCATTCTTTATCTGCACTCGCAACTCCTTATCAGCGCAATGTGCAACAATGTATGCACATACGGGCATAGTAATGTCATCTAGTCAATATTTACTGTCCTAGTATAAATTAACCGAGTCCTTTGACGATGAATAGTGCAATGAACTAGCAATGACAGGTCAAATAACCTTTTTGCGCGATTTTGTGTATTTATTTAAACTCTTTCACGCATTTAAATTAGCAATTGAGAGTATTTGAGAGGAGGAAAATTTTGCGTCGGATACCAGAATAAAATTCGTATTACTTGGTTTACCCGACTGTAAAAGTGCATATTTTATTTGACTGCCACCTGTGTTTTATTCCTAACTCTATGGACACAGAACGGTCTACTGTAAGGCCAACCGATCAGGGGCAGCCTTCAGACAGTTGACAATTTTAAGATTTTGATTAATAGTTTTACTTCGATAGATTATAATCTATCAAATAATAATACGTTAAATCACACACATTCACAATCTCGCGAGAAATTGCATTACCCGAAAAAGGTAACTAAGTATTAAAGATCCTGTTTAACAATAACACCTGTAACAACACTTAGTTCGCAATAAAAACTTTTACTTTGACTTAAGTAGATTCTAACCTAACGTTATTTACAATTTTACGGTGACATATATAAACCCATGTTATGTAGGTAGTAGAATACCTGTTTGAAAGAAAGAAAAATATTTTATTTAGTTACCAACACATTTGCATAAACACACAATTACACACAAATTATTTAAATAAATATAAACAAGTAACATTGATGAACTGGTAACTAAAAAGGCATTTGCTCAGCATGTGTCGCGGAGTCGGGGAGACATCGCGACCCTGGTCTGCCGCAGATGCCTAATCAGGGAAAGCACGCAGTGCACAGCAGTACATTTATTATCCTTACTTCCTTATTAATATTATAAATCCGAAAGTAACTCTGTCTGACTGTTACGCTTTCACGCTTTTTTTTTCCTAACTGACTAACGATGATGGCTTGGAGGAGCCTTGTCATCATCACCGGGCTTGCGGGGGAGCGGATGGCTCTCACCCCTAAACGCTTTCACGCATAGAGTACTGGACCGATTTAAATGAAATTTGGTACAGATATAGTCCAGAGCCCAGGAAAGGTTATAGGCTACTTTTTAACCGACTGCGCTATAAGGAAGTAATGTTTTACCCGTTTAACATCTCTACGCGGACGAAGTCGCGGGCGGAAAGCTAGTATTTAATAACGGAACACATATTGACCGGCTCTGTGCAACAGTGGTGAGTAGTTACGGTTTCAAGAGTCCTGGGTTCTATCCCCACCCGGGACAAAAATTCATGTGATGAACAATTTGTGTTTTTTCCATGTCTAGTTGTGAATATATTATTTAAGTTGTTTTTATTTCAGAAGTTATGTACGTATTTCTGTTGTAATGGCGCTTATAGGTTTCAAATAGTATTATGTATTTAGTTATAGCCCTCATACCTATTTCTGTACCCGAAGAGGGTAAATTATTAGTGTGCAATAAAATTATTTTCGTTTGTCAAACGTAAAATGCGTGATTCAGAACACAATGAAGTGTCACAGGGATCATCTTAGGTGAAAAAGACTATAGTAGATAACTATGTATGATCCAGATTTAAACAAAAGACCTTTTACTATACTACGTACTTAGTTAGCAATAAAAACTTTGAACTAAGGGATAATTTAAAAGAAATAAAGTAGATATCTTTCTTACTTATTTTTATTTATTTACTTATTTTTATTACTTACCTTAGCATTAGCATACTAATATCTGTCACATGTGTAAATAACTTACAAAAGTAGGTACATTTTTACAAATGAAAAACATTTTAAAATAAAATAAATTACTTTAATTTATATCCAATAGAACTTATTATTTACATTTATTTTGTATTTTAAAGGAATTAATTACTAATTAGGAATTAATTATTAATTAACGGCATTAGTCTTCAAATCTTATACTTAAAACTTATACTAAAATTACAAGAACCACATCCAAATTCTTATATAAAAAGTAAACTAAATGACTTGATACTTGAGTCAGCTAAACTTGTAAAAGAAAAATAAAGTAAAAATCAAAATGGCCGTCGACATGTTTTCCCGCGCTCCGGAGTTTAACAGAACCCGTTCAAATACTTGTGCGTGGGAGATGTTGTGGGCCTCAGAATCGACTTCCTCCAATATCGGCGCTATGTCCGTGTAGTCCGAAGTCGTTGGGAGAGATCCACCGACTGAAAAAGAAATGCTTCATAAATAAATATTACACAACATCACACACATTGATCTGATCCCGTGGTATTTAGCTTAAGCATTTGTTACATATATCAGAATCAACAGTAGATACACAGATATACTTAAATATATTGAGTAACACACCCAGACACGGAGCAAACACCGATGTTCGTCACACAAATACCTTTCCCGGGTGGGAATCGAACCCACTTGGACCGTATTAGCCTGGGTCAATAACCACTGTTCCACCGAGCCAGTCACGTATAAGTAAAATTCTAGCACATGAAGTTAATAATATCAATTGGTGTTTTTTTTTCTTGGGACGTACCCACCTCCAGACTCCGTAGCAAAATGCAAAACTGCAGAAGGTTTACTCCAACCGAATCTGAAACAAAACACATAATAATGAAGATTTAATTATTTAAAATATAACGAGGCGAGAAATGGAGGTCCTCTTATGACTTGGTACACACGGACACAATAGGGTATTTGGCTATTTTTTTATTTTGATATAGTTCGATGGACCACTCGAACAAAAAGACACTGTTGAAAGTATCACTTTGATATCTCAATAGCTCGACGAGATATTACAATTTTAATTGCACATTATTTGGGCGAGCTCAAAAACGCTCCATACAAACCGCCCCTGGCGTGTGACGTCACACGCAAGTTCTTTGTATGCAGTGCCTAGGAAAACTTCCTAGGCACTGCATACAAAGAACCCGGAAGTCCGGAAGGTTCATCAAAAGTTGCGTTTATGGATATGTTTTCATAATGAAAGATGTTACTAATTCTGTTATTTATAAGATGACAACGATATTTTAAATGATTTTCGCAATTTTGAAATGGACTTGCCCACCCAACTTTAAATGTCTTTTGCTGTCTGATTTCGCCAAAAATTTAAGTTTCGGTTTCATTAATAATACCTATTGATTTGCTTAAATCTTACTGATTATCATAAAAATGGCAAGCATAACAACCACTGTCAAATATCCTATTATTATGTATTTCGATTGAATTCCCTATATGCTAGAGTTTCTAAAACTATAACGTCAAATACACCGTAATTGTCTCTGCAATCTTCATCCGCCAGTCATCTAATGGATGAATCCATATAAAAAGCCCAAAAAAATCGACAGCTAAAATCTATAGGGGCTTTGTTTTTTAACTGACATACAATGATGCATTGGAGAAGCCTCGTCATCATCACCGGACTCGCGGGTGAGCGGATGGCACAGTAACCAATAGGGCTCTGTTTAAGTGTATCTTTACTCATTCCTAGACAATAGCATCATAGACAGCATCAGATGTGAGCCCCCTGAGCAAATACCGCGCACAGTGTAGGGAACTACTGAATCTGTAGAAGCCATCTAAGGGAACTACTGAAGCTGTAGAAGCCATTAAAGGGAACTACTGAAGCTGTAGCTAAGCTAACACCTAAGTCCTCAAAAGAAAACACTCCGAATAACCAATGGGTCCCGGATAATTGACTTACGCCTTTACGAGACCAATACTGCAAATTGTATCGTGATATCAAGTAAATAGTACTTATAAGTGCGATTAAAATTGACAGAAGTAGTGCACAGTACTCAATGGTAGACTCCATATCGTTCCAACATCCGATCGCTAAATGACTTTCGACTAATGAATACAGGCTTTTAAAATTGTGCAATGACTATTATACCTACTGTCTTCATATGACGTTATTACAGCCCCCAGCCGATAATTTTTATTCATTTGAACTGATAACGAGAAAATAATACACATAAATTTTGGACACATTTTTAATTAAAGTTGCCGAATTAGTAATTAATTTTTATCTGTTGAAGCAAATGAAAAAGAAATAAAGTAGGTATCTTTCTTACTTATTTTTATTTATTTATAGAGGAAGATCCCAGAGCTGCCAGACATCACTTATTTTCTAATGGACAAAATATATACGATTGAGTAGTGGTGGGGTGTACTATCATCATATGACTAGTTGCTACCTTGACCAGACGGCCATTTTTCAGATATTAACCAATCAAGGTACATAGAAACACTGCTCATCTCACTTAAATTCTGATGGCTGATTTTAACATAGGTATATTTCACACAATATCATTAAAAATCAGGTTTCATTACTCCCAGACACATGCGGTCGGCGGTTTTACCTTACAGACGCTTTAAAGCTATGAAAAAATTTATTAAGTTTACTTATTTTCTGATGCTTTATTTTTATATATGTTATTCAAACAACTATTTTAAAACGTTTTGCAAACGGACAGACCGATCCAAGGGGCCAAACATTCACCAGACCCAACTGTTTTAGAATTATTTTTTTTTATTGAATTTAGTTAAGTTTTTCCAATAAAATAGTTTGTAAGGTACAATTCTATAATTATTGCGGTCAGATGAGCACTTTTCAGTTGTTTGAATAACATATATAAAAATCAAGCATCAGAAAATAAGTAAACTTAATAAATTTTTTCATAGCTTTAAAGCGTCTGTAAGGTAAAACCGCCGACCGCATGTGTCTGGGAGTAATGAATCCTGATTTTTAATGATATTGTGTAAAATATATGTTAAAATCAGCCATCAGAATTTAAGTGAGGTGAGCAGTGTTTCTATGTACCTTGATTGGTTGATATCTGAAAAATGGCCGTCTGGTCAAGGTAGCAACTAGTCATATGATGATAGTACACCCCACCACTACTCAATCGTATATATTTTGTCCATTAGAAAATAAGTGATGTCTGGCAGCTCTGGGATCTTGGACCATTACATATTTTTATTACTTACCTTAGCATTAGCATACTAATATCTTTCACACGTGTAAATATCTTACAAAAAAGGTACATTTACAAATGAAAAACATATTTAAAATAAAATAAATTACTTTAATTTATATCCAATAGAACTTAATTATTTACATTTATTTTGTATTTTAAAGGAATTAATTACCAATTAGGAATTAATTATTAATTAACGGCATTAGTCTTCAAATCTTATACTTAAAACTTATACTAAAATTACAAGAACCACATCCAAATTCTTATATAAAAAGTAAACTAAATGACTTGATACTTGAGTCAGCTAAACTTGTAAAAGAAAAATAAAGTAAAAATCAAAATGGCCGTCGACATGTTTTCCCGCGCTCCGGAGTTTAACAGAACCCGTTCAAATACTTGTGCGTGGGAGATGTTGTGGGCCTCAGAATCGACTTCCTCCAATATCGGTGCTATGTCCGTGTAGTCCGATGTTGTTGGTAGAGATCCACCGACTGAAAAAGAAATGCTTCATAAATAAATATTACACAACATCACACACATTGATCTGATCCCATGGTATGTAGCTTAAGCACTTGTTACATATATCAGAATCAACAGTAGATATACAGATATACTTAAATATATTGAATAACACACACAGACACGGAGCAAACACACAAATACCTGCCCCGGGTGGGAATCGAACCCACGACTCTTGGACCGTATATAGTACTTATAAGTGCGATTAAAATTGACAGAAGTAGTGCACAGTACTCAATGGTAGACTCCATATCGTTCCAACATCCGAACGCTAAATGACTTTCGACTAATGAATACAGGCTTTTTAAATTGTGCAATGACTATTATACCTACTGTCTTCATTTGACGTTATTACAGCCCCCAGCCGATAATTTTTATGCATTTGAACTGATAACGAGAAAATAAAACACATAAAGATTAGAAAAAAGGCCAAAAACCAATACAAAGCCGGTTAAATTAAAAATTTTGGACACATTTTTAAGTAAGTTGCCGAATTAATAATTAATTTTTATCTGTTGAAGCAAATAACCGATATAACAGTGGCTATGTAAAATGTTGAGTACAAATAATGACCGGGATAGGAAATGAATGGTCGCGCTGGCATTTTTAATCCCATTCTTTATCTGCACTCGCAACTCCTTATCAGCGCAATGTGCAACAATGTATGCACATACGGGCATAGTAATGTTATCTAGTCAATATTTATTGTCCTACTATAAATTAACCGAGTCCTTTGACGACACAATAGTACAATGAACTAACAATGACAGGTCAAATAACATTTTTGTGTATTTATTTAAACTCTTTCACGCATTTAAATTAGCAATTGAGAGGAGGAAAATTTTGCTTCGAATTCCAGAATAAACAGCATATTTCATTTGACTGACACCTGTGTTTTATTCCTAACTCTATGGTCACAGAACGGTCTACTGTAAGGGACCAATCAGGGACAGCCTTCGGACAGTTGACAATTGTAAGATTGTGATTAATAGTTTTACTTCGATAGATTATAATCTATCAAATAATAATACGTTAAATCACACACATTCACAATCTCGCGAGATAGGTATTCCATTACCCGAAAAGGGTAACTAAGTATTAAAGATCCTGTTTAACAATAACACCTGTAACAACACATAGTTCGCAATAAAAACTTTTATTATAACTTAGGTAGATTCTAACCTAACGTTATTTACAATTTTACGGTGACATATAATTATAAGCCCATGTTATGTAGGTAGTAGAATACCTATTTATTTATTTATTTATATATTTATTTCGCTAGAAATTATTTGAAATAAAAAAAAGGAAGAAAGAAAACACATTTGCATAAACACACAATTACACAAAAATATAAATAAACATAAACAAGTAACATTGATGAACTGGTAACTAAAAAGGCTAAACTTTGCTCAGCATGTGTCGCGGAGTCGGGGAGACATCGCGACGCTGGTCTTCCGCAGATGCCTAATCAGGGAGAGCCCGCAGTGCACAGCAGCACATTTATTATCCTTACTAATATTATAAATTCTAAAGTAACTCTGTCTGTCTGTCTGTCTGTCTGTCTGTCTGTCTGTCTGTCTGTCTGTCTGTCTGTCTGTTACGCTTTCACGCATAGAGTACTGGACCGATTTAAATGAAATTTGGTACAGATATAGTCCAGAGCCTAGGAAAGATTGCGGAAAGCTAGTATTTAATAACGGAACACATATTGACCGGCTCTGTGCAACATTGGTGAGTAGTTACGGTTTCAAGAGTCCTGGGTTCTATCCCCACCCGGGACAAAAATTCATGTGATGAACAATTTGTGTTTTTTCCATGTCTAGTTGTGAATATATTATTTAAGTTGTTTTTATTTAAGAAGTTATGTACGTATTTCTGTTGTAATGGCGCTTATAGGTTTCAAATAGTATTATGTATTTAGTTATAGCCCTCATACCTATTTCTGTACCCGAAGAGGGTAAATTATAGTCCTTTTCAGCTAATATGATCCCTGTGACACTTTATTGTGTTCTAAATCACGCATTTTACTTTTGACAAACGAAAATAATTTTATTGCACACTTATTTCATTTTATTGCGGCGTGAAATGAAAATGAAAAAAGTGTGCAATAAAATAATTTTCGTTTGTCAAACGTAAAATGCGTGATTTAGAACACAATGAAGTGTCACAGGGATCATCTTAGGTGAAAAAGACTATAGTAGATAACTATGTATGATCCAGATTTAAACAAAAGACCTTTTACTATACTACGTACTTAGTTAGCAATAAAAACTTTGAACTAAGGGATAATTTAAAAGAACTTTTACTTATTTTTATTTATTTACTTATTTTTATTACTTACCTTAGCATTAGCATACTAATATCTGTCACATGTGTAAATAACTTACAAAAGTAGGTACATTTTTACAAATGAAAAACATTTTAAAATAAAATAAATTACTTTAATTTATATCCAATAGAAATTATTATTTACATTTATTTTGTATTTTAAAGGAATTAATTACTAATTAGGAATTAATTTATTAATTAACGAAATCTTATACTTAAAACTTATACTTATATTACAAGAACCACATCCAAATTCTTATATAAAAAGTAAACTAAATGACTTGATACTTGAGTCAGCTAAACTTGTAAAAGAAAAATAAAGTAAAAATCAAAATGGCCGTCGACATGTTTTCCCGCGCTCCGGAGTTTAACAGAACCCGTTCAAATACTTGTGCGTGGGAGATGTTGTGGGCCTCAGAATCGACTTCCTCCAATATCGGTGCTATGTCCGTGTAGTCCGATGTTGTTGGTAGAGATCCACCGACTGGAAAAGAAATGCTTCATAAATAAATATTACACAACATCACACACATTGATCTGATCCCGTGGTATGTAGCTTAAGCACTTGTTACATATATCAGGATCAACAGTAGATACACAAATATACTTAAATATATTAAATAACACACCCAGACACGGAGCAAACATTGATGTTCGTCACACAAATACCTGTCCCTGGCTGTGTGACTCTTGGACCGTATATAGTGAGCCTGGGTCAATAACCACTGTTCCACCGAGCCAGTCACGTATAAGTAACTGAGTAGTAAAATTCTAGCACATGAAGTTAATAATATCAATTGGTGTTTTTTTTTCTTGGGACGTACCCACCTCCAGATTCCGTAGCAAAATGCAAAACTGCAGAAGGTTTACTCCAACCGAATCTGAAACAAAACACATAATGATGAAGATTTAATCATTCAAAATATAACGAAGTGAGAAAATATTACCTTTTAATAGGGCCCCAGTATCTTTACCTATTCCTAGACGTCAAAATAGTCTCATAAACAGTAGCAGAAGTGAGGCTGCTGAGCAAATACCGGGCTGAGTGTAGGGAACTACTATGTGCTATGTGGAGCAGTACATGATGTGATGTGTCCCCGGATAAAGAAAGCATCTAGTGTGTGCTCACCTGTTCGTGGAGGTGACAATGGCCTTGTACACGGTGGCGGGCGCAAACCCGTCTTACGTGCTTCGGCAAACATGCCAGAGGCACTACAAAACCGCGGAAGCCCCATCAACATCCTAAAAGCGTTGTTAGGGTCCTAACCAAGGGACTTACATAAACGGTGGACTGTATTCCTAAGGTGTATTGATGCCGGTGGAAGGACACAACAGAACGCGGCCGGTGCCGCTGAAGATTGAAGTCAGAAACGCAGAAGCCCCATCAACTTCTTAAATGCGTTGTTATTTTGGAAGTGGAGCGCGTTGACGGCGGGTGTGAGTTCCCTCCTCCGACAGTCCAGTAAAAGCAGTCTGAGGCTAACAGCTTAGTCATGTAAGATTTTAGACTTTCGCGTTCCATTACACTAAATATTTGTCTTTATGGGTCTACACGCGTTATTAGGAGTAGCAAATTACTCCTAATTTGCTACTTTATACTTTTTACTTTATTTAATTACTGCTATGTAATTTGCTACTCCTAATAACGCGTGTAGACCCATAAAGACAAATATTTAGTGTAACAGCTAAGTCCTCAAAAAGAGTCGGTTCTTCCTCTATGCTCACCTGTTCCTGGAGGTGACGATGGCTTCATACACGGTGCCGGGCGCGAGCCCGCGCAGCGCGTACCTCGCGGCGTGCAGCGGGCCCTCGCGCGCGTCCCCTCCCACCACGATGCCGGCCCAGCGCCGCGCGCCCTCCGCCCCTGGAGCCCCTTCCAACTCAGCTCGACCGTAGTACGGACGGATCCAGAGGTTGTATTCTGCAGGTTGACATACATTGTTAGTTTAGACCACAGTTTAAATGCAAAAGACTAATGATGATGTGAGTGAAGCAAGAAAGGAAAGTGTGAAAGAGTTAGGTAAAGAAACCGTGAGTAGAAAGAAAGATGAACGAAAGGATGAATTTGACATTTGAAGTCTTTCTGAATATTTTCAGCCAAACATAAAAGTTTTCTGGAATTCCCGAGGAAAACTGTAGAGTCGGAGCGGACGAAAATCAGAAACATGGATGGAAGTTTTGCAAAAAGCGAAGCATTTTTGCTGAAGAGATGAAAGTAATATTTAGAAAGTCTGTTTGAAAGAGAGGAGGTGTAGTAACAGCTGCCTATATCTCATCAAGAGAACGAGAATGAAAAAAATATGGGATGTACAAGGGGGATTTCGAAAGGGAATAGGATGAATGGAAAAAGTAGAACAAGTGAAAGAATTTGTATATTTGTGATCCAAGCTCACGAGAGATGGTAAGTGTGATTCTAGCGATATTGAAAGAAGAGTGAATGCTGGTAACATGGTGAACGGAGCGCTGCACACCTTTGTGAAAAACAGAAGGTCATGATCATCATCAGCCCATCCCATATACACGTTTAACCACTGCTGGAGCACGATCCTACCCTTATCTAGGGCGATAAGGCCTTAGTCAACCACGCTGACATAGTGTGAGTTGGTTGACTACATAACCCAAGAATTTTTTCGTTGGTGTGCAGGTTTCCTCACGATATTTTCCTTCACCGTTAAGCGTCAAATAACCGTACATATGAATTTTAAAATTGAAAAACAAAAGTACCGGTAGTCGACGCGCGTGCATGAAGAGGTTGATGTGGAAGAAGCTAAAGTGGTGTCATGTCAGGAAGTGATCACTACCTATTCCTCTGGGAAAAAGGCGTGATTCTATGTATGTATGTATGTGTGTATGTATTAAATCTCCGTCATTCGTTCTCTCCATCAGTCTTTAAGATTGAAAAATCTTCAAAATACTATTCGTCCAGATGGACTAAAAATTTATTTTGAGGAGAATACTTAATTAATTATCAAATGTAAGTACGTGATTTTGCAAATGCAGAAATAATACAACTCACATTTAGCCTTCGTAGATTGGCTTTAGTCAAAGGCCTATTCGACCTAGTATAGGGTAGGGTAGTGTAGTTGTAGTTAGAGTGGGGTAGACTCGAGCCCTGCGGTGGGTACGTCTATGGTTAATTAAAAAAAGAAGTAGTAATAACCCTCACCCAAGATGGTGGAGTAGGAGTCCACTTCCCACAGGAGCGTGAAGCTGTTAGCGGTCGCTTTGTTCAGTGCCGGGTCCACTTTGAACGACGCTATGTTGGGGATACCTGCAAATACATACATACGTATACATTTGATTATTCTAATCTGAAATGAGAGTTAAGGATTAACAGAAACAACAATAGTTTAAACGTAAATACTCAAATATATGTATATTTATATGCGTAATACACCTTGACACGGGACAATCGTTGATATTAATATTACATTGGTCAAAAAGTAAATATATCCACAATATTACCAATCACTGTAAATTCAACATTCAATGTTATTTCACAGATGTTTCAATTTTTAGGAGATACGGCATCACTTGTCACATCAAGGATGGAACATACAAATTAATATCCTGGATCCATAGGGCCACATCAAAGTACGATGTAGCGTTAGCGATGAGAGTTAAAACCACAAATAGAATGTTCCTATTTTTTGAGTAACCCTGCTCCTAAGCTATAGTGGCTTGACCACATTAACAAGACCGTGGACAAATCACACTATACTATGTGTAATACTGAATATCTTACCGGCCACGGATAATCAAAGTATCCTAACCATCTTCTAAACCCCTAAAAATATAACGGTTGGTTACAAAGCTTGAAAATTTTTCAAGCTTGAAAATTTTCACAGTGACTATAGCACAACGCGCGTTTAAAAACGCTGTATGCTATGGCCTTGGACGTGGATTGATTCTGCTCGACACCCCACGCCTGCATAGCGTCTTGTCCGGTTTTACAGCACCTGTGAGCTTGAACTGCACATCGGCCATGCCGAGCTGGTTCTCTGCTCTGAAGGTGTAGTTGCCGAGGTCGTGACTGCGAACTGTGCGGAAGATTAGCTGGTGGATGTTGTCGTTCACCATCTTAACTATCCTGGAAGAAGATTTTATGTTCTTTAATATCAATGAGGATAATGGTGTTTTAGATAATACTAGCGTCTAACATATCAAATTACAGCAAAGTCGTCAGGGCCATTTCCGAGATCACATGCTTTTCAAGCAATCAGCGCCATCTGTCGGGCTGATTTGTGAATCTAAACCAACCAGGGCGCCACTCAAACCCACACAGAAAAAATCTAAATGGAAATCAGCAGGACAGAGTGCAGTGTACAAATGTACGCGCAAACACAAGTGCAGACTCTGTTCCTTTACCCTCATAGTTCGGTGAGACCGCAATCCGCCATAAACGATGAGAGATCAGGCGCAGGACCACCGGCTTAACGTGCTTTCCGAGGCACGCCGGTGCATAGTACCCAGACGTGCATTACCATCACACCAGAGAGATTCCTAGAAGGACGGGAGTTCGAGTCCCCGAGCCGCGGTGAGGCAGTTGAATTTCTTCTGTTTTTCTATTCCGTTTTGGCATCGCCAACAACTCAATAGTTCACTAAAATTAGTCTTTATGGGTCTACACGCGATATTAGGAGTAGCAAATTACATAGCTAATTTTAGTGTAATGGAACGCGAAAGTCTAAAATCTTACATAAACTCAACAGTTCACCGAGCAGAAGTCAAGCAACTGTTATTTCCCAAAGACCATGTTTACCTGTCATCAGTCCTGACTGGTCTTCCGTCCCGGTACCAGTTGGTCCTGGCAGGAGGTACAGAGAACTCCAGCTTGGCTGACAGAGCTGCTCGAAGCCCCACCGCTGTGTGAACGAAGCTACGCTCTGCTGTGACCACTGGTGCATCTGGAAGAGATCATAAACGACTAAGACCTTCGTCTTGATCAAAAAGACAAGAAGTCAACTTCAGTCTTGCCCGTGACCACGAGCTCTGTAAAGAGATCACTAAATATATGCTAAGATACACGCGAGTTGGATCCATAAAACTATTTCAAATGTGTAGTGCTTGCGCAAATAATCTATACTAATATTATAAAGCTGAAGTTTGTTTGTTTGTTTGTTTGAACACGCTAATCTCAGGAACTACTGGTTCGATTTGAAAAAATATTTTTGCGTTGTATAGACCATTTATCGAGGAAGGCTTTAGGCTATATAACATCACGCTGCGACCAATAGGAGCAAAGATACAATGGAAAATGTGTAAAAAACGGGGGAAACGCGAACGAATTCGCTGGCACAGCTAATAGACAATAAATACTCCAAGAAGTCAAGTTAGTAAGAAGATAAATTGATATATTGAAGGTGGTAAAAATTGCAAACAATTCTCATTAATTCCCTGCTAGACAGAGATTGAACTTTGATCTTCTGGTATCATGCCTCAGTTTATACAATACCTCAACTCCTCAAGACCGAGGGATCATATCCCCTTCTGCGGGGCAATGTAAAATGGAGAATGTTGATGATTTTTGTTAAATATGCAGCTTTCCTCGAGCTACTATCGACTCAGTCCAAATCATCCGAGGCGATAGTATCCTTCCTCCCCATCTCCTTCCCCGTCATATATCCTTGCTACTCGTGGGAACGCAATGACCTTGTTAAAACAATGCACAAGGCAAAATGGCGGCGACGTGATCCACAACCCGTCACGTCATTGCCGTTTCCCACAGAGGTGAAAAGTGGATCGCTAGAAGTGATCTCTGCCTACACCTCTGGGAATAAGGCGTGATTTTATGTATGTATGTATGAAGTATTTTAAGAAGACTAAAACCTCGGGGTGTAGCTCATCGCCTATTGGCGGTGTCGTGGTACCTGGCATAGCCTTCACTCACAACACCGCCGGACCTTTATACACCTACTGTCTTTAAAACAGCAATACTCACCATGTATAACGACCCTGATGGCAGCCTTCACGGTGTCCCCTACGCCGTTAGTGGCGAGGCACTCATACACGCCCGCTAGAAGTCGGTGCTCCGCCCGGAATCGAAGCCGGGACCTTGGTTCCAGCAACGCCATGGCTTCACCCTGAAAGATATAGTTTACCACATTATGCAGGCTGCCCGCACTCGTGCGATAGTCGGTGACCGATTTTATGTCGGAGAAATGGAACGTAAAAATTGCCATATGGAGCAATGCACTCGTCCTTTATAAATTCGGTCGAATAACTTTCAAAATGCACGCTCGTCGATTTCGGGTACCTACTTTTGATTTGACCTTTCTTCAAGATGTGACCTGTTTGGTCATAGATATAAAGATAAGGGTTCCTTACTCAAACGAATACCCAAAGCGAAGGGAATGCGTGTCAGTTGTAGTTAATAAATTTAGTTTTGCATAAGTAACTGGCATTGGGGGTCAATCCGGAGGCAATCTCAACATGTTTGAAAAACAAACTTTTCCAAATGATTTTAGAATATTCAAATAATTTCTACAATAAGTCAGAATCGCCTATGCAACGAACTTTGAGAAGCTAATAGATGCTTTCGTCTAAAAAAACTCGCCGTTTAAAGATGTCTTTCTTCTTCTTCTTCTTGGAGGTGCATCTATCAAGGTGTTTCACCGATCCGAAAAATCACCGGCCGAATTTTATTTTATTTTATTCATTACTAGTGACCCGCTCTCGCTTCGCTTCGGGTAAATTTTACATACAAACCTTCCTTAAGAATCACTCTATCTATTAAAAAAACCGCGTCAAAATCCGTTGCGTAGTTTTAAAGATCTAACCATACATACGGACATACAGCGAAAGCGACTTTGTTTTATACTATGTATTGATTATGACAGCCAACAAGAAAACCACTTAGCGGAAAAGACAGGCATAGTTGCTTTTTTTATTAGTAAGGATTCACTCACATTCTTCCTCCAGTTGACGATGGGAGGGGGAGTCCCGGAGGCGTCGCATCCGATGTCCACGTACTCCCCCTTCCGGACTTCGACGAAGCCGTCGTCCGGGATCGTCCGGACCGTCGGGGAATCTGTGTCGATAGGAAAATGATGGCTTATATGGAGCTTAAGGTTAAACATTGAATCAAATTGGTGGAATCATTGAGTAAATAGAGATTCCTTTTTAAATGTAATTTTTTTTTCTTATTAAAAGAAACAAACTTCTATTTTATTCGATTGAATCAAGATGGTGGAATCACTGAGTAAAAAGAGACGCCTTTAAAAAAAATGTAATTGAAGTTATTTTTTGTACTTATTAATTGAAACAAACTTTTATTTATTTTTATGTAGTCGTATATTTTAACTAGACAAGCTAAAATCCGAAAGTGAATAATAAGGCGACTTTATTTTTTGTGGTTTGTTTTAATAATATGATTTTAATTTTAATGGTTATGGTTTATTTTAAATTATGAGTACAAAAATGTTAATTATTTGGTATAAACATGAAATATAAAATTATGACCACATTTGTCGGTCTATAAATTTAAGCATGTTTAATAATACTCACATTGTACTTCTATAGAGTGCGTTTGTCTGATGGGACCCCATGGTTCCTGGCGAATAACCTGAAACAAAATGTGTATATTTTTATTTAAAATAAAAAAAGTGCATAACACGCGTAATTTAAACTAAAATCGCACTCAACTATCAAGACACGATATTAAAGAGCTTCATACAAACAACATCGTTCAACAGACAGTGGTTTTTTTGGACGATAACACAACCTTAGAATTTCTTCGTAGGTGTGCAAATTTCCTCACGATGTTTTTCCTTCACCGTTAAAAGTACGTATGAATTTCAAATTTGAAAACACAGTGGCGAGGTTTTTTAAACAGTAGCGGTACCATGAGTTAGCTATCGAAAACTTACGTACGTTAAAAACCTATCGAATTGTTTTTTTCATACTACCGATTTTAGTTCTTAGCGTAACCGCTAGGGGCGCTGTACAAGTTTTTCATAGACATATTTACATAGGCGATATCGAGTCTGTCACTTTTAAACTCATGGTAGCGCTACTGGCGACCTCTCTCACGGCAAGCAACGACTCAAACCACTCGGCCATTGAAGCTAGTAAACGGATCTAATTATTCGGCAAAACCTCTAATTGAAGATCTAAGAGTCATTAGGCATTATTGTCATCGATTGGTCCCATAAAACAAACGGAAACCGTATAATAAAGTTGTAATTACGGAGCCATGGGGTGGTCTGGACACAGTGCATTGAATGACCGTAGACTAATTATAATTATGAATGGGAAATAATCTAGACCATTAATAATATACGATTCACTGCCTTTATATTACAATCGGGTGCCTAATGAAGCTCTTTTATACTCAATTAGCTTTCCGCCCGCGACTTCGTCCGCGTAGAGAAGTTTAACGGGTAAAACATTACTTCCTTCGCAGTTCAGCTCGCAGTCGGTTAAAAAGTAGCCTGTAATCTTTTCTAGGCTCTGGACTATATCTGTACCAAATTTCATTTAAATCGGTCCAGTACTCTATGCGTGAAAGCGTAACAGACCGACAGACAGAGTTACTTTCGGATTTATAATATTAGTACGGATAAAGTATAATAATATATCCACGACATTTTAACGGAATATTATACATTAAAACCTTCCTCTTAAATTCCTCTATCTATTAAAAAAACCACATCACAATCCTTTATGTAGTTTTAAAGATTTAAGCTTACACAGGGACAGACAGACGCGGGAAGCGACTTTTCTTTATATGTAATATGTAGTGAAGCTTAAAAATCTTTCCGTACTGCTTTCCTATACTTTGGTATTTGAGTTGAGTCGTTGAATGCGTCAACATCAGCTAATTGATCGGACGCAACGAGCGCATCCGCCGCAAGACGCTACAAAACGACTAAGCTGATTTAGGTGAAATTGGGTATAAAGATAGTTTGAGTGCTTTATGAGGTGGATAGGATTTTGTCTTAAGGTTTTTTATAAACTATCGAAGTTGTTATCGAACATCCTATTTTATTAATTCCTACCTACTTTTGATTATGATATAGATTTTGATAGATAGTTAGCATATTGTAGGGGGATAGAATTGGTATTAACTATTGTCTTTTTCAGCTAAGATGATCCCTGTGACACTTCATTGTGTTCTAAATCACGCATCTTACGCGGCTTCATTAGGAAAAATATTAAATTAATAATTTCAAACTTTTAAAAGGGAAACAGTATCGTTTAGTTTAATTTAAAGAAATAGATTTTTTTTTTTAAATACCTATGCAGTTCGTATTACGTAGAATGAAACTTAGTGAGAGTTACTACGTTCCATTCTACGTATACGAACTGCATAGGTATTTTTTTAAAATGTTCTATTACATTAAATTAAACTAAACGATACTGTTGGTCATTTAAAAGTATAAAAATATTTATTTTAATATTTTTCCTAAATAAATTTTATTTGGTAAACATAACAAAATCAATTAAAATTTACATTTAAAATAAAAAAAAAAACATTACAAAATATGAGATCAAAAATAATAATAATAAAAACTAAATAAAAAAATAACAATTTACACATGTCAACAAATAAACAAAAACAAAACACAAACATAAAATTATCTTTCTTACCCGCCCCCGCTCATTCCCGGCCCAAAGGTGCCCATAACACTTGCAGCGTTTCCGCGCTGGATGGCGATGGACAGTCTCTGCACCAGGAAAGAACCGGAGCGAGAGTCACCCGTTACCACATTTAGCCTACGGCCAATCTCGCCCACAAAGTCCCTAGCCTCCCTACTCCAGTAATGACGCCGCAATAAAATGAAAAAAGTGTGCAATAAAATTATTTTCGTTTGTCATTCGTAAGATGCGTGATTCAAACAACAATGAAGTGTCACAGGGATCATCTTAGCTGAAAAAGAGTATAGTAAAGATTTAGAGTGTTCCTTACTGCTATTGCCAATCCAAAACATGATTTCACCGTAATAATACTTAACCGATTTCAATGAAATCTGGTGCACTAATAGTCTGGATTGAGAAAATAAATCGGTAGGTTACATTACAGTATGTTTAACCACCTGTGCTGTAAGAGTTTTTACACGATCTAAGACTACGCAGACGGAATCGCCAGCAAAAACTAACAGACTATCATTAAAAACAATAAGTAGTATAGTATCATAAATATTAAATAAAAGTAATTTAATAAAAAGTCCAAAATTGTACCTATAATTGTACCACAAGTAGCTTTAATTTTTAAATCGGAATAGCATGATGCTACATGGCTATTGAATGATGACGAATCATCAGACCATTCTATTCCTGTTTACATCCAAGTCATCGTCAGTCGGTATCTTATATTCAATAGCTCAGTCGAGCCGGCAAAGAGTTGTATCAATTGATTAATTGCATAATTGGACCTCTACATGCTTGTGAGGCTCAAATTGTTATCGATAGTGATGTGTGGGTGTTTTATCGATATCAAGGGATTTATTATCGATTTATCTTATTGGTATCGATGTAGATTAAGTTTATAAATAAATAAAAAGGAGCTAGGGCCGTGCTCTCCCCCGCAAGTCCTGTGTTGAAGACAATGCTACTAGACTACTCCAAGCCATCATTATAGTCAGTTAGGAGTATACATTAGAGCAAATTGTACTTATTGTATTTTATAAGGGTGTAAAGACAATATCAATATTTTATGTAAAGCTTTTGTAGCTAAAGCTCATGTATTTATTATGAAATATATTTCACGGTAAGCAACACACTTCTAAATTAAGTAAATATGTCTATTTTTTTTATTACTAGTGACCCGCCCTCGCTTCGCTTCGCATAAATTACAAAAAAACCTACCTCTTAAATCCCTCTATCTATTAAAATCCGATGTAGTGATTATATTATAAATTTAACTTCTTTGTTAAATTTTGTCTTATTTAAAACTTTTCAGCATTCTCTTTGTAATTGTAATACCTATCTACTAGCTTAACTATATCACAAAATAATTAATACATTTTCATCGACATTTATCCTAGATTTTTATCGATAACATCACATCCCCACCACCAAATTACGCGTTAGTTAAGATCGAAGGGCGTACCAACTAATTGTCGGCGCGCTACCAATCGTTTTGCAATTGATACGCTACAAAAATACAAATTACTACTCTTACAAACTGTAGCGTTGTTTTGTGGGAACGCGAAGGCGTGATAAGCGATAAATCATTATGAGTAATGTGTTATTACTGTGTCCCAAGCATTAAGTATAGCACGTATTCTGTTAGAGTGATTGATCTATGGTTTTAATGGTGTTTTGTTTGAATTAGTATTGTCTATGGTCTTTTACCACCTACCTAGTGTTACTCGCATATTGTAATGGTTAATTTAGTTTGTCAGTGATGTTTCATCTTAACGTATTGCTTTTCGCCGACGTAAAACATTACAGCGTTATAGCTCAATCGTTATACATCCTTCTTTTGGACTGTCTGTTTGACAAATTTCATTAAAATTCGTTCAACGGGTTTTTCTTGAAGCGCGACAGAAAAACGGATTTTTTCTTTTATTCCTATCTGACATACGATGATGGCTTGGAGTAGCCTCGTCTCTTCACCGGATTTGGGGGATGGCTCTCACTCCTGATCAGAGTCTTAGTATAATACTCGTAAATAATATTATGTACAATACTTTAGACTCCTCAGGCGAGAGTCATTAGTCTTGTAAGTCTTTAGCTGTTGAAGTTCATCAAGCTATTTAAGTCCCTTAAGTTGTTTAAGTAACTGCTGAGCATTTTACTTTAAAGACTAGCACTATTAGTCTTATGACTAAAGGGACTCAAAGACTAAGGCAGTCATGAGGCGTCAAAAAGGGAGCTATTCTGTCATTAAAGCCTGAGCTTCTTTCATTACCAAATCAAGATTATTAACTAAATGTACATACATACATACATAAAATCACGCCTATTTCCCAGAGGGGTAGGCAGGTATAGTCAGCGGTGTCCCCTCTCGCCAGCTAGTATAATTTTATAAATGCGGAAGCAACTGTAATAGAGTAATGACCGATCTTGATGAAATTTGGTACAGATTTAGTCCACAGTCTAAGAAAGGGCATGTGCTACTTTTTAACCGACTGCGCTATAAAGAAGTTATGCTAATTCCGCCTTTCGCCTGTTGCCGATTGATGCTATACGTAGAATTTAACTTACTACATTCCATTCTACGTATACGAACTGCATAGGTATTTTTTTTTAAATGTTTTATTACATTAAATTAAACTAAACGATACTGTTTGTCATTTAAAAGTATAAAAATATTTATTTTAATATTTTTCCTAATGACGCCGCATTAAAATGAAAAAGTGTGCAATAAAATTATTTTCGTTTGTCAAACGTAAAATGCGTGATTCAGAACACTATGAAGTGTCACAGAGATCATCTTAGCTGAAAAAGACTATAGATTCCGCCTTTTGCATGTTGCCGATTGCTGGCTACAATAACACACCCTATTCATGAGAACTGACATTCCTTCTCCTTCTTCGTCTTACCTCGCAGGTGTAATCAGCAGTGTCCCCTTTGGCTAATACGTCGAGCTGCAGGCTGTAGTTGGCATGCATCCGCACCCGATCTGGGAGTAAGCGATGGGCGTCAGCACTGTCCCCTATGAGAGTGTCGTTCTTGTACCAGCGTACGCGCAGTTTGGTGTCTGAAACAAGATGGCGTCGTGTTGATTTTACTTTTTTATTAATAGTGATCAAAGTACAAACCTACCAAAAAATAAGGTAGCCTACCAAAAAGTTTTCATTTTTATCTAAAGGTATATAAAATTAGGCACTGATAATGTACTCTTATAGTAAAATTCGTCTTAGTTTATTAAATAGTGTTTTGATCGTGAATATACATATAAACCGGAAATCGTAGATAGACTGCTGCACCCCGGATAATGTAGTACTAAGTTTCTTATCCAGTACTTTTATTGAAAGTAACCTAACAAACAGCGTGTTGGAATTATTTCTGTAAGCTGTATAAGTATGCTGTAATAAATAAATAAATAAATCACATTAAATCCAAGTAGGTATTTGTTTAGGTTCGAACTGTGATTTAACGTGATATTATAATTTGAATTTTTGGTGGAATTTCAAATTCAACAGACTTACATACAGAAACTACATTTACGATCAACGCGTATAAGAAAATGCTTCCTTATAGCACTGTTTTCACGATAATTAAAGGAACATCGTGTTTTATAACAATACAACAAGTAAGTACATAGTTTAAACAAATCCCCAGGAGTTTCTTTCGACCAACAACCATTTAAAACCGCCGAATATTCTCCAACCAAGAACGGGGCGTGAATTAGAGTCATCTCAATAAATAACGTCCCTCTCGTCTAGCCGTGAGGGCCCCAATTGGGACACAAAGATATAAATCTGATCTCCCTTCCTGTTTATTCTAGACAATGCGGTGTATGCAGAAGGAATTCAAGTTGGATGCGGCAGTTTTCGTTCACTACTTACTGTATAGTGCATTATTGTGCATATTACTGGCTCGGTGGAACAGTGGTTAGTGACCCTGCCTGGCGGTTCCGAGAGTCGTGGGTTCGATTCCCACTCGGGACATATATTTGTGTGATGAACATCGGTGTTTGTTCCGTGTCTGGGTGTGATTATGTATTTAAGTATGTATTTATAAATATATATGTATGTATATCAGTCTCTGACGGCCATAGTACAAGCTCTGCTTAGTTTGGGGTCAGATGACCGTGTGTGGAAATGTCCCAGATATTAATTTATTGCAAAAAATGACAGGTACCTACCTATGTCCCTGATATTTACCACGTAATGTTTTACTTTTCAGGGTTCCTTACCTAAAAGGTAAAAACGGGGCCCTATTACTAAGTCTCTGCCGTCCGTCTGTCTGTCCGTCAGTCTCTAAGCTCTATCTCAAAAACCGTGATAGCTATAAAGCTGAAATCTTCACAAATGATGTATTTCAACTACAACAACAAATTTAATCAAAAAAGATAATATATTAATCTACCGGTACCTAAGTATATTGCTAGATATACATAGATTAGCCAGTAGAGATGAAAAACTCAGGTCAACTTTTGTCACCCACCGCATCCATACAATCGGAATCCGTTTTCGATGTAATCTCATTGAGTGTGAACTATTATTCCGACTGTACATTGTCTGAAAACGTGTTGAACACAAAACGCGCCGGTCCTTTGATGCCAGTTATTAATGAGTGATTTATATGAATGACTGTACAGCAAAGATCAGTTTCTGATAAGTTTATAAAATACCATACCACCCCTGTTTGATGGTTGTAGGCAATTATGTTTGTTTGTTACAAGTTTTTATATTATTGCTTTTATGGGAAACCATTGGAAATACTTTTTTTTTAAATTTCAATCAGATTCCCAGCATTCATTACATTAAGATTTTTGATATCGACATTATCACTCACAAATCTATAAATATATCTAGGTACTAAGTATATATCACACAATATCACATATTGCTATTGTATAGCATCTATCGCTGATGCTATGGGGGATATATTCGCGGGGACCGAATCTAGAAATTCCGTAACGAAAAAAACCTCACGCTTCCCACTCGTCTAACGTCGTTTCAGTTCGGCAGTCTTCGGCACGGTGTTTGTGTGCGAGCGGTTAGACGCATTGTACGACTCTACGAAACTCGCACGAATCGAGACGAGCTGCTCCGAAATCGGACGATGCTATGCAATAGCCTTACCACGGCAGTCCCCGAGTGCCACACGTTTTTTTTATTAAGAAAATCTTACAACAAATGGTCAAATGTAACCTTTTTGTTTAAAAAAAGCATATTTTTTTTCTGAACGAAGATTTTTACAAAGAAACGATTAAGTTGTAGTAGATAATGATCTTTTTCCTATCTCATCATTACAATGATTGTTTGTTTTGAATTGAATGTGGTGCTTACACGCAAGCCGAATAAGTGTGGTCAAATTGATGGTTTCCACCCAAATTGGAGCACAGTCTACCATACAGATAGATGTTAAGTAAGATCACGAATAGATAAGTAGTTTCTTAAGAAATAAGTATCTACCTATTAACTGTACCTACTCTGCCTGTAAAGTGAGAAGTATCCTTAACTGAGCCATGGGGTCTCATCCCATACATTTAAAATGATATTCCCAAAAACTACAACAGATGGCGACACGAGTATTCATTAGTTGATGATGATTATGCAAATCCCAATAAAAGATAAATCCAACCATTAAAAATATATAAGCTAGTATTTAAAAATATAATAATACATAATCTAATAAATTAAAACCCTTTTAGATAAATATTTTCATAAATTTAAATTTTCAATAAAAACTGTAGTTTTCGCGAGTGCTAATTTGGTAGAACGCCATCTAGGTCAAAAAATGACCACAGTCAGTCATCAACTAGATGGCGTTGTTCACAATATATTTAATATTTAATAAATTATAATTCTAGATTATTTAATTTATTTTGTTTAAACAAGAAAATATAGAAAAGAAGAGTTACTTGACTATCAACTACAAGAATGATTAACTCTCCCTTAGATTAATATTTTGTAACATTTCTCCGCATTGTAGGAATTAATATTCCCTAACGCAACAAAAACTATTCAACTATCTTTTAGTTTAAAAATTGGAAAAAATCGCATTCTTGACCCCGCCTGAACAGGGTCCTCGTTTAAATAGATAAATAAATAGAAATTAGATGTTTAAATTTACATTAGAGCTTTGAATAGGAATAAAACAACAAAATTAATAAAAATATTCGACTATTAATAATTGGGCATAACAATCTTTTTTAAATATTTTTCGAGTTTTTGCTCAAAAAATATATACTTCAAATAAAATAAATATCATACAACATCACTTTCATTGTGTTCATTCCGTGGTAAGTAGTCGTATCACAAATCACAAATAACCTTTAAAATACGTATATAAATAGCACACCAAACACGGCGCAAACAACGATGTTCGATTAAACAAATATTTGACCCGAGTGGGAATCGAACCCACGAGCCCCACGACTCTTGACGCATGAGACAGGGGCACTATCCAATACGCCATCGAGCCAATCAGCCATCCAGAGAAGAAATATTATATTATAATTTTTACATGATGTAGATATTATTTAACACAATAACTCGAATTTCTTCTATCGTGAACTTTTAAGTATCTTCTCGTTTTAAGTACATTCTAGAATAGGGTATTTGACTATTTTTTTATTTTGATATAGTTCGATGGACCACTTGAACACAAAGACACTGTTGAAAGTATCACTTTGATATCTCAATAGCTCGGCGAGATATTACAATTTTAATTGCACATTATTTGGGCGAGCTCAAAAACGCTCCATACAAACCGCCCTGGCGTGTGACGTCACACGCAAGTTCTTTGTATGCAGATGCAGCGCCTAGGAAGTTTGTTCGGAAGGTTCATCAAAAGTTGCGTTTATGGATATGTTTGCATAATGAAAGTGTTACTAATTCTGTTATTTATAAGATGACAACGAAATTTTAAATGATTTTCGCAATTTTGAAATGGACTTGCCCACCCAACTTTAAATGTCTTTTGCTGTCACATTTCGCCAAATATTTAAGTTTCCATTTCATTAATAATATTGATTTGCTTTTAAATCTTACTGATTATTATACAAATGGGAAGGATAACAACCACTGTCAAATACCCTATTGCTGCATTGTCATAAATCACCATTACAATTTTCTTTAAATCAATGGTTCACTACGCATCATAAAATAACAACTTTATTTTAAATACATTTTAACAAAGCCTAAAGTCCGCGCGCAAGTACAACGTCCGCCTCTCGCGCGGCACGATGTACTTGCGCGCGATGATAGCCTATCGACGACCGGGCCGCGCTTGCTTTAAAACTCAAGAGGGCTGCCGCGCGCACACGGCGCTGCTACACAGATTAAAATATTAAGTGCACGCTCTCTGCTATTTTTTTATTGACGTTTTTATTAAATTAAAACGACAATAATAATGACTCATCAATATTGAATTAATAAATATTGTTATGTAAATTAGTAAATTATTATTGTTATGTAATAATTTACATAACAATATTTATTAATTTAATAATTAACTTAGCTGTTTTCAATACAATAATTAAAAATAATAATAATTGATTAAAATGTTCTAATAAACAATGTACCTAACAATCATTGTTCTATCGAAAAAGGCCCTCACAACTCCTTTTGTACAAGTGACACGCAGCTTCGAAGCAATATCAACTTCACGAACATATTGTTTTGGTACACTTTCGCACTATGTCGCAGTAGTCAGTCCTTTGAATTTTGCGCGCGAGACGTTTTCCTTAAAGGAGGCAACCCTGCTCTTGTGTGAGGTTCGGTTACTCGCGCGCGCGTTATGTCGTTCCGCGACCCTATAAAAAATAGTAAAGCTGTTTGGGGAGCCTTTACAGCGACATCTTTTGGTGTGCTTTTTCGACATGCTTTTACACTGGATGGGAATGGCTCGCTCTCGCTAGCGACGTCTGGTGTGCAAGACGGAAAACAGACATGGCGCGTGAGATGCCCGAGTTATGATGTCTACGTTTTAATGTATGGGATGGGGTATCTGTATAGTTATGTTATCTGTGACTGAGCTATCCTTAATTGTGTCACAATATCATTGTTTATTATTATTGGTTTGTTATAAAAATGTAAATGTATAATAATGTTTACGCGCTATTGATTAACCATGCTGTGTGTACACGTTTTTGGGTCACAATCTAGATTGCGTTATTCCGTATTCATCCTATGTGATCTCATCCTACGTGATATTTTTCCTTACTCATCCTAATTTCGTTCCTTAATCATCCCAAAGCAAATATTTCAATTTTAAGTTCCTTATTCATCCCAAAATAATTCCTAGCTCATCCTATTTTAAAAATAAGAATATTTTGTACGGTTGGAATAAAAGTTTAAAATTTAATTTAGTCGTTTTGTCAAATAAAACTGCAAAAAGTCTGATAAAATAATATATTTATTAATAAAATGTTGTATTAAACAGTTAGGTATGTTTATTTTTAAAAATTAAGAATAATATATAAGATATTTTCATATGATTAACACAGCAATATTTTTAAATTTAGACAAACAAGACACAATCAACTTTGATTTCAAAAACATCGTCTTCCATATGTAAACTGTATGATTTATAAATCTTATAATAAAATGTTAAAAAATAATCTTAAATTAAAAATCACAGATTAAGGAGGAACCAGGATATCAGTTAGCGGTGAACTGATTAAAGCCAATTCGCAACATGGTTAAAACAATTGAAACCAGTTTATGGGTGACTAGTTGACCCGACAGACTTCGTCCTGTCAAAAAATAGGAAAAAGAAAAGGGCTGTTTTTAGGGTTTTCCCGGTAGTTATTCAATTTTCCATCGAGTAATTGAAAAATAAGATATTTCGTAAATACAAGATTTCGTAAAAACAAGATATTTCGTAAAACTTGAACACCTCTAAAATCGTTATTGTGGCTAAACCTTGAAGGATAGACATATGCTATCGCAGACTTTTTTATAGAACTGTTTGAGAAGAATAATTCCCCCATACATTGTTATTCTGTGGACTCGGACAGGGGACGGCTGGTGAGACGTGTTAACACATGGAAGGAATCGCTTGAGAACGGGGGTCTGAAACTCAACGTGGCGAAGACAGAGTACTTGGCCTGCAACACTACAGATCCCATGTCCGTCCGCATAGGCGAAGACACGGTCGAGCGCACGGACCGGTTCAAGTATCTGGGATCTGTACTCCACGCGAACGGCGACATCGACTCCGACGTCAAGGCACGCATTGCTGCTGGTTGGGATAAATGGCGGGAGGTGAGCGGCGTCACTTGCGACTCTAAAATGCCGGTTAAGCTGAAGGGACAGGTCTATAAATCCATCATTAGGCCTGTCCTCTTATATGGTAGTGAAGCATGGCCATTACTTGAGCGGCACAAGCAGGAACTGCGGGTCACGGTGATGAAGATGCTGCGCTGGATGTCGGGAGTTACGCGAGCAGATCGCGTAAAGAACTCCCGAATTCGCGGCAGCCTTCATGTCCGAGACATCGCTGATAAACTGCAAGAGTGCCGCCTACGTTGGTACGGCCATGTTTTACGGAAACCGGCAAACTACGTAGGGAACAAGTGTCTAGCCATGTCGCTACCGCCGGGTCCCAGCAGAAGGGGAAGGCCCAAGAAGGCCTGGCTTGACGTTGTAGTGGATGACATGCGTGCCAACAAACTCTCCGTAAAGGATGCCGAAGACCGTGCGAAGTGGAGAGTTAGGAGTAGGAAAGCGGACCCCGGGCTCCGCAAGGATGCAACCGGGAAAACGCCAAGATGATGATGATAGTTATTCTGTATTTTGAGTTATTTCAGCAGCGCACGCAATGCAAGCCTCCAAAAAGCTCGTTTTTCTTCCGTCCGTCGGATAACTGTTACGATAACTCTAATAATTTCTTAAGTAGGTACACCTAAATTATACACCTATAGAATCCCTGGAATGTCTTCTTTCCTTTATTGAAAACCGCATAGCTATTGATATAGTACTTTTTGAGATCCTTGGTAACAAACACATTTTGGGCGCCCTTCGCAACTTCACTTTATACTATGTATAGATGAATACGGGGATACAAAATGTATCTATCTCTTTCTAACAAAAGATTCTATCTCTTTTACTTGTATGCACAGGTAATAGTTTAAAATACAACTTGGTGACTCATTGTTAGATGTAAATAAAACCGTTATTATTATTTTCTTTAATAGCACGTGCATGTTTGACTTTCGGTATTAAGTATATTTTATTGAATATTATGTTATTTTCTTGTTTTAACATCGGATTTTTTTTTATTCATAATAATAGTATTTATATCCAAAACCTACTAATAGTTCACTTTCTGAAAATGTTTTGACTTTTGATTTTGCTATCCATACTTTTTATTGGAATATTCACTTAGTGATGAGGAAAGACTGCATTAGTGTTTTTTTAGTGTTGCTTTAGTGTTTTAGTGCTTTAGTGTTGTGCCAAGACAGAATCTAATAGGATGAGCTAGGAATACTCTTTTATGATGAGTAAGGAAATAGGATGAGATCAGATAGGATGAATACGGAATAACCCTCTAGAGGGTTCTAGATGGGTTTGTAATTTTTTCATGTTTTTATTCAAATTAATTTATGATTGTACCCTGTTGTGTATGCCATAATAAATAAATAAATAAAACTAATTTATGGCTAATCTGTATGATACATATTACCTATATTACCTATGTAAGGCATGAGTCTACTAATGCTACCTTGTCCTATTTACTTATAATGTGATATTTTGGTATTGCGATTTATAAATTGCTGCATTTTTCATTAATTTCGTTTTAAGTGTCAATATCAATACCTTTGTAATAATAACAATGCCCCTTTATCATTACCGTGTGAGCCTAACATGCATTAACGTGTGAGTGTAACATACAAAACTATACAACTAAATAAAATTGAAGTG
Organism: Maruca vitrata; assembly: GCA_039566165.1. Classification (NCBI taxonomy): domain Eukaryota; kingdom Metazoa; phylum Arthropoda; class Insecta; order Lepidoptera; family Crambidae; genus Maruca; species Maruca vitrata. Next base: position 1,644,516 of record CM076940.1, read on the forward strand.
TCTGTTTGTAATATCAAAATTGCGAGTTTTTACTTAATGGGTGAGAATCTATATCGAATACCAATAACAAAAACACTTTTGAAAAAACTTTTGTCTGTCTGTCTGTTTGCGCTAATCTCCGAAACGGCTGGACCAATTTTGACGGGACTTTCCCTTACAAATAGCAAATTTTACCTACAGGGTATATAATAGTCTATCTAAATAAACTACTAGACTACTACGATATATTACATTTGTGTGATTTTCATTTACCTACACAAAAGGGATCGCCTGAAACATAGCCATCGATACCTCAAACCACTTTATAAAATATAAAAAGTATTTTAGATCCACCGCTGCTACCTGTAGGTATATTATACCTACCTTTCTATCTACCTACACACGGTATTGTTTTAAAATGCTATTTGTTTACGCACTAGGCGTCCGGTTGTCCATAAAATTGATGGACACTGTCAGATTAAGATCAAAACCTTTTAAAAGTTACTCTATTTGCGTTACACAAATAAGCTATCATCTTGATAAATTTAGAGCTTACAAGCAGATAGATCATAATACATATTATTTAAAAATGTAAATATTGTCTTTGTAGCTCGGTATTCAACATATTGTACCTACGTTATAACACACACATTGCACAACAACGTTGTACCTATAAAGGGTATTATTAGACCTGTACCATAATAAGTATTTTTGTAAATTCTTTCATATGTTTACTGTTGGTGTACCTTTTTAATAAATAAAATTAAATATTTAGTTTGATAAGCCTCTTTTAATACTTTTTATTCTTTACGTAAGTTTGATTACCTATATCCCAATCTACTACTACATATCTACTACCCTCTATAACATTCTTAAGTCTGTCCGTCGCGATTTTATTCCAAAACTTTAAGGGCCGATTTAAATGTATTTTTTACACATAGAGTCCAGAGACTGATAAAGGAAAATGGCTTTTTTAACCAAACTTCGTTACAAGAGAATAATGTTTTACTTACACACCCAGACACGGATCTAGCACCGATGTTCGTCACACAAAATGTTTGTCCCGAGTGGGAATCGAAACCACGACTCTCATTGGAACCGTAGCCAGGTTCACTGTTCCATCGAGCCAATGTAATAAGGTGGTATTTGTAATTATGATAACTGGATGATGTTTTATGATGATGATGATGATATAAACTAACCTGACTCGTCAACATAGCACGGCAGCAACACAGTCTCGTTTTCATAAGTCTTCACTGTTACAGGAACACTCTTGAAAGGATTCTCACTTTTGCTACACTTATACACAGATAGCACGATCAGAATTTGGACTATTGTCTTAGTGGCTGCCATCTTGGGAGCTTTATGTGTAACTTAATGTCTCATAAAAAAAACTATTAGAAAACGCTTGATTTCAAACTTAATTAATGTCTCAAAGGTCAAAAGTAACTAATATAATTAAGAAATATAATATGTGAGACAAATGACTTGACGAAACACTTCTGTGCACCCGAATACCCAAAAACTGTCAAGATTTTTGACGAACCTTTGTTTTTATTCTCTTTATATAAACTCTGACTATGAACCTAAAATAAAATAAATAAATAAATATTACACAACATCACATACATTGATCTGATCCCGTGGTAAGTAGCTTTAGCACTTGTGTTACAGATATCAGAATCAACAGTGGATACACAAATATACTTAAATATACTTAATACACACCCAGACACGGAACAAATACCGATGTTCGTCAGACAAATATTTGTCCCGAGTGGGAATCGAACCCTCGACTCTTGGAACTGTAGGTAATGAACCTGGGTCACTAACCACTGTTCCACCGAGCCAGTCAAAATTGTTTCCTGATGTGTTTTTCATGGGATCTAAATAGGATTAATTAATTCAATTTGATTGTGAAAAATTAATTGAAAATTGACATGTTATTGATTTTCTCAACTTTTTTTATACTGGTGTTAGAAATAAAAATCGGTTCATAAACGACGAAGTCATCCGCGAACAAACATACAAAAGCATATTACATACGGTCGAATTGAGAAACCTCCTCCTTCTTGATGTTGGTTAAAAACCAAACCTACTTACTCGAAGGTGCTATTTTATTTAGAACTTGCTTTCTTGATGGCCAGTTTTAAAAAGAGCACGAATTTCTTTTATTTTGCTTATCGGGGAGCGCTACCCGTGTCCAGTATTGTAAAGTTCCCGGATTCACGGTCTGCGTACTCTAATCATTATTCGGGATAAGTAATTAGGAACTTTTTGCTAAAAAAATAAACTTTAGTTAACTCCATGGACTGGTGAGTTTGAATCGGTAGACTAATTTCGATGTTTCCAAATTGATTTCGTTTCCTTTTTATACAATTTTTGTAGTCTAAGAGTCGGAGTCGGAGTAAAAATATCGATCATTAGATCCATATTATGGATAAACGAAGTTTTAGGTCTGCTCAAAGAATTATTTCTGGACAGGATAGTAGTCAAGTCAATCTTACTTTTATGAAGTAAACTTTATATTAGAATACCTAGATAGATTTACATTTAGGTATTGTAAAATAGGTAAGTATAAGTTGTGATGATAATTCTAGTAAAAACTTTTCAAATTATAAGGTGAAAAATGTAGGCCCAAATGCAGTTTGTAAAGTTTCAAACACCTCAATTTATTTCAAATACGATTTTTTAAATAAAATTAAAGGTCTTTGAAACCTCCTTGTAATAAATAGTTTAGGGCATAAAGTTTCACTTTAAAATAAACTTTCTAAAAGATCTCTATACGTCAATATTTTAATTTTATCCAAGTCAACATAAACTCTGAACACACAATATTTTCATATTTAGATCCCTAAATCCAAGTCAACATAAACTAAAAAAAAATTTGCTTCAAAAACCTTTTTCTCAATCAAATATTCACAACACAAAAAAAATCACTTCATTTCGTCAACTTTATAGGTCGCGCAAAACTTTCTTCCTTTGCGTTGTCGGAGCGTGCGCGCGCAACTTGGCGGGAAACCGAACACGAACTGTCACTGACGACGCATGCGCCCGACGCCCAATCCAGGAATTAACGTAAAGCTGGGGACGTAGCAAGCAAGCTATAATAAAATTAATAGAATTACGAGTTTATTTTACGAAATATAATAGAATAGAATAATCTTTTGTTCGGTACAGATCTTAAAATAGCATTACAATTAACTCTTAAACTATATGTTGCGTCTGAATGAGAAGCGTACGTCCTATTTTGGCTATATATTTTGACCTATTTTGGCTTGTAACTATGACCAAATATGTATTTATTTACTTACCTAAATGATTTACTATCTTTCATTATAAAAATCGAAACGTGTTGGTGTCATCCTATCGTACAAGTGCGGGTAGGTTGACTACAAAACCTTAGAATTTCTTCGAAGATGTGCAGGTTTCCTCACGATACAATGTAGGTATGCAAGGATTTATTTAGGTACATACATAGTTTTACACACACCCACACCCACACATGCACTCACGCACTCACACTCACTCACACATACACACACACACACACACCTACACACACACACACATAATAAACACAAATTAAACTTCTTCTATATTTACTTTATTATTTGTAACCATTTTCCATGATTGTGATCTCAATATTCAATATTTTATAAATTTCTTTTTACTTAGTGTATAAGTCGTCTAATTTGCCTAAAACAAAATCTTAAACATTTTTGGTTCCTGCGATACAGGCCTTGAGTCTAGTGCATTGGCCGCTGCTTAAATGTGTAATATTGTTAATTTAAGATGTTTTAATTTAGTATTTTTTTATTGTATAAGTCTGTAAATGTATAAACTAACTTTCCTTTCATTAATAAATAAATATTATTATTATTATATTATTATTATTATTACATATATCTAATGAGTAGGGGAACCTGTTGTACCTTGGACAGGGTTGTACCTAGGACAATTGTAATTTTTCGTAAACTCCCGCGCTTTAGAATAGGTAATATTGTTTAGGGCAGTTAAAGCCTGCTTTGATAAGACTCACGTGAAGTTAGTTGTGATTCGCCGGCGCCGGGTCAATGCTGTTGAAAAAGTGAATTTATTATTTTATGCTTTAAAAGTTCGTTTTTGGAATTTACTTATGGCCTCTTAATTTGTCACGATATGTATTTATAAAATATCTTTTACTTCCGATATAATCTCAATTTATTAAGGTTTTAGACAGTATAGTTGTCAGAACCCAACCTCAGTTAAAAGTGTGTTTAAACAAGTTGTAACTAAAAATTGTTATGATGTTGTACCTTGGCCCCCAACTGAGGATGTACCTTGGACATAGATAATAGATAGATAATTTTGATATAGATATATAACCTTATAAAAACACATTTTTTATTATATTTTTATTCTATTTATATAAGGCAAAAAAATAAATATTTAAATATGTAAACATTTGTTATGTTATTGACACAAAATAAAGAGACAAGAGACTATTAATTAAGGTAGTTACCTCATATTATTAACATACACACATAAATAGCAAATTAACAGTTGTTAATTTGCTATTTATGTGTGTATGTAATTATTTAATCCATAAACATTAATTATATTTAAACAATTAATGTTTATGGATGTTAAAATTCATACATTCAGTTTGCATTCATTTACAATATCGTATGATAGGCATCTTCTTGTAAACTTAAAACTTACTCCTGCTCTCGGTGTGCCCGAGACTTTTGAACTGTCCAGTTAATTAATTGTATCACCTTTAATTTAGTTCAAGAAAGATGTCGAATTCATTGTAAGCTTTAATAGTTGTAGGAATGCGTCTTAGAGCTATTACATTCAAGGCCTGTAAATCAATTAATGGAATAAACTGCAACAGTTTTAATACAAATTATTTCCTATGGGAATTCTGTGAAGGGACCAAAAAGAAGTTGGATACCTTACTCGCTTATGGTTCTACGCTCTCTCTAGGTAAAAAGGACATGCAAAAAAGCTTATTTAAGTTAAATGAATTCTTATTTTATTACACAATTCCTTAAAAATGCAAGGAAATTAATCCCAAGAAATAATAAATAAAATAAAATATTCGGGACATTTCCACACACGGTCACCTGACCCCAAGGCCCAAACTAAGCAGAGATTGTACTATGAGCGTCAGATACTGATATACATACATCTATATTTATAAATAAGTACGTACGTATACAAATATTTGTCCCGAGTGGGAATCGAACCCACGACTTGGAACTGCCAGACAGTATCCACGGTACCACCGAGCAAGAGAATATTAAAAAACATTATCAAGATTATGAAAGGGAAATGAACTCCCAACGAAGAAAATTTCAAAATGCCCGAGGCCTAATTAAATTTAATGCCATAGCTATTCCAATTCTGGATTAAGAAAAAAATATTCAAATCCCGCCTTTTTAGTAGAGCGGTAAGTATCGATTAATCAGATACACACCGTGGACATAATCGATACTAATGAATCGGAATTTATATTCTATGCTCGTGAATTCTCTTTACGGGAATGGTTATTGTCTTTGAGAAGGCACCTATTCGAGATAACACTGATTAATTTAGTTTTTAACTCAACTTTCTTTGATAGATTTAAGCTGTGAAAACTTAAAAAAATACTTAATTATTATTTTGTAAAGTTTTGTAAAATCTCGCTAAAAAGTTTTCTACCCATCAGCAACAATGGCATACGTCAGCATCAGCCCATATACGCCCCGACTGCTGGGGCATGGGACTACCCTAAACTAGGGCGATAAGGCCTTAGTCAACCACGCTGCCCAAGTGCGGGTTGGTTGACTACACAACCTAAGAATTTCTTCGCAGGTGTGCAGGTTCCCTCACGATGTTTTGTTAAAGCATCGAGCATATGAATTTCAAATTTGTAAAAACATAGTGGCGGGATTTGAACTGGCGACCTCTCGCATGGTAAGCAACGATCTTAATCACTCTTCCATCGAAGCTTTTGATAATGGCATACGTTAATAATTTAAGTGATGTAGTTACTGCTTGTCGATTAAACAATTACAAAAACGAGTCCAAGTCAGGGCCGTACCAATTTAAGATACCTAATTAAATAAAAATACCTAATTATATCTAGACTTCCACGAAATACTTATTTTTAAAACAATTCCTTAAACCTCTTAAGTACAGTCGGCATTAGAAGTCGATACAAAACTATTTTGTAGAGTTTGGTACTGTACTTATTAAAAAAATATTATTTCCATTAATATAATTATATTCTAACTATTGAGTTATTTTTTAATGATGACTGACTACCCTAACGCTAAAAAGTGCCACGTCATATAATATCATCATATTAAATTAAAGTCATAGTTTTCAAGTCCTATAAATTTCTAAGTTAGTACGGACAGAAAAAAAGTCTACTAAATACTTTATTATCAACCGTATACAAACAGTATTTTTATAAATAAATGATGATCAAAAAGCCTTTTTTTACACAATGTTCGTAGATTCAAAATTTGGTTTTAATAATAATAATAATCTTTCCATTTTTAATCTTGTAGGTAAAATCTTTCTAAAATTATACGAAATCCATTTACTTTTTTTAAGCCTGATATGGTAATGAAAAGAGTTTACGATAAAAATTCATTAGCTAGCGCTACGATGTAATCTTCATCTTAGAAGACATTACGTCATATGAAAATGATCTCATAAAAATATTTCATTCACGGACGGAATTTTATACAATAAAATTTTACAATCTCATCACATGGACAATGAGGTTTTATTGTTGTAATACTTGTAAAAACATAAATAAAATACACATCTTTACTTTATTGTACTTATTTATTTACCCACACAAAATAAATATACTTACCTTAGGTTGTGTCAGGGAGGGAATAAAAATAGCAATTTTATTGGTAGACTTTAAACTCTGTTGCATACATTCATCATGCTATAAACTATGAAAGCTACTAATAATTACATTGAAGCAAAGATATTCTCACCGCGTAAAAGTGTTGAAACGATCAACAAACCGCAATTAAAAAGCTGTCAGTTAAATTAAAAAATATTATTGTTTCCGCTTCCCAAATATTTAGAACGATCGATTTCTAACATCGAGAAGCAATATTTATATCGATTCTGACCAAAACTGCCGCGAGTGATATCGTTAATAATACTAGCTCGTTAGAGATGTGTAGAGGTCTCTAATTATGTTTACCGAGGAGTAAATTGAGTTATTGATGCGGTAGAAACATGCCGGCTAATGAGGAGATTCTATTACTATGATTTGAGGCCGATTTTCATCATGTTCAATATTATTATAAACGAAAGCGTATTATGTTATGTAACGCATGGTTTATATATCAATTCATTAATTTTCGAGTTCATACCTGGTATTAATGCATTGAATTTAGCTGGTTATACCACCAATGCACCATGTCGATGTTGGTCAAAATATTCCTGAAATCTCCTTAAACCACAAGAAACCTTCTTGTGGTGTTGGATTTCATGTACCAAATTATGCATTTTGCAGTTACTTAGTGGAAACATTTCTAAATTCTACGACTAAGCCTAGGTAAAATGTTGGTCTTAATTAATCTGCCAAGAGGCCCAGACTAACACCAATGATGATGGAATCAGTTTCTATTTCTAGTGTTGTTAATTGTGCAAACATTCACTCACACGCCTTCAATTTGTGGATTAAGTATATTTTATTTTTATTTTTTTTATCTGTATTGTTCGTGTTTCTTTGAATTGTTTTTGATACTCAACACAATTTCCCATAAACATGGGATATCATTGAGATTTTAGATGGAAACCCATCTAAAATCTCAATGATATCGCTCCTGTTTATGTTATGTGGTACATAAAATTTTTCTTCTTCTTCTTCTTTTTCCTTCTCTATAAATGTAAACGCCAAACAGTTTATTTAGTATGGGATATTCCTTAAACGTTGTGACCGTCCAGTTACGACGTATAGACGATGCTGGGCGTCTCAATTGGCCCACAATACGACGGTGATGAATTACCGGGCACAGAGCACAAAAGCGATGAATCTATTCACTGGGAACCGACGAGAGAGACATGGTGTTCCGAGCGGCCATTTTTAAAAAAAGTACATCGTCAAACACGGTAATCTGACCCCAAACTAAGGCAGAGGTTGTACTTATGGGCGTTAGAGACATTTTCACACCCAGACACGGAACAAGCACAATTTAATGTTCATTACATTATTATTTGTTCTGGTTGGGACCCACGACTCTCGGAACCCTACGGTTCCGGTTGTCTACACAAGGACACTAATTATTTATCAGTGAGCCAGTCAACACAATATAGATACATATTTACAAAATAATATTTTCTTAGTGTTCACACAAATTATTACTTAGACAACATAACGTATGCAATTTTTTTTTTCAAATAATCTTTCACTGCCGATCAAAGGACATTATTAGATGGATAGATAGAGACATAATTTTATATCCAAAGTAAATTTTTAGATTCATTAATGAAAGTTTTATCGAAACCTGATCATTTGATTTCATTATAGGAAATTGGGAGTAGATTTTTTTAGGAAGGTATCGAAGCAAAGAACAAGTTCATTATTAAAAAAAATATATAGACAATAATAATAATGTCACCCCTGTACATCGTAAAAGTATCCATCAGACTAAACGTGGCGGAGATGACCGGGGTCAAAGGTCGATCCGCGCTGCGTTACAATATGACGCTAATAAACTCGTAATCAAAGTAAAATACGTCTAATAATGTTGTATTGTTGAAATAACATTGTTTGCTTTACTTAATGGAGTTACTTTGTCATTGTACCAGACTGCAGGTCAACTGTGTTTAGATAAAGATTAGTGGTAGTATATCACTTTAAACTGTCATGGTTACACACATTTTAACGGGTCAACTGATTGACCCCTGGGGCTACCATGAGTTTAAAACTTACGCGCTCGATATCGACTACGTAAATATGTCTATGAAAAACATGTACAGCGCCGGCTGGTGGTTACGCAAAGAACTACAATCGGCCATATGAAAAAAACAACTCGATAGGTTTTTAACGTACGTAAGTTTACGATAGCCAACTCATGGTAGGCCCTCTGATCATGGTGCTTACAACAGTGCCGAAATATCGGGAGCTCATTAAAACAAAAATACATGATTAATATCCCGGGCATATGCAGTTTTCAAATTTGTGGTAGTACCTAATCTGTCCTAAAGGTTCGTGACGTTTAAATTGCGATTTGCGCTCTACATTTACCATTATTTACTTCCGGTTTTCATTTATGATGATGAGGGTAGTAGAATGGGTACGTAGTTTGTATGGAAGTAGGTAGGGTAATACGTTTTCTGTCTGTGAGTAAACTCATGACATGAAATGAAGACACATTTTTGTGACTTATATTAATAGCGTTATTATCATCATAAAGTGATTGCTGTGTATCAAATGGATTTTGAATAAAATCCATTTCAATCACTTCCTATTATGCCCATTCGAGGCTGTTTTGAAATACAGCAACATTACATATTTACCTAATATTTTTTCTTGTTGGCAACACAGCACAAAATGTCCGACGCTGATCTCAAAAATGACATCGATGCACCTTGTGCAAAGAAAATAAAAGTTTCACAACAAAATGAGAATGGTGTAAATGAGAATCAGTTGGAACTGAAAGAGTTCTTGCCGGAGAAGATACTAAAAAATAATACCAACAGGAAAACGATTTGCGTTCAGGGAAAATTTAGAGGGAAAAGTGGCCTGGCATTGATTCTGTTTGAAAAAAATGCTTTCAAAGAGGAAGATTTGAGTGATTCGGGTTATTTTTCGTCGGATACGAAGGTCCAGACGTTTTTCCAGAACGATATTTACGGGAATTACGAGTGTTACCCGCGTCCTTCGCTGAACGGTGAGTTTTCTCCCTCCACGACTTTCGAAACCCAAGGTTTCTATTGTGTCGCATGCTAAAGATTAGTCATCGTGTATGAAAACGTGAATTCTTGAGCTAATTTCGTTATTTCATACGTGAACACTTTATTAGCTGTACGTAAGTTGAAATATTACTACGCAAATATTTACTCCTACGCTGTCGTCAGAGCATGTTTCGTGAAATTTATTTATTTAATTTATCGCGTAATAAAGAAACATATGGGTGATGTGTTTCAATTTTAATAAGTATTTTGGCTACTTCTGGGATCATCTTAATAATATTGTGAGAGTTTTAAAGGTGTTAGTTTATCATTTTCTAGTACTAACTTGATTTCGTCCTACATTATTATCTTTTTTTAATCATGTATCTACATATTCATTATGCAATTAATAGTTATCTTCTAATTAGTGGCGCTCAAAAGTTATGTCGAAGAATTTTAAGTTGTTTTTCATAGCCTACTGTACTAACATACAACATATGTTTTCAATGATTATTTTTTAATGTTTACAGGTGTCAAAACATCTGTAATTTACCCGGCTACTGAGAAACACATAGCAAAGTTTTCGTTGCAAGAAGTGCACATTGTTGTTGAGACTCCCGAGTTGTATGAGAAACTCACTCTACCTCACATTGAGAAAGAGCAGTTTAATCTTCAGGTTTGTATAGCATTTGTTTTATTAATTACAGTATGAAAACATTAATTGTTTTTAGAGAAAATACATTTTAGATGGAAGAAGTTAAAACATATTTTCCTCCTTGCATTATGTAGGTATATTGTGTTAAATTTAATATTTAAATTAAGCTAAATTTAGCACACAAAGCAATTAATTCTGATTTGATAGTAATGATGGTATGAAGTTTTTATAAAAATAAAACTACTTTTAAGTGTGACTGTATATCTGTAATGTTGGGTCTTTAAACAATATGTTTGTTTTAATTTGGTTTTTTTTTTCAAATTTGTAGTGTTCACACAAGTAGTAGACAATTCTACCTATAAGCAATTACATTTGTACTATAGGTAGTTGCATGTGTTAAAAAATACTCACTGTACAATAGTGGTGGAGCGAAAATAACTTTTTTTTTATTTTCGGAATTCCTGTATTACTAATCGATGATGCGTTATATTAGAAGGCTTTATGCGAAATTTCAACAATTTAAGTCATCATCTTCAGGTGGCGCACTAGGGTTGAGTAAAATAAAAGTTGTAATTTTTGGCTTATTTAAAAAAAAAATTTTCGGGTGAGCAACTGTCTTTACTACAATATTAATACTTAAAATAACTGAAGGCATAAGTAACTACGGAATAATTTATAAAATACCGTAAATAAATAGTTTACATATATAAAGCCTTATGTTCAAAAAGAGCCTTTTGATGAAAATACTGATATTTCGTGTCGAAAAGCGGTATCTCCTTCCTGGCGATTATCCACGTTCGAATGAAAACATTTCTTACTTCTAGTCGACAAACAGAGAAGGAAGCCTCAGTTAAGGTGTGTGAACACCTTTTTACTGCTTTAGTGAGTCAGGGATACTTTTGAATCTCAAGCAAAGTGTCTTCTGAAGAAACGTTTAAAAATACTGTGTTAGTGAATTTGAATGTCAACTGTGGTTCAGTTATCTATTATTTTTCTCCCAACCAATTAATTCCCAATGTTTTATTGCATCAGGTCTAAGTTATGGAAGATATAATTCGCGATTTTTCTACCCTTAACACCAAATTCGTGCCTTTAAAAGTCTCTCAACGGCCAGTTTCCTTACGTGTAACTCAAAATATTGTAACATAGTCAGCAATACGTTTTCTGGGTACGCAAAGAAGGATTTTTTTAGTTTGTTTTGAGGACAATATCTACCTTTCAAATCTCTACGCAAAAACATACTACTTATAACTCATTCTAATGTTAAATAAATGTGTCAAACCGTACCGACACTATTTATAAGAGTTGAGAGATTTCTTCACAAACTTGTCATACTCATCACATCTTTTGACGATCCTTTACTTGTTGCGATATAAAATAACTTATTTATAGACTCTTGGTACTTGTTATTATACGAAATCAACCTAGCGATAACTTGCTGATGCCTTATTAAGAGATTTAAAGCTTTGATCCATATTTTCTCTATGTCAAGCGCTACAATTTCACTTGACAATAAAATATATGTGTCAAATCATTATGACAAGTATTTGTTTTGCGTAGTGAATCGAAAAGTATTTTCCTATTAACTAAACAAAGAAATTCATTCTTCGCATATCCAGAAAACGTATTGCTGACTATGTTACAACATTATGAGTTACACGTGAGGAAACTAGCTGTTGAGAGACTTTTAAAGGCACGAATTCGGTGTTAAGGGAAGAAAAATCGCGAATTATATCTTCCATAACTTAGACCTGATGCAATAAAACATTGGGAATTAATTGGTTGGGAGAAAAATAATAGATAACTGAACCACAGTTGACATTCAAATTCACTAACACAGTATTTTTAAACGTTTCTTCAGAAGACACTTTGCTTGAGATTCAAAAGTATCCCTGACTCACTAAAGCAGTAAAAAGGTGTTCACACACCTTAACTGAGGCTTCCTTCTCTGTTTGTCGACTAGAAGTAAGAAATGTTTTCATTCGAACGTGGATAATCGCCAGGAAGGAGATACCGCTTTTCGACACGAAATATCAGTATTTTCATCAAAAAGGCTCTTCTTGAACATAAGGCTTAATATATGTAAACTATTTATTTACGGTATTTTATAAATTATTTCCGTAGTTATTTATGCCTTCAGTTATTTTAAGTATTAATATTGTAGTAAAGACAGTTACTCACCCGAAAAAAATTTTTTTTTTAAATAAGCCAAAAATTACAACTTTTATTTTACTCAACCCTAATGCGCCACCTGAAGATGATGACTTAAATTGTTGAAATTTCGCATAAAGCCTTCTAATATAACGCATCACCGATTAGTAATACAGGAATTCCGAAAATAAAAAAAAAGTTTTTTTCGCTCCACCCTACTGTACAATACATAATATGTAATTACTTGCAACTGTATTTGCACAAAGCACGCAAGTAGATCGGTACAAAAATTCATATAATTTATTGGTTCTTTTTATACACTTTCCAGTGGGTATACAATATTCTAGAAGGCAAGAGTGAGCAAGACAGAATCGTCCACGATAACAAGTGTGAGAAGGAAGGCTTCGTTCTGCTCCCCGATCTCAAATGGGATGGTCTCACTAAAGAGACGCTGTACCTATTGGCCATAGTTAGGCAGAGGGGTATCAAATCGCTCAGGGATTTGGATGCGTCACATCTTACTTTGTTGAAGAGGATTCGGGACGAAGGAAAGGTGAGAGTAATGTTTCTTACAAATATTCACTCAATTTAATTTAAATATCAAGGTCTTTTTAGTTTAAAATTAATTTAAATCATCCTGCAGTGCTTAAAGGCTTAGTTTAAAAAAAAATAATTGAATGTTGGTACTAAGATCGACGGTCCCTACGAATAAAGCGACATGTCAAAAACATAGGTTTACAGGAGAGCGTAATAAAGGTTCAAATCTCTCTACAAATTATGGTATGAACAATTTTAATTATATTTTTACTCCAAAGTTTTATTAGTTTGAGGAAGTTTGTAACGGTATTGGTACATATTTAATTTTTATCGATTTTCTTGATAAAACTGACAGTTGACCGTTTTTACATTGTTATCAAAATGAAAAAATACAAGACAAATCTAAGATATCTGTATATACTTGGGTAATACCAACTCAATAAATTAAATTATTTTTCAAGTCAATGTTTAATGAAAATATAAATTACTGTCATTATTTTCAAAACCATACCTTAAAAATCTTTAGATAGCTATCCTTAAGTATAAACTATACATTAATGGACACATGTCTGTTTTTACGTTGCTAGTGTTTAATACGGCACAAGTATAGAGCCAAACGTAAAAAAGACAAGTCCATAATAAAATTAATACTGAGACACCGGTTTAGAAATAAAATCTTATTTTAGTCTCAGTATTAATTAATTATTTGAAGTACAAATTTTTATATTAAAGAGTTATTTATTTTAAGTAACAATCATCTAACAAATCAACTTTTTTTATATTTATTTGTAGTCTCATCGTAAATCTCAGTTCCTCTTAACATTAATAATTATTAAGTAATTTCAGTATGTGAAACAAAAAATAATCACAGCTTCATTCAGACGGAGCGCTGCACACCTTTGTGAACTGTCAGAAAGGGTCCAAAAAGGCACATCTGGCGGTTCAAAGGGGAGTGTTGATCCCGACACTAATGTACGGAAGCGGAAGTTGGGTATGGCAGAAGAAGCACGACAGTAGGATAAACGCAGTGGAGATGCGAGCACTTATACCCCATTCATTTTGGCGAGAGATAAAATGTAAACATGTCAAAAAAGGATATTTTTATAGGTCATCTTTGGAAAGAGTATAAATTAAACAATTTTTTTTCATGAACAGCCATGAACCATTATGTAAAAATTATTTTTCAAACCAAGCTTGTATGAACTAATAAGAAAATTAAATCTTATATTTTAATGCTCAATTTAAATGATATTTTTTTGTATATTTTCGTTTTTTTCTGTCAAAAGTATTTTGACAACGTAAGTTGACATAAAAAAGACCTGAATAAACAACAATTCTCAAACTTCAGACGTATTATAATATGACAAAATCTTAGAGTATATATTATACAACTTTTCTACACTGAATCGTGGTATTTTGTATTTAGTCCGCTTATATCGGCCATTTTTACTCTGCCGATAAAGCTGTTGACGCGAGTGTGCATTTCTCTCTTTTTTTAAATTTCTTATTCAGATTCCTTGTTTTATTTGTTACTGTTAAGTTTAAAGCAGTATTTGAATTGTTTTCTTTTGTTGTAGAATTGTTTTTCGAGGCTAAAATGTGTTGTGTGTCTTTGTATTGTGGGTATCTACTCCTTTCATTATTTAAAAATTTGAGAACCGTAGGTTCATTGTTTACATTTTGTCTCTCGCCAAAATGAATGGAGTATAGAAGTATGCTAGGAGTGAACCTGAGTGATAGAATTAAAAACGAAATAATTTAGAGATCGTTGTGGTGTGAAAGAAGATGTAGTAACTAAGGTTGAAAAAGGTATGCTTAGATGGTTTGGTCATGTTGAGAGGATGAATGAGACACGATTAACGATCGAAATATAATATAGAGGAAGTATAAATGGCAATGTCGACAGGGGAAGAAAGACCTTCCATGACCAAATAGGTAAAATTTTGAAGAAGGGTTAAATCAAAAGTACTCTTAATAGACGACATGATTGAAGAGATTGATGGATGTGAAAGATGCGAAAGTGGTGTGCCAGGACCGTAGCACATGGCAAGAAGTTATCTCTGCCTACCCCTCTGGGAAAAGGAGTGATTTTATGTATGTATGTATGTATTTATTCAGACTATAATAATAATAATAAAGATGATTATTATTCTTACAATTATTGTCTCATCGTGAACCACAGTTTCTCTTATCATTAACAATTATTAAGTAATTTCAGTATGTGTAACAAAAAATAATCACACGTTTATTCTACTAATTGTATGTAGTGTTATTCTAAAAGGAACACAATTTTTATAAATAAAGCACATAGAGGTAATCAATTTCTAATCTTCTTCATCCTGCCTGACCTTCCTCTTCTTTACCATGATTAAGATTCTTATAGAAAATATGATACTTTTTTGGAATAATCATTGTATCACATAAATGTTTTAAGTCTTTGTATTTTACTTCAGTGATAGGAATTTCCTCTTTGTATAATTTCTCTAGAATCAGATCTTCCTTCTTCTATACTCCCCTAGTATTTTTTATGTTATGTTCGCAGTTTAGAGTTCTATAGCTTTCTTCGGAGAAGTTGCATTTAAATTTAACAATGTCTGGATGAGCCCCTTCAATTTTTACTTCTCTTATTTTATTCCAAAAAAAGGATTAGAACTTGTATTTTTTTACCACATGAACACGAATCGACACGTTTTTTGGGGAATCTCCCGTAAATAACGTTATGTTTGACATGACCGCGCTCGCTAGATTTGGCGCGCATTTTAAAACAGAGTACAAAAGGATATGTCTAGATATCCGCATCTACGACATTGCTTCTTTGTAATTATCACACTTGTTCTCTTATACGTTCCTTAAATTGGCAAAAGTATTAATATTTAGAAAAAAATTATATATGGGCGTATGCGTAAAGATAAATCATTGCGAAAAAATGCAATAAAAAAAAACCACTTTTTTTACATGACCTTATATACGTAGGGACCGTCGAGATATTTTTCTTTTGATAATATCTTGTATTATGATTAGGCTAAATGTTGTGTAATTTTGCATAGATAATATCAAGGAAGTATCCTTGATATTATCTATGCAAACCTGATTTACTCTACCTAAAATACTGATTAGGTACTCTAATATAATAAAGTTTAGATCATCTTTTTTATCATCATATTGTTTAATTATGTCAACATTTCTCTGACTAAAGTTGTAAACAATGTCTAATACAATAGAATAGACTATCAACACAATGTTTAATACTTAGATGCTTGTTTATTCAAACATTTTCTTCATTATATTTCAGAAAAGTATACTAGACAAGTACAACGTACCTGGCAGTCAGTTGAGGATCTATCTCCACTACCAGCCCTCGTTCTACCACCTCCACATACACTTCACGTACCTGCAGCACGAAGCACCAGGCATCTATGCGGAGAAGTCACATCTACTCGACACTGTCATTGACAACATTGAAATGATGGGAGACTACTATAAAAAGGCTTCGCTACCATTCACCATCCGTGAGATGGACAATATTTTCAACGTTTACGAAACAAATGGATATGTGCAAAGAATTAAACCAAATATCGAGAATATTGAATTAATTGATAAGTAAACGTTTTGTTCGTGAACAGTGATAAGGTCCAATATTGTGAGGATTTTATTCGACGAATTTATTGATAAGCGAAAATGTTGATCAAAGATATTTTTATGGAGCTGCGCTCTCGTCTGCGGAGCTGCAACGTTTATATAACTACAGGAGTTGATTTCAACAAGAACTGTAATTTGAAAGTGAGTATACAGTCAAACTGTATCGTTCTCAACTATTACGATGATTGCAAATTGAAACGGAGTGATAGTCTTTCCTCAATTGAAAGCCTATCGGATTGTGACTACAGTGACGAAGAAACAGATGTCACTGCAGTTATTCCAATTGAAGAATTTTGTCAAATTATCCCTAATTCTATGTCATGCCTCAAAATAGACAGAAACACTATTTCGTTCAGAATTCTCACTGAATCTAAGAATGGTGGTAATTTTTATAAAGAACTTTTATCTGCAAATAATGTAGAGAATACAATTAAAAATGCTGAACTGATAATTAATATAAAAGTCAATGATGAACTCAAAATTATTTGCAGCAATTGCTCCAATGTTGTTTCGGAGGAGTCTGTGAAGTTTGATAGGGTTTTGGAATTGCCTTCGGTGAATTTGGACATGTCCGATTGGTTCTGTCACGGGCACAATGATAATAAACAAGAGGATGTGCTAAAACCAAATAAAAACGATTTTCTCTATAGACTAACGTATTTTGTGCTGAACAAGAATTCATTGTCTGAAAAAACAAACAAATTCAATGCTAAAAGAGACATTTACCATTGTAACCGCTGCCTTGCCTGGTTGGGGTTAAAAACCAGGGATAGTGTAAAATTATTCAATTCAGAAGTGAAGATAACACAAGCAAGCCAAGATTTGGCTGTGTTTTCTCACAAAACTCCTTCGGGAGACACAAAGACTGATGATTTCGTCTTCACCATTGAAAAAATGATCAAAGAATTCAATCTAGGTCTGCAATACTCTGTAATGTGTAAATTAGTGCTGGAATGTGCATTGTCAGCTAATAATAAACAGTACTTATTGATTTGGGTGATGGATAAAGAATTGCAAGTGCTGAAAAACACTGGGGAGTTTATAGAGAATGATAGAATCAAACTTCATTCCAATTTTCTTACTAAAATATTGTTCAAAGTGGAGAGTTCGCTCAACGATGAAGTTGAAGCGTGGCTGTCCGACCCCGGTGTTGTCTCTACAGACATATCAAAAGGCATGTTCCGTAGTGGTGTGGAACATTTGCAGAATATGTCTCTGAAAGTACCAGAATGTTTCCGCAATACAAACGGCTATTGTATTAGTTACTTAAAAGTTTGAAAATAAATACATTTGCAGATTATTATGTTGTTTTTCCTGAGCATATTGTCCTTGAGTTCATTAATTTAATATACACATTTTGTGTCATCGGAAGAAATCTATATTCTATTATATAGAGTTATTGATAAAGACTTATGGGTTTTAATAAGTATTTATGATACGGTTAAAGGAGTAAATCTAAAATTAAAGTCATATTTTTTTAATTATTAAAAATATATTTTATATACCCATGTAACTTTATTAACAATAGGAATGTAAACAATTCATCCACATCATCAATGGTACAAACAATAGCAGCATTCACTCTACTCCTTCCTGTTATTTTGAACTTTATGTTTGCATAATTATAATAATTAATCTTTAACTCTGAAAAGTATAAAATGATTTTGATTAGTTGGTAGGTAGCTAAATTAATTTTGAATAATGATTTCACACTAAGTTTACATCATTCAGCATTATGCAGCACCTAATAATAATAAATGCAAGAATTTAAGTTTTTTGGTGTTGACATTTTGACATCGTAGGTACCTTGAATTGTTAGACAACATAGGTACTTTACATACAATTTAGGTATTATACCTCTATAGGCATTTATATTACAGAACAAAAAAAAGTAAAATAAGGTGTCCAACCTAGTTTTCACATGGTGAATGATCTTAGATCAGTCCACTGTGCAGGACATTATAGGGTTCAAACACAAGTGCACTCTGTTTTGGTATTCTCATAGTACTGACTACTAGTAGACTGCAATCCAAAATGACTTAAGACCAAAAAGTATGTGTCACTCATGTATTAA
Organism: Maruca vitrata; assembly: GCA_039566165.1. Taxonomy (NCBI): domain Eukaryota; kingdom Metazoa; phylum Arthropoda; class Insecta; order Lepidoptera; family Crambidae; genus Maruca; species Maruca vitrata. The sequence goes on from CM076940.1 coordinate 1,663,451, forward strand.
TGTATCCAACTGTGTTTGTAAAAACACAGACTTCTTATGACTTATTAATCATTATAAGTAACAATCAAAATTTTTCTTAGACAATTTTATTGAATGGAAAGTGAATAGATGACAAATTGAGTGCAATTTGTCTTGGAAAAATAATATTTGTGCATATAACTTAAATACTTTTGGTTTGTTTACTTAAAATTACAAATTTCATAAATTAATTAATGTTCATGAATGCTGCTCAACATGTGGTGGCAGGCTGCGAAGACGAGAGATCCCGTTGGTCACAATAGCCGTGTTGAACCACCATAGAAGACCGAAGATGATGGCGAAAAGTACATCTGATTTTTGTAGTTAAAGACATTTCAATTCCATAAACATTAACATCAAATGTAACAAATTATTGTGTCCGTCTGAACCACTGGACCAAACGAGATATTTGGATGAGACCATGTGCACTATTTAATACCTTTTTGCTACTATTTGATACCAATCATGAAATATTTGGTACCTGTATATTAATATCATTATTATATAAATTAAATGGCCAGTCATTCTGACGTCAGGTTGACTGACCACTTTTGAGTTTTCATAGTTTTAGCGTTATATTTATCACTTTGTCAATTTAGTTATTTAGTACCTATTTGCTACCTTAACATATATTTTTAACACAATTTTGGGAAGCTTCCCTAAAAAGTTATCAATAAAAATCATTCAAACGCCTGCACATAATTTACAAATTTTTATGTCAGAATAATTGCTAGTAACTTTTTTGTAGGCGCTCTGTAGCTTATGAACGAGTTGTCGTTGAATAGCTATAGTGCTTCAGATATTTTGTATTTATATAATTTCAAGTAATTTAGAATGTGCCTGCGTACTCACATATTATTGGGGGCGCATTTTTTCACATATTTTTTTAAGTCTTAACATTGGAAGTCCGAAAATGTTTCTCATAAGATTTTAAATCATAATCATCATTCTTCATAAAAAAATTTATTCCATTATTCCATATATTATAATATGAATTTCAATGATTATGATTTGCAAAATGTATTTGCAAATCATAATCATTGAAATTCATAATATCACTAATCATAATCATTGAAATTCATAATTTCACTAATAATACTCTTATGAATTAGAGTACGCCTAAAAAAAATGAGAGTACGCCTTAAGTACTTGGTATAAATAAATTAAATGGTTGTTTTGAAATGGTCCAAAATAGGCATTATTTTGCTACAAAACTAACGTTTTTATTTTTACTCAACCACCTCGTTTTATTCCTACCCCAACTAATTAAGGATTCGTGAGGCGACAATTATCAAAATGTATTGTAAGTAATAATATGGGGTCCATATTGACTCTCATAAAATTTTAAATCATCATTTACGGAGGCATCCTTTACGGAGAGTTTGTTGGCACGCATGTCATCCACTACGACGTCAAGCCAGGCCTTCTTGGGCCTTCCCTTCTGCCGGGACCCGGCGGTAGCGACATGGCTAGACACTTGTTCCCTACGTAGTTTGCCGGTTTCCGTAAAACATGACCGTACCAACGTAGGCGGCACTCTTGCAGTTTATCAGCGATGTCTCGGACATGAAGGCTGCCGCGAATACGGGAGTTCTTTACGCGATCTGCTCGCGTAACTCCCGACATCCAGCGCAGCATCTTCATCTCCGTGACCCGCAGTTCCTGCTTGTGCCGCTCAAGTAATGGCCATGCTTCACTACCATATAAGAGAACAGGCCTAATGATGGATTTATAGACCTGTCCCTTCAGTTTAACCGGCATTTTAGGGTCGCAAGTGACGCCGCTCACCTCCCGCCATTTATCCCAAGCAGCAGAAATGCGTGCCTTGACGTCGGAGTCGATGTCGCCGTTCGCGTGGAGAGCAGATCCCAGATACTTGAACCGGTCCGTGCGCTCGACCGTGTCTTCGCCTATGCAATAACACTACAGATCCCATGTCCGTCCGACATGGGATCTGTAGTGTTGCAGGCCAAGTACTCTGTCTTCGCCACGTTGAGTTTCAGACCCCCGTTCTCAAGCGATTCCTTCCATGTGTTAACACGTCTCACCAGCCGTCCCCTGTCCGAGTCCACCAGCGCGATATCGTCAGCATACATAAGTAGCCATGGTGGCTGCTCATGGTGGTCTCTGATGCTGTCTGACAATACGTCTAATATCAGGCTGAAGAGGAACGGACTCAGGACGGAGCCTTGGTGTACTCCGACGGTTATACGGAAGGGCAAAGTGTCGCCAACAGCGGTCCTAACTACAGAATCGGAATCACAGTACATGTCTCTAATGGTATCGACATACGCTTCTGGCACTCCTTGGACCTCAGGGCCCACCAAATCATCGCACGCGGAACACAGTCGAAGGCCTTCTCCATGTCCAGAAATAGGAAGTGGAGAGGCGTGTTCTTCGTCCTGTATTTCTCCATGATGATTCTTAGGGCAAAAACGGGGTCCATAGTCCCGTGACCGGGGCGGAAACCATATTGACATGCAGAGACAGTGCACTCTGACAAATTACTTGAAATTATATAAATACAAAATATCTGAAGCACTATAGCTATTCAACGACAACTCGTTCATAAGCTACAGAGCGCCTACAAAAAAGTTACTAGCAATTATTCTGACATAAAAATTTGTAAATTATGTGCAGGCGTTTGAATGATTTTTTATTGATAACTTTTTAGGGAAGCTTCCCAAAATTGTGTTAAAAATATATGTCAAGGTAGCAAATAGGTACTAAATAACTAAATTGACAAAGTGATAAATATAACGCTAAAACTATGAAAACTCAAAAGTGGTCAGTCAACCTGACGTCAGAATGACTGGCCATTTAATTTATATAATAATGATATTAATATACAGGTACCAAATATTTCATGATTGGTATCAAATAGTAGCAAAAAGGTATTAAATAGTGCACATGGTCTCATCCAAATATCTCGTTTGGTCCAGTGGTTCAGACGGACACACAATATTATAAATGTTGTTTACAGTATGTTAACTTTCTGCAATGTCATTCAAATTTAGGTATTTCTTGTCTTGGAAACTATTGAGGGCTTGGAACAGAATGTAAACAAATTAACTTTTAGATAATTAAATGCATCAGTTGAAAGAAAAAAGTGATATTTTTAGAATAATAATTTAGTTTTTGATCTAAAATAACATTTGAATTTTTACAGGATTACAAATCAAAGTTTAGCATTACCTCCTTGTGGCCAAACACTAGAAAAACTGTATCATCATCAGCCCATTTGATTTCTGTCTACTCCTGAACATAGGCCTCCCCAAATGCTTGCCACTTCTTTCTCTCCTGTATAACTAAGGCCAATTACATTTCGAGACTTTGAATCACGTTACTATAAATGCCTGATCGTTCATTATCGCCAATAAACACTGAATATGAATCATACACACAAGTAGGCAAGCTATGTCTGGAAGAAATTAGGTTACATTTTGATAGTTGGTAACCAATAAATTTTATTTTAAAAAGGATACGTATTACAGCCTTTTCCCACGGTTCCACCATGTATAACTCTATAGCCATTTGGTATCTGGTGTACCAATAGCTGAAGAAATTCTTCGTTTTCTTAGTAATTGAAGTCATGTTGGTAATTGGTCGCTAAATAGACTAAGTTTCTTACGGGAGAATTTATTTTCCGCAACTATTGATTGCGAACTAAAATAAGTACTTTCAATACTTTTGTACCGATATGTATATTTAATTACAATTTTAAATAATATCCACTTCACTCACGTCGCATATCACTCACTGACAGCTGTCTACTGATTGATGACAGTTGCGATGACAGACAGACTTTTTTTTAATGCAGAAGCAATGCGTGCATAAAGCGATTGTTCAACATTCGAGTTTAAAATAATTTAGACGCAAGTTAAAATTGCGGTAAAATCTTCAGATTTTCGTAAGCATGTCAATTCGTGGATCATGCATCTCCTTTATCAGTCGTTGCTTTTGCACCATTGTTTTATTTAATTACTTATTTGCTTACCGGACCGTTACGCCCATGTTTTAGCCTTTATAGCATCCAAATAATAAGTCTTCTGCTTGGATTATCCTTTTTTTTCCATTTATCCAAGAAATTGGTAGTCTTATTTTTCTTGGCGAATTATTCTACGAGTTCAGACTTACTAGAATATCTAAGTCATATTTCATGAAGTATGGCTATATCTGATGTTTTATCGAATTCAAGTTAACTTCGGCTTCAGATTATTTATTTGCATTTATGAATGTGCAACAGTTTGTAACAATACTATAAGCTATGGGATATTTTATCCCTTTTAGTCCAGTCATTTAAGCTTAAATTAGTTAAGAATCTCGGAATTCGAGATACCCAGCTGTAAGTCTGTAAATACTTAGATATTGACACCCTAAAAGTGGTCTCAAAACCTACATATGGTAGGGTGTACGCAACTATAAAATTTTCATGGTCAAATGTCACAAATATCAGTTTTATAAACTTTTGAGCGAAACGGGAAGTTTTATCATAAAAGTGTGTAGGAGAAAATTGCTTATCATCTAATTATCTATAAAAATTGTCTCTACGTTTTATTCCTAAGATTCACCATTTCAGAGATACAGCGATGCAAATAGTTGAAAAAGTTGTATTTTCAAAAGCTTCCAGACCCCCGTGCGATTGTGCTAGACAGTTTAAATTTTCACAACTGATGTATTTCAGTAGCCTCTATAACATCTAATACTAGAAAAAGCTTAAAACCAATGTTTAAGTGGGTTCTCATACAAAAACTATGGTTTTTTTTTCTCACACTTGGCCGGTTTTTAACGTGGTTACCCCAGTAAACCCATTCCAGACGACACCTTTTATACGTGAAGAACACGTTGTTTATATGGAAGCCTAGTTAAATAATTGTTTTATGTTGTTTTTAGTACTATACATACATATACGTTTCAGTACATTTAAACTGCTTATTATGGGTCAAAAAGTACGAAATAACCAATTATTAGAATTTCTGTTTGAAGTATAACTGAAAAAAAATACATTTTAAAAATGTTAACTGTCCATCTAACTCTATTATGAACGTGAAGATCCATATTAACCAAATTTAATTTAATGAAACGCAGAAATCTTAAATCTTCTGAATACTGAAAACAACACAAAACAATTATTTAACTAGGCTTCCTTATAAACAACGTGTTCTTCATGTATAAAAGGTGTCGTCTGGAATAGGTTTACTGGGGTAACCACGTTAAAAACCGGCTAAGTGTAAGAAAAAAAAAACACAATTTTTGTATGAGAACCCACTTAAACATTGGTTTTAAGCTTTTTCTAGTATAAGATGTTATAGAGGCTACTAAAATACATCATTCGTGAAAATTTTAACTGTCTAGCACAATCGCACGTGGGCCTGGAAGCTTTTGAAAATACAACTTTTTCAACTATTTGCATCGCTGTATCTCTGAAATGGTGAATCTTAGGAATAAAACGTACAGACAATTTTTATAGATAAATAGAAGATAAGTAATTTTCTCCTACACACTTTTATGATAAAACGTCCCGTTTTGCTTAAAAGTTCATAAAACTGATATTTGTGACATTTGACCTTGAAAATTTTATAGTTGCGTACACCCTACAATATGTAGGTTTTGAGACAACTTTTAGGGTGTCAATATCTAAGTATTTACAAACTTACAGCTGGGTATCTCGAATTCCGAGATTTTTTCCTAATTTGACTGGACTATTTTGGGTACCAGGTGAAGTGAATCTAATATTATGCTAAATCAAATTTACGTCCATAGTGAAATAAAACAATGTAATATTTTGTAATTCATACTTTTATTTATAACTCTCTTGGTTAAATGTGACCTTAGTTTAGTACTTATTGGTATCGGCATTACACTCCATACAACCCAAGCATTAAAATTATATTTTTACATACACTGGTAATCCATAAAGACACAATCACGATTTTGTACTTATTTTAAAACTTAACTTTACAATTAAAATAAATGGTAGTTACAATTTGTATAATTTCATGCGTGATAAAATAGTTGGGTAAAATAATTAAAGATCTAAAGTACCATTATTAAAATTAATGGATTCTAAATAAAATGGGATATATTTTAATAAGTGAAAATGCAACCGAATAAAACACCATTCGATTAGATTTGGCAACTCTACAATAAGGTTGCTTTTATATGATGAAAATTTTTATACACTATTATGGTAACATTGCATATTCAAGCTAAGTGTACAATATTTTTCTTGCATGCATTATTTATCATTTTCCAATACATTCATTAGTTCATTAAAATAATTAATATTTTTTTCAAAACTCACATGACGCATTTATAAGAATTCATAAAACGCCATTTGCAAATGACATGAAAACTAAAATGATGATATTCTTTCATTCACGATAGTTTAGGGTGATGGTCCTTAGATAACTTGGGACCTTACAATATTATTCCGGTACCTCTAGGGTTCCTAGCGAATCACTAACTATCGTATCCTGAAACGAGGATAAAATATTTGACTTCTACTTGATTACGAAGGCTCCAAATACAAAACTTGTGAACAATTTTCATCTTAATATTAAGTATTATAATAACCTACTTAATCTAAGTAGAATCAAAATATTTAGTATAGTCAGTGATACAAAAAAGATTTTAATATTATACAGTGGAATATTACTTTATAGTAATGTATAAGTTATTTGTTCCACATTATACCGTTTCTAGTTATGGTGCGTACAATCGTACCCAATTTATGCGTTCATAACTCAATATGAAATTGAAATATGATTTAAGTCGCTTTTCCAATGCCGTTGAATCATCAGTAACGATTAGATATAGCGTCTTATTGAAAACGATAAACCATTACTACTAACATTATCATTATACATATTTTGATATTATATCGCGTAGATAGTAAATTTTACTACTTCTTATATTTTTATGACTCAACAGTCTGAAATTGGATCTTAGATAAATTCAGATATTCGTGTAAGGTCAACAACAAAAGTAAATACTCACTCTTACATAGTAAACTTCGAAAATCCATGATTTGATATAAACATTATTTCAATAATGCTTACAAAGTGAATACTTTGTTGCAAGATATTCTAATAAACAAGAGTCAGATATATTATCACCGCGCGTTATGTGAGACACAAATCTGTCCTGATTGGGGTACCTTGTGCTATCTCTTTCATTTGCGTGCTCTTTCTGATATATTGTTTCATATGTCAGTAAAGTGTGTAAAAACTTTTCCCGTCAACCTTTCGCTATTCTTTTCAGAAAAAAAACCAAAAGTAGGTAATTTACGTTCCGACGATTCAACTGCATATCTATTTATCTATGTACCAACACGTTTAATACTTAAAAGGCGTCGTTACATTAACTCAGTCTTAGCAAGGCACCATAGCTGTCCAATTGTAAATATACATATAAAAATAGCTGCCTTCGTAAATTATACAATTGTAAAATTGGCACGATTTCATTTATTGTCGATATAAATGTGTATAAGTATCAATTCCATTGTTTAAAAGTACCATGTTTGTATACAAGTCTATGTAAATGAATACCTACATAATTTCAGCACGACTCATTATTAAATATAATAGAATAAATAACATGTAATTGTTATTAACTTATTCTATTTTACAATTAATGGTCTTGAATTTCTAAAATAAAAATCACAACACGAAAACATACATATATCTAATTTTTATAATACTCAATGTATATTATATTTTCGATATTAAAAGTCCTCTAAAGAGGTAAAAATATATAAATAATCATATAAATTGACATAGCATATTTCCGAACGCCTGAAATAAGGCACGTGACACACTCAGCAGATATAATTTTTTAAATAAACTAATTTACACGTAAATTGTTTATCGAGACAAAAGTACACGAATAAAGTTGTATTTCCGTGACAATTCAAATCTAATATAATAACGATTTTTGTACATTATTAAAAAGTTAATCGCAAATTACATATTTATCACGTGTATATAATATTGTATATAACCTGCTAGGACTAAATCCAGTTAATCACTTAGCTTTGTCTTTGTTAGCTTTAAAGTGACGCAAAACAAAATAATCCACTGACCTTCAAAGGTCACTAGACTTACTCAACTGACCTTAAAAGGTCATTATAGCTACTTTGCTGACCTCCAGATGTCGCTCCAGGTATAGATTGTTTCTAAAGCTGCTGGTTCGGCATATCCCTCTAGACTCCACTGACCTTTAAAGGTCACTATAGCAACTTTACTGACCTCCAGATGTCACTCTAGGTATAGGTTGTTTCTTTTATATCCCTCTTCAATCTCTGACGTCCTTTATTGGTCTCTAGAGGCCACTACAGCGACTCCATTGATCTTTAAAGTTTACCATAAATTCACAATTGACCTCCTGAGGTCACTATAGCTACTTTATTGACTTTAGGGGTCACTATAGCCACATTACTGACATTTGAAGGTCACTTTGGCTACTCCACTAACATTTAAAGGTCACTTTAGCTACTAAAGGTCACTTTTTTTCAAACTCGGTTGACCTGTTGTTTGCGCTATTCCTTAAGCGTTTAGTTAAAGCGACCTGTCCGTTTCTCTCCCTTCTGATCACTGTAGCCTCCCGGGAGCCCAAGGTACAGTATATTGTTCTTAACCGACCTGAATACTATCTTTTCTTGTAAAATGAGTTAGCAACACTATTGGCGGTACTCCTCGTAGCCCTGCGCGCCCGTGAACACGGCGTCGATCCAGACGCGCGCGGCGGCTCCGGAGGCCGCGCTGAGGTGGTACCGTCGCTGTCGCGTCTGCACTATGAAGGTGCTATGCGGGCGCGGGGACCGAGACGTGTTGCCGTGGTCCAGGTACACTTCCTCTATCACCTGGGGCGGGATGTCGGTTGGTTAGAGAATGTTAGACATAAACGAATAGTCAGTAGGTGAGTACAAAAATGTATACTAAGTATTATGAAGCTGAAGAGTTTCTTTGTTTGAACGCGCACATCTCAGGAACAATTAGTCCGTATTGAAAAAAAAAATGGGTTGGATAGACGCTTTAAACTATATAACATCACGCTGAGAACAATAGGAGCATAGAAACAATAGGAAATATGTAAACAACGGGGGGAAACGCGGCACAGCTAATAAATAAAAAATAGAGGAAAAGGTAAAATGTGAGGAAAATAAAGGACAGAAGAAGATAATAATTAAAGAGAAGAAAAAGGAAAGATGGAAAGATACTGAGAGAAAATACGACGAATAAAAATTAGAAAAGGTAGGATGGAAAAGAAGACGACAAGTTTCATCAAATTCAGCTAAGTTTATTTAAATTATTGTTTATAAAATATGTTTTTTTTTTGCAGAGAATGTGAGAAGTGTGATCCCTTTAAAGTCAAAAGTTTCTCTCCACCTCAAGCGGTAGTGAGATACCACATATGAGGTCGACAGGGTCAATAGACCATATCGAGCCTAGCGCACTCACCCTGTAGGCCTGCTTAAAATGCCGTAACAAAGGTTGGCGAACTAGGAAGTGTAGGGGGGGGGGGGGGGGTAAACTTTGTATTATATGTATATTTATTGACCTCTAGAGGTCACTACAGCGATCTGGCACTACTGACCTGGAAGTAGGCGCCTCCGCGCGGTTTCTTCTCCGTCTTGTCCCAGTAGTAGACGAACGTTTTCGTTTCTCTGTCGAAAACGAACCACCTGGAACAGAGAGTTTCTTTAGAAACAACTGCTAACGTATACATCACACTATTGTCTTCTAATTTGTTATCTCTATAAACACCAGTCGAAAAGCGTCGATGGCCGAGTGGTTAAGGCCGTCGCTTTCCATGCGAGAGGTAGCCAGTTCAAAACCTGTCACGTACCGATGTGTTTTCAAATTCGAAATTCATATGTACGATTGTTCGACGCTTGAACGGTGAACGAAAAGAACGTGAGGAAACCTGCACATCTATAAAGAAATTTAAAGATTGTGTAGTCGACCAACCCGCACTTGGCCAGCAGGGTTGACTACCCGATAGCCCTAGTTTAGAGTAGGCCCGTGCCCCAGCAGTGGGGACGTATGTTGTCTGATGATAGTGATGATGATAAACACCAGTAAGCGATGTCTTTACTGAAGGGAAGTCAACAATTATGTTCATTCTGTTTTGTTAAACTGAGAACCTCCTTTTTTGAAGTCAGTTAATTACTACATCTGGGAATGAATACCGGGAAGTAGGTACTAACAGCATCGTCATGCAGGATCTTGCACGGTAGACTACAGTGCTTTTTTTTCCTCTGACATACGATGATGCCTCGTCATCATCACTGGACTTGCGGTGGAGCGGATGGCTCTCACCCCTAACTGACATATGATGATGGCTTGGAGTAGCCTCGTCATCATCACCGGACTTGCGGCGGAGCGGATGGCTCTCACCCCTAACTGACATACGATGATGGCTTGGAGTAGCCTCGTCATCATCACCGGACTTGCGGGGGAGCGGATGGCTCTCACCCCTAACTGACATACGATGATGGCTTGGAGTAGCCTCGTCATCATCACCGGACTTGCGGAGGAGCGGATGGCTCTCACCCCTATAGACTGCAGTGTAAAGAGGGTGTAGTTACCGTTTGGACCATGTATGGAACTTAGCGCCCAGCTTCAGCAGGTAGCCGCGGCAGGACGTCGCATCCACCGTCACGTGCGGACACACCTCCAACTGGTGACCTGGAACCAGAACACGCCATCTTAACATCAACGAAGTTTAAACAACATCTTCGGAACTCTTGAAAATAATAACTGCTGAGTGTGTCACAACCTTTATTTCGAGATGTTCGGAAATGTTATTTTTCTTCTAAGGACAAAATTTTTCTTTGGTTTTGTGTTTTTGACGTGACAACGTCTTAAATTAGGTTGCGGCTGGGAGTCACTTATGAAAAAGTGTAACGCTCGGTAACGTTACGATGAGTCACCGAACGAGAGAGAGGCCCGCCGAATGCCTTGCGTCTCTCTCCCACTCAACTATGATCGGTCTGCCGCGCGCGCAGCACTAGAGAATTAGACGTTGTCACGTAAAATCTTCGCCCGTAAAACCGACTTTACAGGCAACCATTTTTTTGTTAGCTTTTTCTGTGCCAATTTTTTTCCTAAGAGAAATTTGCATTGATGTAAAAAAAGAAAGCTGCATAAGAGATTTCTAGACTGAAGAAACCAACTCGTATTTGCCCAGCGTGGTTGACTAAGGCCTGATCGCCCTAGTTAAGTAGTTAGGCTTGTGGTCGCGGTGGAGGCGTATATGGGCTGATGATGATGACTTCACATTGTGCACTCACAGAACGCTGCTCTTCTGTTTGAGTCCATTGGTCGATGTAACATTCTTTAGAGTCCATTGGTCGATACATACATACATACATACATACATTCAATCACGCCTTTTTCTGAGAGAGAGATCACTTCCAGCGATCCAATTTTCACCTCTGTGGGAAACGAGACGTGACGGGTTGTGGACCACGTCGCCGCCATTCTTCCTTGTACATTGTTTTAACAAGGTCATTGCGTTTGGTCGATGGAACAACGTAAACATACATACATACACACAGAGATCACTTCCTGCCATGTGCTACGATCCTGGCACACCACTTTAGTTCCTTCACATCCATCATCATGCTCATCGACGGGTACTTTTGATTTGACCCTTCTTCAAAATTTGACCTATTTGGTCACGGTAACACCGTATTACCCAGTGGCGTTACTATACCCGTTGAAGTCCGTGGCAAAATTCATCGGGTGGGGCCCCGTGCACCCCCCGTTCTTTTTTTTATCTTAATGTGAATGTGGGTTGGCAGATGAGATTCTCCTATGACCGGGGACCCTTTTCGGCTGGGGCCCCCTACCGGGTGGGGGCCCGTGGCATTTTGCCGACTTGCCACCCTGTAGTTACGCCACTGGTATTACCTCAACATATGTCGTTATGCACTCACCAGCAGACTCGACGTGTCGGCGCAGATCGAAGTCGTCTCTATCGACGGGCAGGTACCGGGTGAGCGGGCGCTGAGCGTCGACACACGGCGCCACGGTACGTCGGCTGCGGCGCGGCGCACTCGTGAGGGACACTGCTGGAAGGAGTGAATGTCAGGGCCGTCTTCAAACTACTTGAGGCCCAGGGCACATTAGGTTCATAGGGCCCCTATGACCTTGAGAAAACACTATTTAGTTATATCATCAGATATTTCAAAATTAATGTTTTTCAGTAATACCTAAATACCGGTAATTTGGTATTCTGGCAGGAACTATGGGGCCCCATTAGAACGCGGGGCCCTGGGCACGTGCCCATAGTGCCCAGTGGGAAAGGGGGGCCTGGTGAATGTTTAGTATAGTGGTTAACTGCCTCGTTGGTCTATTGGTAGCAAGCGCTGCGTAAGGACCGAGAGGTCCCCGGTTCGAGTCCGGGGTCGGGCAAAATTTGTGTGAGTTTTTCTGTAATGAAATTACTCAGCCCGGTGTTAGGAAATAGGCGGATGAACGCCCGTGCCTCGGAAAGCACGTTAAGCCGGTCCTTCGCCCGATTTCTCATCGGTCATGTCGGATGGCTGTCTCACTGAATTATGGGCGTAAGGGAATAGAGAGTGCACTTGTGTTTGCGCGCATACTTGTGCACTATAATGTGTCCTGCGCACTTGGCTGATCTGAATTGAGATCGGCCGCCATGGCTGAAATCTGTCGGACGCATTATAATACTGTCGTAAGTGGAGTTGTGTCTAATGGTGGCTGCCCGCGGTTCGATACAATTAGAGCTTCAATGATAAAAAATATTTTCTATGGGTTCTTTTAATTTGGACGGTTGTACATTTTCGTCCGTTCAGTCCATCTATGCGCCATACGACAAATACATCGCTTCGGCATCACTGCGATATGAATTAAAAGCATGTGAGTGTAAGTATTGACATCAGTATCATGGTGTTTTTTTTCAAAAAATCAATTGGTCTTGTGTTGACCGGGGATTTGAACTCCAGTTTAGTTATCAATGGTATCTATGTGTGTGTGTGTGTGAGTGTGTCTCTCTCTATCTCTCTGTGTGTCAGGGTCTAGATCTCTTGGTATTTATAATACTTACAAATGTTGGGAGTGCTGACGTCGGAGACATGGCTGAGGGGGCGACTGTCATCGCTGAGCTTATCGTCGGTAGTAGAGTCGCGGGAGTGACGGACTTGCAACTGGTGACAAACAGACAAACTTATTTATCCACAACACTGAAAACGCTAAGCATGTTCAAACCAAAGTTTATGTTTTTAAATAATAAATTCCTTGCGATATCTCTTTACTCGAGGACAACCATGATAAAAATCATCTCCAAACCATTCCAGATTCAATTTTGATGTTTCAAGATCAAGATTGGCCCGAGTGGATGAAGTACACATGTTGCGCCGACCCCACTTAGCGTGGGACAAGGGCTAGGCTCCAGGAGAAGGATGATGATGTTTCAAGATCAAGAAAATCTACCAATTATTGTTATTATATAGTCTCTTGAGTCATATCAAGGGAAGGATCAACTACCCGATCCTTTTGGAAGCCTTGCGTGGGGTCACAGGCCCAATACGTAGAGACACCTCAAAATTATCTAATAGGCAAAATAATATTGTCTTGTATTGGCAGCAGGTGAAAAAAGCTTGTAAAAAGGTCACATGTGAGGTCGAAAGGCACAATAGAAACTATTGAGCCTCATCCTGAAGGCCTGTTTCTATTGATTATTATAAATCTATAGTGCTAACATGAGCTAGCTATCAAAAAACTAAAAACCTATAGAATTGTTTTTTTCATAGTACCGATTTAGTTAGGGGCTGCTAGGGGCGCTGTGCATTTTTTTAAAAGAGATTTTTTACATAGGCGATATCGAGTCAGTCACTTTTAAACTCATGGTAGCGCTAAAGAGCTATATGACATATCATATTACTTACTAATAAAGGTTTTGGTGAACAACTTAGAGCGTTTCCCCAATGCGAGCTCTTCACCAGGGTAAGCCACACAGACATACTGTCCACACTTTATTAGTAGATATCACTTCACTTATATGATAAATAGTTTCACTGCATTTTAGTTCTTTAGGGACTTATCTATCATTTATATTTGCGCCTGTCAACTGTTTAGACACCTGTATATAACGAAACAATTTGGATTTATGTGATTGAAGTGTGTACGTTAACTTGTATACTCTGACTTGAAATTTTTTATGAAACTGATGTAATTATACTTATTGTTTTATCATGATAATCATATGCCTTCAGCTTTTAGAGGCCGCGAAAAGTTTTGCAAAAGGTTCTAGATTAAATTTTTGATGTGGGAAAAAAATGCTTTATTTTGTGTCAAAATTTGACTGTTGAAGTCAGTAAGTTGGCCAATGCCAAATCGTACTTACTTATTAGAGGTAGGGAATGTCAATACATTCCCTACCTGTAATAAGTAAGTACGATCTCTATGTCATAGCTATCTAAAGAAAGCAGATGTTTCTTTTGTGCTTGCTTATGCTACAATTGCACTACAAATATCTGAGCAGTTTGTTGACCTCCATTTACAAAGCAAAATCAAGCCATTACTACCTTCCACAAAAAATCTAGAGACCGAATATTTGCATCCATTGGGTACATTGGGTACATTCAAACATAATCGTATTTCAAGACGTCACATTCACGTCTTTCTTGTCACAGAAAATAGCCCTTGGAATATATAGAGCGATAAATTGTGGTGTTAATAAAACGGATAATACGAAACGGCGTGAAGAAGTTGTTTCGGTATGCTTTGTGATGTGTGACATCCTTATTATTCTAGCGGTTATTGTGGGAGCAGGAATTGCGAAATCGTTTTGAGAAAAGGCTCTAATATCGAAGTTATACAACATTTTGACTGGCTCGGTGGATTAGTGGCTAGTGACCCAGATTCACTGCCCACAGTTCCAAGAGTCGCGAGTTCAATTCCCAGTCGGGACAAATATTTGTGTGACGAACATTGGTGTTTTTTCCGTGTCTGTCATTTAATAACACAAATGTATTTAAGTATGTTTTTGTAATCACTGTTGATTCTGATATCCGTAACACAAGCGCTTAAGCTTCTTACCACGGGATCAGATCAATATTAGTGATGTGTAATATTTATTTGACGATCTGCTCAGGACGGCTGGTAGGAGCTGGATGCGAGTGGCCGAGGATAGAGAGAAGTGGCGTGCATTTGGAGAGGCCTATGTCCAGCAGTGGACAGGAATGGGCTGATGATGATGAATATTTATTTATTTAATATCGAATAAGACCTTCCTAGAATTTGTCATGATAATATTGACTGTGTTTTCAGAAATACCATTACCAACTAAGTTAAACTAACTGAAATGGTATTGCATTAAATATAAGATGAATGTATCTAATAGAAAGAAGATCTCTCTATCCCGACACAGAGAAAAAGGCGTGTTATGTTTACGAATACCGAAAGAATCTATCGCTTTTTAATAGTTGGACCACACACCACCAGACGACGTGTCTAGAGAACATTTCTCACATCTATATTTAATATGCGCCTACGCATCGACCAGTTTATCAAAATGTTTTCGAGTGTAACAATAAAATTCCGCAACGATCTTGACACTGAACTAAAAAAATAAATAAATGGAGACACGAAATTTTAAATGAGAATATCTTTATTTTGTAAAAGCTTCGAGAAAACGTTTACAAATCATCACGGAGAAATTTCATTTGTTGGTCAGTCAGTAACTAGTAGTTGGTAGTTAGTTCTCAATAGATAGACAAATGAAAATGTCGTTTTTAAGTTAAGTGATCGTTGGCCATGGGGAAGATCTACGAAGAGATGGCGCGATGATGTCGACGCTCTTATATTAGGGGTGAGAGCCATCCGCTCCCCCGCAAGTCCGGTGATGATGACGAGGCTACTCCAAGCCATCATCGTGTGTCAGTTAGGAAACTTAATATCGACGCTCAAGACCTACCCAGCCGTAGGATACTACAGGCTCGATAAAAAAAGAAGTACCTTAAATACGACATTATTTACGTTGTGTCCTTTTGTACTATGTAAAAGTGTACACTATTTTGATTTGAAATATGAGGATTGGCAATGATTTGAAGTTACGAGTTATATGCCACAAGCACAACAATTTAGTCAAGTATTCTTTGGTACCTCACGTGCATTTCTGCAGTATACAATTGTATCTTAAAGCCAATTCCGACAATGTTCTCGCGCATACATCATACAGTGGACAATTTCACATAGCTATTTAATGGAGAGCATCTTTGTATGATTGCGCCTACGCCAATCCAACTGGCGTGTTTATTTGGCGACTCGCGCGAAGGTTTGTCAATAAATTAAGGTGTTAAGAGTTTCGATTTAACTGACGTTGCATTGCGACATTGAACTCGTTTTGTTTGTGGGTGTGTAACCCATATTTTGGCTTGTTTAATTTGATCTATAATAATATTGTCTCCCTTATTTGAGGCAAGACGGGTTCTTAACAGGTGTCTATTATGCATATTGCAATGATCATGGCTGTACATACATAAAGAAATAAATAGCCAATTAGTGTTATCTACCGATTGAGGGTTTAAAAGGTGTTTTTGATTTAAAAGGTTTGTCTTAACTTTTCACTATATCTATGCTTATACATACATACATATTATAAGAACAATTCTAATTCTGTGCAGGAGAGACCATTTATCGAGGAAGGCTTTAGGTTATAATAAACATCACGCTGCGCCCAATACGAGCAAAGGAACTGGTGGTGGAAAAGGTGGCTGTTTAAAAAACGGGGAAAAACGCCGACGACGTCGTTGGCACAGCTAGTTTTTCATAAAAAATCACTGAATTATTAAAAAACCTTAAAGACCCGTTAATGGGTTTACGTGATAGTAAAATCTGGAATGTGATACTATCGTTTAAAAAACAAAGGAGCACTAACTGTTTTCATTGGCTACCCTGAAGCATTCAGAGGCCAACGTAAATTAATTCACCTGATAAAAGTTTCATGAAGAATGCAATGCAGTTGAAATAAAATTAAAAATACACAATGAACTTTTTTTACTAAGAATGAATCTTTCTTTATTTTAAAAAAAACTAATGTTTGATGGTTTTGAAACAAATATGTAACTAAAATATTGTTCAACAGTTTTACCCAACCTTCAAAAAGACAGGTGCGTGAAAGAAATCCGTTTCAACGCCGGCTCCTACCCGTTTACGAGTGTTTACGACGCATAAACCGTACGTGACGCATTTTGCTGGAGTGATAAATGTGAACGTTGATAATAGAACTCTTAACTTTGGATTTCGACTGGTTATAAAAATAACAATCGTGGTTGTGGTGGGTGACTTTCTGTCAGCCGTATCAAGGTGATGATAATAATGGACTTTTCTGAAACTTATCTGTCTGTGTATAATAATAATAATCCTTGGTTCTTAAAGACATTTATATAAACTTTTAAAATAACAATACATCAATATTATTATGATTCTACCACTATGTCAAATAATAATTATTTTCATGGTGGTTTTTATGTTAAATTGCTACAAATAACTTATTTTTTGTTTTTAGAACTAGTGCCTTTATCCTAGTAATGCTTTTTTTCTCCTAACTGCCATACGATGATGGCTTGTTAGAGTACCACGACATCAACACCGGACTTGCGTGGGAGCGGATGGCTCTCACCCCTAATCAAAGAATTGCTCTAATTAATCTGACGGACTAAGTATTAAACAATTTTAATATTATTTATTCATGGAGAGAAAAAATACTGTGTATTAATTTAAAAGTTCTTTTTAAATATAGCAAAGCAAAAATAAACAGTATCCTATAATCGTATTAACTAAAAACTAAGTTTTCTTTTACACTTATGTGAGCATCCAAATTTCGGTACACACTTTGACACAAAAAGTTAATTTACGAACACATTCTATTCACTATTTGGCTGTATGGCCTAGGCGCCTAAGCCGTAAAACAATAAAAAAACTTTCTTTTTTCGTGACTGACAGTTGTTTTTTTAAACCGTGCCCTTGACTGTTGGGCCCGAGACGTGCACGCATACTGCCTGTATTCGTTGCCCATTCGAAATGGTTTATTTTGGTACCGTGCTTTATCAGGGTTGTCGACTAGGAAGGAGGTATAATATAATTGTTTTTATTATTTAGGGTAAGGCATGTGTGCCTAAGGCTATAGAACTTGAGGCAAAATAAAATGGGGTAATAAATTAGAACATAATTGTGTTAATATAAAATCACGTGTTTAATGCGCTTATCTAATCAATTTATTAGTTTTAATTATTTTTTTTACATTGAAACGGTCACTACTAGTTGTAGTTGGGTGATCTTTAATAATAACTGTAGGACTGAATAAATTAACCGATTAAATGAATTGAATGAATTCATAAATTTATACACAACAATATACAATAAACTTGTCATAAGTCAAGTAGACATAAGTCGGTAGGTACTCTTATTTAGCGATTGAAAGTTTGAAATGTTCATCATTCTACGTTATATTTTCCATAATGATGTTCCTTTATACACCGTGAAATTTTAGTGGTTGTTTTCCCGTGGCAGAACGATTCGCCTTTAGTAATACTATCGAATCATGCAAATTATTCCTCGAAAAAAAAAAACATTTTTTTTTCGATTTTTCAGAATAATAATTTTCCAACTCGAAAACGAGAGAAGCTATCGTTGTTTTTGAAGATGTGACGCATTCAGGTACTGCTTGCCGCATGAAATCGATGCTTAAATCTGAAGAAGCTCGACACCCTAAGTCATAAAGCGGTTCGAACGTGCTTTCGAGTTTCGGTTAAACCTTTCGTAAAACCGGCATTTATTGATTTTACCAAAAAAGAACTGCACACATCTTTTGTACTACTAAGATAGAATCATTTTACTGCGGGAAAACAACCACTAAAATTTCACGGTGTATTGTGTTTTTTTTAAGTTATTGCATAGCTTTTATCGCGGGCTTTGAGCGCGGCGACCGAACCAAGAAATTCCGTAACGAAAAAAACCTCACAATCGTCTAACGTCGTTTCAGTTCGGTAGACTTCGGCACGGTGTTTGTGTGCGTGCGGTTAGACGTATTGTACGACTCTACGAAACTCGCACGAATCGAGACGAGCTGCTCCGAAATCGAACGATGCTATGCAATAGCTATACCGCGGCAGTCCCCGAGCCACACGTCGTTTTTTATTATTTTAAAGAACTTTGTCAGTTATCTACAATGTCGCTCACATGTGTATTGTGTAGTTCTGATGATAGACTGACAACCCTATAAGATTTGCTGGGTTCTGTGTGAGAAAGCGCAAATTCTGTTTTTAATCTTTATTTATACGAATTATCATGTTTATCTACGACACATGTTTTGGCCGGAGTGCGTACTTTACAAGTTTATTAAGACTTGTTCGAATGATTTAATAAGATAATATTGTGGTGGTATTCCGATGTTTACAGCTTGTATTAAAGTTCATGATTAACGATGTCAATTTCGTTCCGTCGATAAGAAAACCGTTTTATTTGACAGTCAGTGTATTTAATTTTAAACTGCCATGGTTACACTTGTAAGAAAACTGAAAATGTCCAGGATATTTACCACGTTGAACTCGACTTGACCCGCGATCATGGCGCTTGCAACAGTACTCAAATATCGGGAACTAGATTATGGAAACACGGTACCTTAATATCTCGGACATATAGTATTGTCTATTTTTATTTGCGCGAGCACCACACATTTGAAATAAAACTAATTTTACGGATTAAACTCACGTGTGTTGTTATTCTAAACATTATTTAGAGATCCGACGTTTCGAGCTCTTTACAGCGCTCGTGGTCACTTATGAAGACACCTGTCATCTTTAGTCTTAACCGTGACCACGAGCGCTGTAAAGAGCTCGAAACGTCGGATCTCTAAATAATGTTTAGAATACCAATACACGCGAGTTTAATCCGTAAAATTAGTTTTATTTCAAATCTCGGACATACTTATGTAGTTATCTACAATACCGAAATATCAGGAACTCGATAATAGGAACATGGTAAATATACCAGACATATTCAATTTTGTAAAGTCAGTCTATTATGAAACATACATGAGAAGTGTACGTCGATTTTTGATACCAACCGGATAATGATTAGTCTAACAAAGAAATAGGAAATAGGCGATGACAATAGGTGCTGAGCGTTTTAGTGTTTTCCATGGCATCCTAATACGTTAGCGATAGAAAAATCAGGTCTGGCACGTTTTATTAACAAGATACTTCATTGGATATACTTTACACAAACAGTCTTGGTAATTTATTGAAAGCTAATATATTGATGACCGAATTATTTGATGAAAGACTATTTTTGAGTTGCGTCCCGTAAACATAGGTAAAGTTATATCTACTTGATTTAATTATTACTGCATATAAAGGTGGGGTTTAGGTAATAAATAATATGGTTTAGGTTAACAGAAAAGGATTTTAAAAAAAGCAAAGCAAAAAGCAGAGAAACTAATTGTAAATAGCTGGTTCTTAAACTGTCATACATTAATTACGTACATACAAGAGTATTGTGTATGAAATCTTTGATTTCAAGTTCTTATTGGTCAAATGAAATAATTCCCTAATTTTGCCTTTTAATAGCTGCTTCCATCCTATCATCGCTACCGTCTGTATGAATCATAAACATCATTCATTCAGAATGAAACAGTATGCGTGGGCTGGCGGAATGAGTGAATGAGTTGTGTTGGTAATTATCAAACGTTAAAATGGAAAAGTGTAAAATGTTTAGGGTAATGCTTTATCCTCTACTGTATCATAGGTCATTTTCATTGCAAAAAAACATTGCAAATATAGAAGGTCTTTTGCTTCGTTGACATTGAGGTTTTGTTGAGATTTGCAAGCCACAAACTACATAAATTAGTTCTATTTTTGTAATATCGGTCTAACAAAGGATTAAATTGATGAACATATGTAGTTTCTTTTCGTAACTACTATGATGGAGAGATGGAGTAGCCTTGTCATCATCACCAGAATTGCGGGGAGCGGTTGGCTTTCACCCCTAAACATTTAAGCGACGTTTGCGTAAGGGTGACCCCTAATGGGGCTCAGGGTGTCACTGTAGTTTTGTTCAATCTAAGTAAAACCATTTTTAACCAATTTTAAGACCTAGCATTTGACACACAAAAGAAGACTAAATCTTTTGTTCTGTCTGCAAATCTGTTTAACCATTAAAATGAATATGTATGATCTTAAATGAATGGAATTCGCTCTGATAGCATATAATATGACCGGAAAGACATAACGCGTAATGCCTACGCATTTAGGGGGGCGTAACCAAGACACATCATTTGATTACTCGTATCCAGAATTATCTAATACCCAGTAATAGTCGATTTGTAACTCCAGCATGAAATAAATAAATAATTGTACACAAGCCTAGGAATGTTTATCTTCAGATTCTCAGCAAATCTCGTGACAAGACGAAATGACGTTCTATTCTCTATATCTGTCAACTAGTGGGAGTTGCGACGATTCATGTTTCCTTTGACGTTTTCCTGAATGCATTTGTATCTTTGCATCATTACGATAGTATGTAATGTACACACCTCCGTTTTCCGGCCAAATAGTTGTAATTAATATGTACAGTCAGCCAAAAATGTGGTCAACCACCCTACGGTTGAGATTCGTTTGAACGTCATGAAACAACAAGGTAAATTTTCCCTGGCAATAAGATTGTGTCAGTGACTATTGTCAACCTTAGCGATCGTTATATCTCGCAGAAAGTGGTAGACCACTTTCTTGCTTGACTGTACACACCTCTGTTTTCCGGCCAAATAGTTGTAATTAATATGTACCTCAATGGTTTATTGGTGGCGCCATGTTAATACCATTATTCTGAGAATTCCGGTGCAGTGATCAATGGTGGGTCGGTTTTCCTGTCTACAATGTTGTCGGTACTAAATCACAGTCTGGAAGCCTTAGGCGAATTTGGAGGTGTTACTGTGTCTCGAGAAGAAAGAAAGAAAGATGGAAGAAAAATATGTATTCAGGTACATAACACAAATAAAGAAGCATGTTAAGCCGGTGGTCCTGCACCTGATCTATGTAAGATCAGTTCGGAATGCCAGATCAGCGAACTACTACATAGCGTATAGGGACAGTTAATGTGTCCATTAATTTTTCTATATGGTCTTTATGATACACCTACTAACCAAATATTACACTATGTACACAAAATATATATTTGGTGGAAACAATGTTCATGGACATTGCAAAAGCGCCTATCTTATCTTAATGCACGTCAGATTTTGATGTTTGAACAGGATTTGCGACTAATTGATATTTTTAGTGCTTACACACCTGTCAGTAATGTTACAGTCAGACACAGTAGATGAAAAATATATAAAATACAATCTTATAAATAAAAATGAATTGCCGTTCGTTAGTCTGACTAAAACTCGAGACGGGCTCTCTCGAGTTACCGATTTAGGTAATTTTGGTTTTAAAATGTTCGTCGTAGTCCAGGGAAGGTTTCAATGAGAAAATTAAAAAAAAAGAATCAGTATTGCCGGTATCACTAGTCTATAATATAAATGAAGCCTGTTAATGAAGCGTAATGGTAAAAAAAAGCGTCGATGGCCGAGTGGTTTCGGTCGTTGATTGGCGATTGCCATGCGTCGCAGTTCAAACCCCGCCGTTTAAACTCTTCTTCAACAAGTTATGAATAAATATTATCCCCATAAACAGTTCGGCACTTTAATAAATAAATTTTACGATGCTTTCCAATTATAACTGTCGATTTTCAACTTCAAAGTCGATTATAGTTTTATTTCCGTTCCAGTACTTTACAGTTTTCTTTTCATCTCTTCCCATATTTATAGAGGAAGGAACCTTCCTTTGGGCACGCTTAGGCAATTAGAATGTTAAATGATTTTGACAAGCTTGGCTTTCTTTGGGAGGAAATTAGAAAGGATCTAATAATAAAAGCTTTTTACTTCAAAGTAGAGATCCGTTTGGAGATCTTTTTAGCTTTCTTTTTCGAGGTGGTTGCGTTTGACCAAACATGTACGACTGATGTTGTATGTTTGGTAACATTTAGTTTCGTTTGGGAATTCTTGTAAATCTGTATAGATAAAGAGTATGTATCTATAATATATCCATTACTCAGGTCGTAGATAGCAAATTATATCCATTGTGTGTGAGTCTTCGCGTGAAACATGTAGGTACTTAAAAAATATATTTTAAGGAATGTTTGGTTCTGCCAGAATATCAGCGCTGTAGTGTCCTAGCAGACGCTGCAGCACATGCTGAGGCAGAACCTGTTGATTACTATTATAGTATGTGTGTTAACTCATGCTATTGTATGTGATCAATAAATGTTTATCTATCTTTCTTTCTTCTTTGAAAATTCTTTAGCATAACCTAACTGCAAATTGTTTTAGTGCTTACGGATAAGTAATAAAATTCATAATCAATTAACGACAGACAATAAAGGGACAGGATGTTCCAAATTAAGCTTTCCAGTCACTTGCATTCCCGAAATATGACAAAACATATCCAGAGTCCAAGCGATCACCCGGAGACAGGAAACACAGTTAAATTCATAACAGTGAGGAATCTACGAGTGATATTTAGTTTAATTTTAAGACTGGGTCGTATAAACGTTTGTTTTGTTTTAATCCCATGACTGCTATACACCGTGAAATATGTTTGTGTATGTAAAAGTGCCCGAAGCAGAACGATTTATGTATGTAAAAGTGATGCATATTCGCAATTACATTACTTAACAGGACAAAAGACTTAGATAATATGTCATTGAATATAACAGTTGTAAAATCAGAAAACTGAATATTCCCGGAATATGTAAACATAACAGTTCAAAACGATGTAAGGTCAATAACATTATGTGCAAATGTGCATATTTAATTAAAAAATAATAAGACAGATGATCCATCACAGCAGAAGTAGGAAAAAAATATCGCAAATTCTTTAGATTACCGTGATTGCATAGATTTATAATACAAGGAATATCATGTATTTACAGAGCAATATACTCATTATCATTAAAAATAAAGTTTGTAATTCTTCTTCGAATTCAAATAATAGTATACTAAGAATTCAAATATATAAATTTCATTGTCAAATGAATTTAGTTTAGGTAAAACTGTCGTTTCTTCACTGGAAATATGTCCTTTACTATTCAGGAAGCGTCGTATGCCACCCGATAGTTTATGTCAAATTTAAGACGCCATAATTCCCCTCTATGGACGGACATATGGATTACCACTTCTTCCATAGACAAAAAATAAAATAAAACACCTAACGGAAGCTGGGCTTGAAAATAACCGTGTCGTAATAACATAATTTATGGGAAATGCTGGAATGTCACTTTGCTATGAAATAATGAGTTTTCAGAATGCACTAAAGTTGGCTATAGCAATCATTTAGATTTTTATGAGTACTTTAATAATGGAATTGTCTTCTGAAACGACTTCTAATAAAGACTTTTTATTTTAAATAGAAAAAAAAAACGTTGTATTTATGTACAGTACATCTCGATTTTCCTGAGTGACTACGTTGATGGATTGGGCTAGCCTTGACATCATCACCGGACTTGCGGGGGAGCGGATGGCTCTAACCCCTTAACCACATCTAGTATAGAGTAGTTTATCTTAAAACGATTAGAAAAAAAAGCACCTTTTTTGAGTCTGTTTAATATATCGGAAATAAGCTTTATATTTTTCCTTTCCTTATGTGTAATACATCACTTTTATGACAAGTGTTTTACATAGGAAGGAAGATGCTTGAAATATTGCTTTGTGAGTTATAACTCAGATTATGAGCAAAGTAAACATGTAAGGGAATTTTTAAACACATCAATTTTATTTCAGCCGTCATGTCCGAACGCTATTTTTAAACATTATGAATTCCAATCATCATTTTATTCACCTTATGTAAAGTTCGTACATAACATTGCAGAGACATTATAAAGAAATCTTATTATTTTTCTACCCAGCTAGTATTGTTATTGTACTAAATAACTGTCCTTTACTATTATATCCGACAAAACCGCTAAGAGATTGAAATGAGGAAGCAAGTTAGTAGTTAGTTGGTGAAGTTGACATTAACAATTTTCTGACTCCGGGATGAGTAATTCTATGGTCACAGTGACCAATTTTGGTCAGACCCTTAATCGAACCTAGGACCAATCGGTGTTTACGAAGCGCTTGATATGAATAGACCAACGACTCTTCTACATATCATTAATTTGTTAATTTCTAAATTGACAAGCTGATCTATCTGTCCTTTCCTGTATTATAACTTATTACTTAGTTATTTAGACCTTAGGTTAAAGTTTAGGACAATATTTTAGTATAATATTCTACATCAAACTTATCTAATACGCCAAATACCTACCAATGCCAAAGAAACCACAGCCATCACGGGTCAACTTTGATCTGTAATCTCGGTACTTGCAACAGTGCCGAAACATCGAGAAGTCACCAAAGAGTAATAAATATCCCGGACATATTATATTTTCTAACATACTGAAGAATTGCATAACTCTTAACAACAACAATTGGGTTGGAACCAGCTCGTTAATGGGCTCTAGGAGTGGTGGATCCGTCGCCGGTGACATAAGACAAATGGTTCGAGTCTCTTTCGCGACGAGACACATCTGGCTCATTATATTTGTAGGTTGGGTATGTTTAGAATCGACAAATAGACTGTCGCGTGTGAAATTGAGAAATAAAGATATCATAAACAGTTCAGTTGTGATTTTGTCACAACTAAACTATACGTCTACTTTTCAATTTGGTACAAGATGTTAAGAGTTTCTTATCGAAGTATCTTTGCTAGAAATAATAATTCCGACCAGACAGACTGTTAGAATCATAGGTAATATGCCTAAAATATTTAGATTTAAATAAAATTGTGGTTTTAAATCTTTGGGCGAACACTACACATTGCAATTAAGTGCCTGTTCACACCTAGCGATTTCGATCGCGGCGATATCACTGCAATTGGGTAGTTTCCTAAGTCAAATTTTACATGTGATATCACAATTAATAGTAAGATATAGGCAGATTAATAACATAAGTCAAATTTAAATTGAAATTTCTGACAAAATGAGGCAATAATAGACATTTGAAGTTGGGTGGGCGAGTCCATTATAAAATATCAAAAGTGATGAAAACGAACAATACCATATTTCAAATTACATAATTAATAACAACTTTTCCTTTGAGACCATTTTCATAAACGCAATATTTAGTATACTTGCCGAACAAATTTCTGGTGCGTTGCATACAAATAACTGAAGCGTGACGTCACGATTCAGTCACTTTTTGTATGGAGCGTTTTGAGCTTGCCTAAATGATGTGCTATTGAAACAGTAATATCTCGGCGAGTTTTAAAGTTATGACAATAATTCTTTAAGCATGTTTTTAATGTTGTGTGGTCCATCCATCTACATCAAAATAAAAAAATTGGCAACTACCCAATTTCGCCGCGATCACGCCGCGATATCGCCGCGACTTCGCCGCGTACTGCGATCATATTTCCAACATGCCAGGTTCATGTTGGAAATGCCTGCGCGGTAGAATGCGGCGCATGCGCTAAGCGGGTAGGTTGGATGAGGCGTAACCGCGGCGGAATCGCGGCGATTATTTAATCGTGGCGTGCACGCTGCGAGTTCGAATCGAAATCGCCCAAAAATCGCTAGGTGTGAACACGCTATAAACTAATTTCTTGCCCGTGACCACGAGTGCTATAAAGAGCTCGAAACGTCGGATATCTAAATAATATGTTTAGAATAACAATACATGCGAGTTTAATCCGTAAAATTATATCAGGATCCTCAAAATAGATTCCTTAAAAGCAAAATAAAAAAAAAATAGTATAAATCCGCCATTTCTGAAACCTTACAAGTCTATCGCACAGTAAAACACGTTGCTCTAATTTGATGACGCATCTATGCAATCCTTTGTTCTAACGCGTAATTAAAACGCGTCAAGATCGATAATGCGTAACGCGAACATTTCGTTATCGGTCATAATTTTGGGTGTTTGATAAAAGTAGATAAATCTTTTCACTTTCTCATGTAGTTATTTTGTTCATGTCTAACCCTGGCTGCCAATGCAAAAGCAATATTATCATTTTATAAATGCGCGTAGAGCCACAATATTAAAGTTAAAAAAAAAACAAATTAATTGACACTTACCTCTTCTATCGATGAAGAAACGAGTCCAGAACTGCAACAAAGAGAAACAAAAAAATATATAACAATGATTTTATTAAAATTGTATAACTGGATGTATGTTTGAAGATTGGAATCATTTGCTTATTTGTACAAGATAACATTATGTATGTACCTACATTATAATCCCGTTTAAAACCAGGAGTATTTCTCATAATTGGATTTTAAGAGTACATCAACCTTCAAATATGTACTATGTGCACGCGGTTACAATTATACTAAATACATATGTTTAAAATAAACGTGCTATAACGATAGATAAAAAACTATGACCGTCATTTGACGGAGACAGATTCGAATCGGACGTGGAGCGTACTTATCGAATGATTTCGGATAGTCGGATGTCCGGATAACGATGTACTAAGATTCAATAGATTCATTATAATAACCAAAGACGATTTTGCACGTAGAAACAAACATCTCTTTTAAACAAAAAGAAACTGCAAACGGAAACCAAAACAACGTTATCACAAAAGTTTCA
Source organism: Maruca vitrata (assembly GCA_039566165.1). Lineage (NCBI taxonomy): Eukaryota > Metazoa > Arthropoda > Insecta > Lepidoptera > Crambidae > Maruca > Maruca vitrata. The sequence goes on from CM076940.1 coordinate 1,691,171, forward strand.
CACCACACCTTTACCACATTTTACGATTTGTGTATCGCACTAGAAATTCGCACTGACTCATTAGAACTAAACCAATTCAACTCTTACTCTATGAACGTAGAGTTCATTCTTGTACTCACTTTATATACAAGTTTGTAGTATATGTACTATGATTGATTCATGGTTTGCTAAACTTACGTACAGTGTATTTACAGCTCAATGAAATGAGAAGTCTTTGATAGTTCTTTGCGAGTTTGATGTGGTCTTTGAACGGCTGTAATACAGAGTCGTTGGGTTGATATGATTTCAACTATCAAGGACGTTATACTGACACATTTATAGTGCAAGGTACATAATCTCAAAACTTACAAGATAATTTCGCGATGAGTCAAGCTTATAACCACTTTTTTACTTGTGAACAGACTTTTTCTATGCAAGATTTTAGACTTTCGCGTTCCATTACACTAAATATTAGTCTTTATGGGCCTACACGCGTTATTAGGAGTAGCAAATTACATAGCTACTTACTGCCCGACGTTTCGACTGGATATTATAAAGCTGAAGTTTGTTTGTTTGAATGCGCTAATCTCAGGAACTACTGGTTAGAATTGAAAAGTTAATTTAGTGTTCGATAGACCATTTATCGAAGAAGGCTTTAGGCTATATAATATCATGCTACGACCAATAGGAGAAAAGAAGCAATGGTAAATGTCGCTGGCACAGCTAGTTATTTATATAAAAAATTTGGCTCAGCAGTCGTTAGCATATTATAATCTTACTTACACCAAAGCCGACTGTGGTTCCTAAATCTATAGTAGTAGTTACAATACTGGAATTATTGATTACTAGTTAATATACAAAAAAATCAAATAAATATCTACATACAATATAAACTCTGCCTCAATAGATATATGACTAAGCCTAGTTTGGGAACCTATTGCAATAAGTTGTATGGACCTTTATGTTTATTTTGTTTGTAAGTCTGTTTTCTCAACATTTTGTACATAACATGATAACTGAATGCGTCCGGGATATTTACCTTGTTGTTTTATTTTATTGAGCTCCCAATATTTCGGCATTGTTGCAAGCGCCATGATCACGGGTCAACTTCGACCTGTGATTATCATCACTACATAGTATAAAACAAAGCTTCCAGAGTGGGACAGACGTCCCAACGTATGCTTAGATCCTTAAAACTACGAAACGAGTTTCAAAAGGAAGGTTTTCAAGTAAAATTAACCCGAAGCGAAGCGAGGGCGGGTCACTAGTCATTAAAATATAACAACATGGTAAATATCCCAGACATATTCATGTCGGGATATTTATGTATATTATTTGTATAATGTGGTCTTATTCAATAACTTACCAGCACAGTAAGCTGCTTTTCTTGTCGTTATGTTTCGTCATGTTCACAACCGTCACTAACCCACCATTAGTCTTACACCGCAATATTTGCACACACAATATCGTCCGTTTTCACTTCAGTATATCAACATACTTGTATGTTATGTATGATTGGTTTGCTTAATGGTAACTATGCTTCGACATCGACAGGTTAGTTGTACTTACATAGAGCTGTCTATTGATTAATTTTAAAAAAACTCGAAGTTGTATGCACACCTGTGTATATAATCCATTTATGTTCATATTTACGTAGGCAGAGCAAACTGACAATCTGTTTATATTTTTATATCAATTAGATCTTGTTGTTATTAAACTCTTATAAAAGCAAAAGATGATACCCATCAGGTAACATCTTTTGGATCAGTACTAATTGATTCACAAGATCAAAGTCAACAATATAATTTACCTCTCTATATAAGTACAAGTATAGATTTCAAAGAAAAACGCTTATACGCGACATATACATTTTCTATTTAAAAATCTAGTGCAGGGGCAGGGCACTTAAAAATAAACAATAAACTTTAAAACAAACGTGATATCATTTAAGAGCTCTTAATGTATAATTTTGCAGCATGAAAATTCTATGGGACATCTATTTTCCGTGGATCACAAACTACGATTTCACTCTCATACTTTATGAGATTTTTTTAATTATAAAATAGTTATCAGAATGCCCTTACTCCAACTGATGGTAAGCGGTAGTGAGATCCACATATTATGAGGTCGACAGGCACAATAGACCTTATTGAGTCTGTCGCACTCACCCTAAAGGCATGCTTAAAATGCATATGTTCACAATTTCAGTTTTTCTATAGGACTTTCGTACCTCACTGCACAATTCCACACAAACACACACATTTAACCCGTCGAACACACATGTTGACTGACTACCGGCTCTCACGGAACATCTGCGAGCTCAATTGCGAGGATGTTTGTGATACGCGACGACACGGAAGCTACAGGGTGTTTCTATATCGATCGCTTTCTAAATAATAGCTAATTTGTATTGATTTTAAAGGATAAATGGGAATAGTTTAGGGTAAAATTAAATAAACAACTGAGTGAACTTAAATTAAAATAGAGATTTAAACAAAACAATACAAAACAATTTTTTCAAATACTAAATTCAATACCAAAAAGGTCTCCGCTCAGTATAAGGACGTGGCGGCACACAATGCTGTTACGGCCACTGGTATTCTGCTGCTGGGTACTAAACATGATGCAATTTGTATTGATTATTCCAAATGATGAGAATGAAATAGGGGACCTTTTAATTAAAGTTTTGTCTATAATAAAAACAATATTAAAATAGGTAAGTACATATTAACATTATTAAACGACATTACAAACGTGGAAGTAACTCAATCTGTGTCGCTTTAACTATACACCGTGAAATTTTAGTGGTTCTTTTCCCGTGGCAGAACGATTTGCCTTTAGTAAAACTATCAAATTATTGCAAATTATTCCTCGAAAAAAATTTTTTTTTTTCAAATTTTCAAAATTATAATTTTCCAACTCGAAAACGAGAGAAGCTATCGTTCTTTTATAAGATGTGACGTAATCAGGTACGCTTGCCGCATGAAATCGATGCTTAAAGCTAAAGAAGCTCGAGACCCTAAGTCATAAAGCGGTTCGAACGTGCTTTCGAGTTTCGTAAAACCAGCATTAATTGATTTTAACAAAAAAGAACTGCACAAATCTATTGTACTACTGAGATAGAATCGTTTTACTGCGGGGAAACAACCACTAAAATTTCACGGTGTATAGTATAAGGTCTACACGCGATAAAAATAGAGTAGCCAATACTTATTGCCCGACGTTTCGATTGGTTGCACCAGTCATGGTCGCGAGCAAGATTCACGAAGAAGTTACTTTTACAAAGTCCTCCGTATCTTCATTGTAGCACCCTGTACATAATAAGTAGGGCCGGAATGTATGACCGCGCCGCATCAATGAATATTAATTGCACTCGATCTGTCTATGACCTGATTTGATTACACACCGAATAGGGACGTGAGTTCGATTTCTAGCTAGTGCCCTGACAAGGCATTCTTGCCACCTTATAGGGTAAAAGATCAATCAACGGGTCAAATTATGTGTTACTAGCCAAAACCTGCGACTTCACTCGCGTTAAATTCCGACGGTTTTGTTTTTTAAGATAGCAGCTGGATTGGCGAGTAGCCGAATATAGGCAGGATAGGCGATCATTTGGGAAGGCCTATGTCCAGGATGGGCTGGTGATGATGATAAGCAAAAGCTTTTTGTAAATCCTGTATATTTTTCGGGATGAAAGGAACCCTATTTCCTTCATACTTTTAACTATACAGGGTGTCCCAAAAAGTAGTGTCAAGCGGAAGTCCTGAGATAGAACACCCCGTGGGGCATCCGAAACACCCCCATGTATGTTCCGCGATTTTTTATAGTTTTCGAGCTATGATTATTTTTCTAAAATTTTGAGAACAACTGACCTAACAGACTAAAATTATTTTAGAGAAACAGTATTTGATTTTTTTGAGTAATTCTTTTTGCAAACCAATTTTCATGAGTTTTTCTTTAATGCCTAAAATATTTGTCTCCATAACTTATATGGAAAACATCAAAATTATGGTACAAACTGAAAAGTTGCGTTCTGTAAATAATGTCTTACAATTTCAACGTTAAATTTAAAATATAAGGAGGTAGTTGCATGGCTTCTAAATAACTTTAAAAACTGCGCTAGACTCTCAGCTTTCAAAATCATTAATAAAAACTGGTACTGAATGGGCTACTTTTGCTGAAATCGGACTACAAAGACAGAGAGGTGGAAAAATCATGAAATTAGCCATTTGATGAGCAAGTATTATTTGGACATTTGATTATTTCGAAAGTTAGTCAATTTGTTAACAAACCTAAATTTAATACAGGAGCACTCAGATGCAAACATTTGAATGATTTTTTTTGTTTAATTTAAGTTTCATTGCGCTAACACTGTTTTCACGTGCAATACCTTTGTTACGACGAACTTGACGAACTTTGCTTTCTTTACGGACTTTAATAAACTTTTACTTTTAAACTTTTGACAATAAATAATAAAAAACGATAACTTTTTTTTTAAATAAAGTTCCCATTTTTAAACTTAATTAATTTTTTAAGTCTCACAAATTAAACTTTCAAGTGGTTATTTCTTAGCATTTCTGGTATAATTTTGATTGTTAACAATCTTATTAACTTTAGAAATAATAAAATGTACAAATAATTCTTCGAATTCAAAAGGCAAATTTTATGTTTTTTCCACCTCTCTGTCTTTGAAGTCCGATTTCAGCAAAAGTAGCCCATTAAGTACCAGTTTTTATTAATGATTATGAAAGCTGAGAGTCTAGCTCAGTTTTTAAAGTTACTTAGGAGCCATGCAGCTACCTCCTAATATTTTAAATTTAAAGTTGAAATTGTAAGACATTATTTACAGAACGTAACTTTTCAGTTTGTACCATAATTTTGAAATTTTCCATATAAGTTATGGAGACAAATATTTTAGGCATTAAAGAAAAACTCATGAAAATTGATTTGCAAAAAGTATTTATTACTCAAAAAAGTCAAATACTTTTTTCTCTCCAATATTTTTAGTCGGTTAGGTCAGTTGTTCCCAAAATTTTAGAAAAATAATCATAACTCGAAAACTATAAAAAATCGCGGAACATACATGGGGGTGTTTCGGATGCCCCACGCGGCGTTCTATCTCAGGACTTCCCCTTGTCCCTACTTTTTGGGACACCCATGCGCAAATGATTGACGACTATATATTGAGTATACAGTGTTAATAGGTAACTTACACTTTCCCATTTATAATATTAGATTAAAATGTATTAGGCATGTTACCCAACTGACTGTGACCATTCATAAGTCAAAGGTGAACATTTACTCTTTTATGGAGTCGGATAAAGCTATCATTAGCCTCTTATCAGCACGTATGTTAAGTAATAACATTCATAAATGACACACGAACATTGCAGACGTATTCGGATCAATATTTATAAGAAATTAAAATTTATTTTGAGCAATAACGCAAGTATAGTATGATATATATATATCTTTGATTTTACGTCATATATGTGTAGTACCAAATAAATTAATCTTTCTTTTTTCTTAATATTTGTTTGTTACTATGAATCGTTAGTATTTGTCATTATTGGATTTATGAGTTTTTCTCTAAATTGTGGCAGTATACTGATGTGTCTACAAAAGTTTGATAATAATACATGTACTAGACCTAGTTCTAGATCAATACATTACAGACAGAAAAGTGTACGATTATTTATTAGTGTTAGTCGGCTGATACGGCTGTAGCGATAAGATTAGTTTGACATGCGGAAATTCTAGGTAGAGTTTCTATTTTGCTTCAACTATTTGACTCGTTTTTGTTTACCATACATATATTTATTTACTAGAATTCCTATGGTCATAAAGTAAGCTTGGGACATTGAACTGAAGTTTCACAAAATTGTCATAACTATTTACGCTAACATTTTGCGTTTGTATAAGTTTAGTTGTTGAGCGTATGTGTTACAAAAGTGAAAAACACTTAAAACCCTTTGAGGTCTATATAATTCCGTCCCTAAATTCACCACGTATACCCAATTCTCTAAAAGCGCAGTCGGTTAAAAAGTAGCCAATATCTTTTCTCACGCCCTATTCTATCTCTGTATCATCATCATCATCAACATTTAAATCACTTCTGCGATTTTTACGTGACAGTGTGTGTGTGTGTGTCTGAGAAAGAGACAGAGAGATAGGGAGAGAAAGAGAGAAAGGGAGACTCACACAGACGGAAATAATTTTCGCATTTATAATATTAGTGAGGATATTTTATGACACACTGTATAAGAGAGTAAATAGTTCTGATTTAAACAAGTGGCCAGACTAGTGCGGGCCCGCGGTGACGTCACGACACAATTAATATGAATTACAGCTGTATCATGCATGTTACGACATGTCACTATTACTGTATTTACTCTCAGTCTGTATTAAAAGTGCCAGACAATTGTAATTGTTAGCGCAGTTAGATGGATGTCAATGCGTCTCTCTTACTGAACAACTAGACTTTTTTGTGTTACGGATATCAGAATCAATAGTGGATACTCAAATATATTAAATAACACACCCAGACTCGGCACAGATTCCGATGTTCGTCACACAAATATTTTTCCCGGGCGGGAATCGATCCCACGACTCTTGGAACCGTTGGCAGTGAGTCTGGGTCGCTAACCACTGTTCAGCCAGTCAAATTCAACAAGATATTTCAATTGTAGCCGTTATAGAGTAAAAAAGCACAATGATTAGATTAGCTAGTATAACTGAAATCACTCGGCGGATCGTAGATCCTGAATCACAAAGGAATCTTTGTAATAAGGATGTCCACAGTTAGTTGAATGATTGTCATTTAAATTCCTTCATAAGAGTTATAATTTCCCACAGGTATGATTGTTTTTTCGTATGCAAATAACGTTCTAACTAGAAACTAAAGTAAATAATTCCAACAAATTATTCTCCTAATTTGAAGCAGTATATATTACTCCCCTTATTCCCGTTATGCCTTTAAATCACTAAATATGTAGTATATAAAACTAAGTCGACTTTATCTGTCTGTCCCAATAAATGTTTACATGTTTAAAACTGCGATTAATTTTGATGCGGTTCGGTTTTGTAGTAGATATAGGGGATGAATTCCATGTATCTATTATAGGCAATGTGTATAATGCAGGCATTCTATACAATGCCTAGGAAATGTATAGAATGCCGAGGTTGCTTAGGCAATGTATGAAATGATACTCAATGTTTGAAGTATTTCACACTTTACCTAGGAAATGTATAGAATACCTAGGCATTGTATAGAATGCCGGTTGAAGCTTAGGTAATGTATTTAATCGATTTGTCTTCTCCGTAATTTGGTTAGTTAGATAGGTACCTACTGATCTTTTGAGAGCTTATCCTAATTTTAACTGTCACAAGCAGATAGCGCTGATTAAACATATTGCATTTTATCGGTTGGTATGCCGTGTTTTTTGCGTATTGAGCGTTTGTCACATAGGAGTTCTAGGTCCAACTAGTTTGGCCTAAGCTAAACTAGTTTTTCCGTCACAGGTATAAATGGGTGGTTTAAAAAATTTTAACACAAATAGGACTCTTTTTTTTTAACTCAGTCTAGGGTGCCAGGAAGTCCTGAGCTCGCAAGTACTACATAGTTTATCCAAGGTCAAACGAGTTGGTCCTGAAATCGGGTTTGTCCGGTAACATCTATATATAAAAGGAGAAACTGACTGACTGACATATCGACGCACAGCCTAAGCGGCTTAACGTAGGCACTTGAAATTTGGAAATAACGTAGCTAAGGTACCGTAGAGGTGCACTAAGAAATTAATTCCCGAAATTCTTGCGAGAACGGGAATTAGCGGGAAAATCTTTTTGTATGAAAAATCTAAGCCACTTAAGTTAGATGCTTTAAATTCGGCATGCAGGTACCATTGTAAACTTAAAGCTTAGTTGGAACAGGATATTGAAAAATTCTTACGGGAACGGGAGCTAGCAGGAAAAACTTTTTGTATAAAAAAATCTAAAATACTTAAGTTAGATGATTGAAATTTGGCATACAAGTAGGTACCTTAATAAACGAAAATCTTACTTGCAAGGCGATATTGAACAATTCTCACGATAATAGGAGTAATTGGAAAAAACGTTTAATATGTAATCTGTAGTTCGCGCGAACGAAGCCGCGGGCACAGCTAGTGTATGAATATGATCTACAAATTGCAACTACTTAATATCTAGATATTACTGTTCTTGAGTTAAAACCTAGTGACAGATGGATGGATGGATCATTTATGAGTAATTTGCCGGACTCAAAACCAATGCTACCTAACCGCTCTACGCAATGCAATAACATAATGTTCAAAATATACTGAGGTTAAGGTTGATTAACTATGTCTGAATAATAAATAAATAAAAATGTTTAAGGTCCTACCCGTGGTCGTTCATTATACACATTACCTGATGCACTTCGGGCATTTTATACAATACCTAGGCAATGTGTGAAATTAATCGTATTATACACATTGCCTGAACGTTTTAGGCATTGTATAGAATACCTAGGTAATCTATACAATACCAGATTATACACATTGGCTATAACATATCTACTACAAAAGTGTAGGGAAGGTTTTTTATGTATACTTATAATAAGTATATTTGTGTATACACTTTTGCTTCTAGAATATCCGTAACACAGGAGCTTAAGCTACTTACCAAAATGACGAGGATCAGATCAATGTATGTGATGTTGTGTGTAATATTTGTTTTTTTTAATTTATTTATATGTTAAGTATATGTTAAGTATATGCCTGAGTATTGGCGGCGCTATGCACTTCGATATAAATATCTAGAGATTATTTATACATTAAGTGTCACTTTATATCTTGAGTTGTCTGTTGAGTAAAGCTTCACATTTACTTATCAGGGAGTAATAATAAAATGAATCATTTAAATATGTATATGTTACATCGGTAATATGTAAATTTGATAATGTAGGTCGTAAAATATAGGTCATTTATTTTTCTTGTATCACATTGCACTTTATCGCAATTCCTGATAACCACGACAGTTAATGTCACATTAAACATATCTAATTAGAATGCACTAGTTATGAATCATATAGGTACCTATAATACACCATCCTTACTAATATTATAAATGCGAAAGTAACTCTGTCTGTCTGTCTGTCTGTTACGCTTTCACTCATAGAGTACTGAACCGATTTAAACGAAATTTGGTACAGATATAGTCCAGAGCCTAGGAAAGGATGTAGGTTACTTTTTAACCGACTGCGCTATAAAGTAGTAATGTTTTATCCGTTAAACGTTTCTACGCGGACGAAGTCGTGGGCGGAAAGCTAATACTATATACTGATGCGATTTGTAGAGTTATTTACTGTACAGCTACTTAAAAATTACTACAAGTACTAATTAACAGATTCTATTATTTGACAGGTTCATTGGAAGAAAAATAGCCTGAAAATGGTGTTGTAAACTGAATTTCTTGATGTGAGCAAATCTAAAATCATATCTACTATACCCTTCTAGAGATTACCGATCGAATTGCATGTACGTATGTAATAAACTCAAAAGGTCAAATAAAACGAGGTTATATAAGACTTGACCTCGCTATTCAAAGCACAATACAGTATCAATCTCGACTACTCAATAGTATCGTAAAATCTCTTCTACATCATGTCAACGTCGGTTCAATCGTGTTATCTGAAGGAATAATGCAATGATAAAAAAAATCAATGTTGTGTCAGTCAGTGAATGATATTGGCTTCATTCATTAAGCATTACACATTCAAAAGATACCTTGGACATTTGCTTCTAGTATCTTTTGGTATAGGTACAGTACCTAAGCTAGCCTTAATAACTATGTTCGCTCGCGACTATGATTGGTACACCAATTCGAAACGTCGGGCAGTAAGTAGGTAGCTGTGTATTTACTATTCCTAATATCGCGTGTAGACCCATAAAGATTAATATTTAGCTCAAATCAAATTGGACATTATTATGATGAAAGCAATAGGAAACCTGCAAACTTGCAAAGAACTTTTGAGGTTGTGTGAAGTCGACCAACCCACACTTGGCCAGTGTGGTCGACTGAGGCCTACCATGAGTTGGCTATCGAAAACTTACGTACGTTAAAAACCTATCGAGTTGTTTTTTTTATACGGCCGATTTTAGTTCTTCGCGTAACCACCAGCGGCGCTGTACAAGTTTTTCATAGACATATTTACGAGTGCGTAAGTTTAAAACTCATGGTAGCCCTACTGATCGCCCTAGTTTAGGGTACATCTGGCCCCTCGTATAAGATCCAAATAATAATGCAACAATATCTATGATTACATACCTCATGGACTTACGTACAATGAGGCTAAAGTATCCTATAACAATTTAAAACTATTAGAAAAAAAACAGAGTCTACCTGTGTGCATTTTACTTAGTTCACAGATTTACCTTACATATTGTAAGTGACTTTAATGGTGTATTGAGTTTATAATTGTGTAGAAGGCTAAAATTAGTCTTTTTTAACACGCGATATTAGGAGTAGCAAATTACATAGCTACTTACTGCCCGTCGGTTCGACTGGGTTACACCAATCGTGGTCGCGAGCGAACCGAGTTAATTGAGGCTAGCTTAGTTACTGCTACTTGCGAATTTACGATATCAACCTATTTAATTAAATTTTTGCCTTGTGCATACAAGTTACAGCTTATTATGAATTGTATATTTTTACTTGTATCTTAAAGTGAGCCAATGTATATTATTATGAAAGTAGACCATTCAGACATAGGAATAGATAAATAACAGAGGAGTGAAATAGCAAGTTTACTTTCAGACTTAGGTGTGACGGCAATCCGACATGACCGATAAGAGATCAGGCGCGGGACCAACAGCTTAACGTGCTTTCCGGAGTTAACTTCCTGAGTCCAAGCTCAGTAATTTATAAGCGTGAACACTCGTAGACACACACTATTTCTTTGACACAAAACACAATTACACACGATCACTGTTGAAACAACCTAAACAAAACTTATATGATTTAAGACTTTTGAGTTCCATTAGATTTAATAATATTCTTGGGCAATTTTTAACTGATTTTACTATAAGGAAGTGATGTTTTTAGTAATATCGCTATATAGTATAAAGCAAAGTCGCTTTCTGTGCCCCTATATCGCTATGTATGTCTAAATCATTATACATACGCAATGGATTTGGATGCGGTTTTAAATAGATAGACGGATCAAGAGGAAGGTTTTTATGTAACATTCACCCGAAACTACAGGTAGGTCACTATTGATTGATATATTCACTTTTCACGTACAATAGAAACGAGCGGTTATACTCACGGACGCGTCATGACTGTTGTTATCTTATCAAATAGCCGATAGTGTACGACTTTAGTGGACGGAACGGAGTGATTACGAACCGGTGTTTTTTAGATTCGCTCTTTCAGGTTGGACTTGTGTACGTAAAATAACAGATTTTTTGTATCCTAATACTAAAGAGAAAAAAATACAGTTTCAGCGACGTTTAGTCGGCAAATTAGCGCTATGTAGTACATCTTCATACGACCGTACCTACTTTTTTACAGTTTTCGAATATATTTCATACTTTTGAATAAAATGTCGATGGCCAAGTGGTTAAGGTCGTTACTTGATATGCGAGAGGTCGCCAGTTCAAACCGAAATACGATGAAATTCTTAGGTTGTGTAGTCAACCAACCCGCACTTGGCTGGTTGACTAAGGCCTTGTCGCCATAGTTTAGGGTAGGCGCGTGCCATAGCAGTGGGACGTATAAGATTGATGATGATGATGATGATCATACATTTTTATGCTATAGTCAACCAAAAAGCACACAGCCTGTCGCCTTTGATATTAATCAAATATAGTTTTGTTTGTTGTGAACGTACAATATACAGAATGTACAACATAGATATAGTATCTATTTCTTCACGCACATAGTCCGATATATTTGAAGTGACAACTCATTAAGTGCTTCACGGGACTTTCGAACTAAGAAAATGTAAATAGCCAATTTCACCTTAGACCCAAAATAGACCAATACAAGCTACACCTTATTCCCCGGTCATAAGATCTATTTTCGTCGTTTCCGTCGTCAAATTACGGATTTCTATTACGTTTTGGCCTAACCGCTTCGTACGTTTGCCAAAACAATTAATGGATAATGTTTACACTTGTCTTCGTATCAATTAACTGTAAGTGTTTCATGAAAACACCGTGAAAGTTAGTTATAACAGGTGATTAAAATCAATATACGATGGATGGCTATAAATATAATATCGGAATCTTTTAAATCCTCAAAGAAATAATATTAGTACCAAACATTTAACTTTTTAATCCTTCTAATAAGTTCAGTACTTATAAAAAAATATAAAATAACTTCCTTCCAAATAGTAGCGATGATACGAGGCTACTCCAAGCCATCATCGTCATTTCAGTTAGAAAAAAAAGGTAGTGGCAACCATTCTGTCACCGTAATTTAAACCCTTTAACCAGTATAGTCCGGTCAAATTAGACCAAAAAATAAGAGTAAAGTTACATAAATTCCCACCAAGCTGAAAATCGGTAAGATTGCTTAAAATATCATTAAAAACAAAATTTGAAAGTTCCCCATCTTTCCCCTGTAAGGAAAAAATGTAATTCAAGGTCAAAAGTCAAAAAATGAGTTTTTCGCGATTTTCAGCAAAACGGTAAGTTTTATCATAAAAATACCTCAGACAAAAATTGTAGATTATAAAATTATCTACAAAAACTAAATTTATACTTTTTTTCTACGAGCCACCGTTTTTGAGATATAACGATTCAAAAAGTTGTAAAAGTTGTAATCGTCATAATATGCACGAGTACGCCACGTATATTACACGCAATAAGTGGCTGTGATACGACATCTGCATTTTACAGGAGGGGAAAAATAACAGTTTTAAACTATTTGAGAAACAAAATTTAATTGAATGTGCTGAAGTTTTTAGAAATAGTAATTCTACTCGACAAGAAATTATTACCAACGGCATTCGCTTTCTTCTTTCTATGTACGGAGCTCCTAAAAAAACTACCTGCTTAGATAAGTTTAGATATACATGTTTCGTAAGAAACACCAAAAGTAAAAAACAAGTACAATTAGCTTGTCTTCTTCCAACCTCAGTTGCTGCTCATGAACATCTTTTTAGAGTATATTACCAAGTTCAAGTGTGGCTTGGTTATCAGCTAGACCCTACAGACTGGGGTTGGAAGTTGGTCAACAATTCATTGGAACCCATCGACTTGGAACCAGTGCATACTTTACTTCCACCTGCGCCAGAAAAACTTTTAAACTCGATTTTTTGCAACTGCAAAAAGGGATGCAGTGCTAAAGGGATGCAGTGCAAAAAAGTCAGATTGTTTTGTTCTCCCGCATGTACGCATTGTCAAGGCCGGTCGTGTTCTAATATTGAATCACCAACAGAAGAGGATCCGTTTGATTCCAACGAGGCAACATGCGATACATCGCTATTGACGCAGTTTACATGCACTCAGGATGAAGATGAAGAAGAACAAGAACAAGTAGATCAAGAAGAAGAACAAGAAAAAGAATTTGACAGTTACGACTCGGACGATTAAATTTCACTACATTTTTTTTAACTTAAATTGCCTTTATTTTTTCAATCTCTGCTAATATCCATTATTTGTCAATAGTTTCAAATAAAACAGGATTAAAACTTACCGGTGGAATAGGCCTACTTGGGGAACCACGTAAAAACAAAAGGCGCCAAGTACACTACCTCATAGGTGGCGAGGAAACGTGTGCGTGCATATTATGACGATTACAACTTCTACAACTTTTTGAATCGTTATATCTCAAAAACGGTGGCTCGTAGAAAAAAGTATGAATTTAGTTTTTGTAGATAATTTTATAATCTACAATTTTTGTCTGAGGTATTTTTATGATAAAACTTACCGTTTTGCTGAAAATCGCGAAAAACTCATTTTTTGACTTTTGACCTTGAATAACATTTTTTCCTTACAGGGGAACTTTCAAATTTTGCTTTTAATGATATTTTAAGCAATCTTACCGATTTTCAGCTTGGTGGGAATTTATGTAACTTCGAATGTCTAAATTGACCGGACTAATACCATTTTGAGAATTTAATTGCTTTCGGACCTTATCATGAGGAAATAAGGTTTAAATTATGATGGCAATATGGTTGCCACTATCTTGTAAAGGGTTAACAGATTTAAAAAAACTATATTGTGGTTGTCACGACAATGTAAAGGGTTAACAGATTAAAAAATATATGACTCACCCATCTTCAAACATGCTAGAACTCATGAAGCCATCATCGACAAGACTCCTATCCTCTATGGTCCTGTCAAATCTGTCAGTTGTCCTGTCAAACTCGTCCCTGTCAAAGGGGAGGCTGTGACAGGTGTCGTCGAACGACCGCGTCTGCTCCGACCGGTACTTCTGGTCCCAGAGTTTTTTGGTCTCGTCTTGGACTCGCCTTTTTAGTTCTGATATCTTCTCTCTTTCGTTTTCTATTACTTGGCAGCCTGGAAATAGTATACATTTTAGTTTCATCTGATATGAAATAGCCCACATTATCTGAAGAATGTAGGTAGAATCACAAATCGGGACTGACTCTTTGTACAGTAAGTATAAATAGATTTATAGGAATTATTTTTTTAAAAATGCATAGAGAGGATATAACTAGGGCCAAAAAGAAAAGAAAAAGTATATTGAAGTAATTACGCGCTTAAACTCTAAGTGCAATCAATCAATCAGAACTCTAGTCCTATATAATATGTAAGGATAAAATTTTTAATTAACTGTACAAACTACAGAAAAATGTACAAGCCGTAATCCACACTCGTGCTAAAAGTTAAAAGCCACCAGTTAAAAAAAAATCTCACCTTGTTCTTCCAACATTTCCAATCTCTTCCTCTCAATCTCCATTAAACTATCCAGAGTTCTCTTCCCTAACGAATTCATATCAGTGTCACTGCTCAATATCGGCGCATCCATTGTAACCTTTGATATTCTATCAATATCATCTTGAGACGGAATCTTACCACTATCGGATATCCTTTGCATATCCGCCATACTAGTTTTAATACTAGGCTCATCTCCACAACTCTTCCTGTGAAGAACTTTCACATTGTTAGCATTATCTAAAGACGTCTTCCTTATAACCTCAAAGGTCACATTATGACCTTTCTGATTCGCTTCTTTCACCTCTTCCGCTGTTTCTTCTTTTAGAGTTTCTTCGTTGTAATTTATCTTATCAGGTGATAGTGATTTGGCTTTTATGTACTTGTTGTCTGTTGTTGGTTTCGCGTTCTTCAAATAGCGATTTCTAATATTGTTCTCAGTCACATCATCATTCTTAGTTACATCTTTAGATTTCTTTCCGAATGAATCTTTCTTCATTATCTTACCCAACGCAGCAAAAGTAGGTATTTTCGACGAAGAATTACTCTTAATTGGTCCAGTATTCTTCTCTTTCTTCTTGGAATGCCTCAAACTGTTAAACTTATCGAAATCGTTCTCGATATTCTCATTGTTGAAGAGCATATTCTCGTTCAAACTCTGCGACATGATATCGGGTTTCTCAGGAGTTTTCTGCTTCTTCTTTCGTTTTAGCGAATCGAAGTTCCTCTCCCAAAATCCTTTCTTCTCTTTAGAAGAAGTAGAGGACTTAGACGGACTCTCGCTATATCGATTCTCGTTGTCGTTCTCGATTACATCGCCGATTACTCGCCGCTCGATTTCAACGAACATCGATTGGGACATTTGGTCTATGGAATTGAATTTGTCCTTCATTTGTTTGGTGTGGTCTTCTGATATTTTTGTTAAGTCTAGTTCGTCACTATCGGAACTTTGTGGAGAGTATCCAAACTCTCCGGATTTTGTTCGTGTCTGGTCTGTGTAGAAAGCACTATCTGGGGACTGAGTCCTGTCTATGTCATTAAGTTTGGTCACTATCGGTTTAAGCTCTTTCTCTATGGTCTGTACCTTGCCCGTCAGTTCCTCTACTTGGTTAAGTAGTTTTAAGTACTCTGCCCTTAGGACTTTAGTTTCGTCTAATGCTGATGTTAGGTTGTTATTCGCTTCTGATTTTAAGTTAAGTATCCTCGACTTTTGAGCTTCGATCTTTTTGGTTAGTAGGATTATTTCGTTTTGTATGTCTTCTCTGTTGGCCAATCTGTTTGAGAAATAAAACAAACATATTAAAGTTTGGTACCGTAACAAAGAAAAGAACACAATTACATTATAAAACCATGTTTTGTTGTACCCATTACAACAGTGATTAAGAAAATTTTGTCGAAATTAAAGATCATCTCATAACTATTATAATATCAAAAGTAAAATGTTGAACAATACTTATGAATTTGGAACTTTTTCCGACATATAATAATTTAGTCCAGTAATTTAAGACATTTTAAACCCCAATCTGCGGAAAAATTCCTAGCGAGATAAATTTTTGAAAATTTTAAAGAAACTGATTTTCGTGACTTTTATAACTTTTTAAGCCGGCACGTCGTTTATCAATGTCGATTTTTCACATTTTCATTATAACGCCGTAATGAAGGTTTACACAAAAATTCAGCTTACTAGGAATGTTTTCGCAGATAAAAGTTCAAATGACTGGACTAAATTTGAAACAATCCATTAAACTATATTGTCAAGACAATCTGAATTCTAATCGCTAGACATGCGCTCGTAATCCAATGAGCAAATCCATCATCCTGAGGGTTAAACCTTAATACTCACAGCTCAGACTCCTCCTCCAAATGCTGGAACTCCAGGTCTTCAAATATCTTGGTCTCGTTGTCCAGGATGTCCTGAGCGTTCTGCAGCTCTTCAAGAGTCGTTGCGTGCTCTTTCAGGTCTTTCTCTAGCCTGGAGAATAGTGGACTAGTTAAGATTGGTATAAATATAAAAAAAATATCTAGGAAATTTTCACACTTGGTCACCTGACCCCTAAACTAAGCAGAGCTTGTACTATGGGCGTCAGACACTGATATACATACATAGATATTAATAAATACATAATCACACCCAGACACTGAACAAACACCGATGCTCGATCGCGATTGGTTGTAATTGTTTTGCTGTGTTTGTTTTTTTTTGGACTAGGTTAAAAGGAAAGACTATTTCTGGCAATAAATAAAGCTTTACGCGTCGCCGGGTAAACAAGATTGAAATAAAACTACTTAGCGAAAGGATTGCCTCTTATTATTGTGACGCTAAATCTTAACTTTTTTGTGGAATAAAGAATATAATATTTATTATTTGTGTCTACTTTTAGCAAACACTAGTCACTGTAGTAAAACCGTACATTAGCTTCCTAAGATCAAATCAATTTATCAGTTTGTTAAGTTCAACTTACTAGACATTAACACATTAAAAAACTACAATTTGTCATCACTGAATACTTTACCTTGAATTATACAATAAGCTCGAAAACTATACACAGTTCACAACACATTCACAATACATAAAATATAGATAGAGAAACGACAATAGGGTACAGTCGCCAAATATCGTCCCCTTTTTGTAAAAAATACGGTAAAAATAGAATATTATAGCTAAAACTATAAATGAAACGCCAAACACTAGGCAGATTACTTCTTTATTAATAAAAATAATCAACATATCTATAACTTTGTTAATATTTCTACAATCATAACTTTTACAATAAACTAGGAATTTTAGGAACGTAAATTTTGGCGCCTAATATCGTCCCCGGTACATTATTAGGCGTAACATATATGCAGTACTTGAATTTAAATTATATTCTAACAATAATCAACGCTAATAATTATATTCCTGATATCTAATTAGACTCCCATTAGTATAGCTTGAAATAAATAAATTTTCAAGTCAAATTGTGCAAATTGGCTGCAAATCAGAAGGAACTATAAATTAATATGGAGTCTCTGCATTAAAATCTTGAATTCTAGCACTTGATATCGATTCTGGCATTAAATAATGGAAACAAATAAATATTGAAAATAATTACACACTAAACTAATTAAATAAATTAAGTTGTAAGTATTGGCCCCGGGGACGATATTAGGGTCAAGCGGGGGGACGAAATTAGGAATATGCTACTTGTATTTAAAACATGAATTTCATCAAGAAACATGTCTCGTGACCCAAATGTTGTTCTATCCGAATAAATCTATGAAATAAAAATAAATTTTGAAAAAGAAAATATCACAGTATGTCAATCCTTTCGAAAGTAAAACTATTTAGACAATATTTGGATCCAAAACTCACCATCAACAATTTTTTACTTTTTTAAATATTTTGTGACAAGAGCAAAATCTCACCAAGAATTGTTCGCCATGGCCGATTGACAGTTCGAACTTTTGATTTGGACCAAAAAAACTAGGTGGCGTTAAATACAAAAAAAGAAACCAAGGGGGACGGAATTAGGTTGGGGGACGAAATTTGGCGACTGTACCTATATCTATTGAGTTACAAGTAAAAACTGAAGTATGTTAGTGATCGATCCACACACCACAAGAAACAATGTTGAACTAATTTCACGAAAGGATGTATCATCTAAAATTTACCAGAGTAATGTAATTAATGACTCAATTAAAGGTAAAGTCAGTAATGAATGATATAACTAAGTGATTCTGAGTCATTGCACTTTAATAAACGGAAACATAATTAGATTGACTGCAGTAGTTAATTCATTAGGACAAAAATAGTACTGAATTTGTTAATGATCTTAACTCTTTATATTTGATGCTCATAATTTGTCATTATTAAATGATTTTGATTGGTCACCTGACTCTTAATCTTTCACTTCCATACATAATTAAATTTTATGTAATCCTAAATCCTACAAGTTGTCTTTGCAGAAGTTATTAGGCTTATTATACCTTAAAGATGTAGCTGTATCGATGATTGTAGATTATAGGTAATCGCTAAAGCGAAAAGTTGGATTAATCCCTATCTTCAAATTACTCCTAAGTAAAATAAAGGTATTTAATTTTTACCTTGCATCAGTCCTTGTTATTAAGCTGCATTTTAAAAGAACGTAATAAGAAATTAATGTATCATTAAAAACTTAATTGTAAAATAATTTAGCTGGCTATTATAACAAACACTATACTGATTTTAATGCAATTTAGTACAGAGCTAGTCCAGATCCTGAGAAAACGCATTGGTTATTAATCTGATTGCGTCAATAATATATTAATATTTATCAAATATAACATATAAAAAACGCGTATAAAGATGTGAAACAGGTAAAAAACATTTAACCGATTAAAATGGAATTGAGTATTGAGATAGCCTAGTACAGCATGAGAAGGAACATAGGAAGGCATCTGGAAGCGACTGCGCTATAAGATATTGTGGTACGTAACAAGTGACTATAAAAGTAAACGTATGTGTAATAATGTCATGTTTTCCCTCCCTCCTATGACCCCGGGGTCTTCAGGCGGCGTGAAACGGCATTTAAGTAGGCCTACAGGGTGAGTGCGACAGGCTCAATATTATGGTCAATTGTGCCTGTCGACCTCATATGTGGATCTCACTACTGCTTACGGAGTGAGGTCATCTTGTTACATACATACATACGTAGAATCTCGCTTTTTTCCCAGAGGGGTAGGCGGAGATCACTTCCAGCGATCCACTTTTCACCTCTGTGGGAAACGTGAGGTGACGGGTTGTGGACCACGTCGCCGCCATTCTGCCTTGTGCATTGTTTTAACAAGGTAATTGCGGTCCCACGGTAGCAAGGATATTTGACGAGGAAAGGAAAAGGGGAGGAAGGATACTATCGCCTCGGATGATTTGGACTGAGTCGATAGTAGCTGGAGGAGCCGGGGTTGCTTACCCGTATACCGTTCACCAACCACCGGACAGACAGTTTGTTAGCCTATTTAAAAAAATAATGTGTATTATGTATAATGAACGTATTTACCTCTCAACTTTCAAAGTGGCGATTTCGACCCGATCTCGCATCTCGCTCTGTCTCGCCTCTTGCTTCTCTTTCAACTGCTTGATCTCTTCTTCGATCCTCCTGGCGTTGTCTTGCAACTCGGACTTCTTCTTCTGTTCTATGTTCAGGATCGCTATTTCCGAGTCGTATTCGCCTTTGATCAGGGCTTTCTCCATTTCCAGCTGAGAAATAGAGAGATATTGTTATGAGATTGTTGCGTTACTATTTAAAATATATAAAAAATAAAAGACGTCCGACCGATTTCAGCCATGGCGGCCGATCTCAATTGAGATCAGCCAAGTGCGCAGGACATATTATAGTGCACAAGTGTGCGCGCAAACACAAGTGCACTCTCTATTCCCTTACTCTCATAATTCGGTGAGACGGCAATCCGACATGACCGATGGGAGATCGGGCGCAGGACCACCGGCTTAACGTGCTTTCCGATCCGAGCCACGGGCGTTCAACCGCCAACTTCCTAACTCCGGGCTGAGTAATTTCATTACAGAAAACCTCACACAAATTTTGCCCGACCCCGGACTCGAACCGGGGACCTCTCGGTCCTAACGCAGCACTTGCTACCAATAGACCAAACATTGCAAACATGGGAAAGCAACTCCTGTCTATTCCCTTATTTATTTGATATGTGGTATACTGATAGATGTAAACTACGATAGGTCATTTGAACCGACTTCGCTGCAAGGGAAATCTAGTTAGCTATAAGGGGTGAGAGCTATCCGCTCCCCCGCAAGTCTCCAGTCTACTCCACGCCATCATTACATGTTTTGTTGAGTTGACCCGTGATCATGGCGCTTACTTTAGTGCCAAAATAGTCGGTACACGATAAAATAGTAAAACATGGTAAATAACTCGAACATTTTCAGTTTTCTAATGTATATAGACATGACAGTATAAAGCTGTAAACTAACCTCTCTCAGTATATCGTCCTCTTGAGCTCTGATCTCGGTCATCTTACACTTGATCTCGTGTATCTCGGCCACCAGCTTCCGCCTGTCGTCTTTGAGACACTCGTACCGAGATCTGAGATCGTCCGCGTTGTCGTCTATTACCGCGCTGTCTATGGAATCTGCTTCTACGTCCACCTGAAAGGATAGTATAGGATATCCATCATCATAAAGCTAGAAATAAAACTAGCTTAACGTCGTGGTTAAGGTCCTTGCTTGCATAAGAGAGGTCGCCAGATCAAACCCCGCCACGTACCACTGTGTTTTTTTCATTTAAAATTCACATGTACGATTATTCGACGCTTTAACGGTGAAGGAAAACATCGTGAGAAATCATCAAAAATATATACGAAGAAATTAGGTTGTGTAGTCAAGCAACCTGCACTTGGCCAGCGTGGTAGACTTCGGCCTTATCGCTTTAGTTTAGGGTAGGCTCGTGCCCCAACAGTGGGGACGTATATGGGCTGATGATGATGATCACTATACAAGTTGTATTTCAAAAGAGTCTTACCTTTTTAATAGACTCAGTGATGTGTTTCATAAGCTTCTCCTGCTTATGTTGCTTCAGATCCTTCTCAAACTCCTCCAACTCAGGTATATCTGCCATCAACTCTTTCTTCACATCATCGAAGCTCTTATTCTTAGGTAAAACCACTTCCGGCTCTTTCAAAGAGTCTTTCTTTCCTTCTTCGTCTTTCTCTGGCACTATTTTGGAGTATCTAAGCTCTATATCGTTGGTGACGTCAGAATCATCTATCATTGGTATTTCTTCTTCTAGACTGAGTTGTTTCTCTATTCCATCGCATTTTCTTGATACTTGACTCTTATCAGTAACATTCTTGGTAGAGTTAGGTTTGGTGAAGTCTTGGTCTTTTGGAGGATTGCAATTGTTAACATCTGCAATTCTATCGTTAAGAAAACTATATTGCTCAGAATTGACTTTCGGAGAATTTTCTTGTCTGAAATCTTGATTTCTGTCGTTAGGACTTTCTTGGTGGAAATCTTGAGTTCTATCTTTCGGAGAGTTATCCAAATTGAAATCTGGAGTCTTTGGAGAAGTTTGCGATTCAGGATTTTTGGGAGAGCCTTGTTGATTGAAATCTGGTACTCTGGAGTTATCCTTAGGCGGCGGTGTGGGGAATATAAAATACTGTGGAGAAGGCAGATTCTTATGTGCAAACGTAGTTTTAATTCTCGTCCTAGGACTTTGAGTGTTGGGCGATTTAGGTTTTAGGTTTCCATAGTTGTTTCTATAGTAGACGTTTTCGTATGGACTTCCTATAGGAGATGAGAGGCTAGGCTTTTCTGTGCTTTGGTATTTCCTTATCATTATAGGACTAGATAGCTCGTCTTCATAGGGGATGCCGAGTTCGTCCATCCGTCCGATGTTTTCGTAGTTGCTCTGGTTACGGATGGCGACTTCGGGAGTGGACGCTTCGGGAGAGGGGGTCGCTTCGAAATTCTCGTAGCTAGAGAAGTTGCGTTGGATCGGGAGCGATTTGCTGAGCGAGTTGTTACGGTTGTGACTAGTATCGAATCTGGAAATGGAAATTCGTTTTGTGAATAATAGTGTTTTTGAATGTGTTCAATAGTTTTATGCCCAATAATAAAACCGTTAAAATTCAAACTCTGGCTCGGATAAAAATATGTGCTTTATTGAAAAAAAAAACAAATGAGCCTGCAGTGACAGTATAATTTTTAATGAAGACCAACGTTCAGGACTTCACCTAAAGGTAAGCGGCCGTGAAGTTTACATATAAGGTCGACAGGCACAATAGACCCCATCATGTTTCCGGTCATCTGACCCCAAACTAAGTAGAGCTTGTACTATAGGCGTCAGACTGACGTACATACAATCATACATAGATATTTACAAATACATACTTTAATACATATCCACACCCAGACACGGAAAAAAACACCGATGTTCACATCACACAATTTCAGTCCCGAGTATGAATCGAACCCATGACTCATGGAACCGCCAGCCAGGGTAGCTTACCACTGTTCCACCGAGCCAGTGAAATTATTATGAGTCTGTAACTTACTTATAGTATCCGTCGCTGGTCTGCACAAAGTTGGGGTTGTTCAATGCGACGCTGCGAGGTAGCGAGCCATTTGTGATGATCTTGTTATGAGAGCGTTTCTCTGTAGGCGTTATGGGTAACCCTGGAATATGTGCAGAGATATAAATTAATAGTATATTCAATCAACACCAATATTCCAGACTTTACAAATATACAGGATGTCCCAAAAAGTAGTGTCAAGCGGAAGTCCTGAGATAGAACACCCCGTGGGGCATCCGAAACACCCCCATGTATGTTCCGCGATTTTTTATAGTTTACGAGTTATGATTATTTTTCTAAAATTTTGAGAACAACTGATCTAACCGACTAAAAATATTGTAGAGAAAAAAGTATTTGACTTTTTTGAGTAGTTCTTTTTGCAAATCAATTTTCATGAGTTTTTCTTTAATGCCTAAAATATTTGTCTCGATAACTTAAATGGAAAATATCAAAATTATGGTACAAACTGAAAAGTTACGTTCTGTAAATAATATCTAACAATTTCAATGTTAAATTTAAAATATTAGGAGGTAGCTGCATGGCTCTTAAGTAACTTTAAAAACTGAGCTAGACTCTCAGCTTTCATAATCATTAATAAAAACTGGTATTTAATGGGCTACTTTTTCTGAAATCGGACTTCAAAGACAGAGAGGTGGAAAAATCATAAAATTAACCATTTGAATACGAAGTATTATTTGGACATTTTATTGTTCCGAAAGTTAGTCAGTTTGTTAACAAACCTAAATTTAATACAGGAGCACTCAGATGCAAACATTTGGATGATTTTTTTTTGTTTAATTTAAGTTTCATTGCGCTAACACTGTTTTCACATGCAATACCTTTGTTACGACGAACTTGACGAACTTTGCTTTATTTACGGACTTTAATAAACTTTTACTTATAAACTTTTTACAATAAATAATAAAAAACGATAACTTTTTTTTATAATAAAGTTCCCATTTTTAAACTTAATTAATTTTTTAAGTATCACAAATTAAACTTTCAAGTGGTTATTTCTTAGCATTTCTGGTATAATTTTGATTGTTAACAATCTTATTAACTTTAGAAATAGTAAAATGTCCAAATAATACTTCGTATTCAAATGGTTAATTTTATGATTTTTCCACCTCTCTGTCTTTGAAGTCCGATTTCAGAAAAAGTAGCCCATTACGTACCAGTTTGTATTAATGATTATGAAAGCTGAGAGTCTAGCTCAGTTTTTAAAGTTACTTAGGAGCCATGCAGCTACCGCCTAATATTTTAAATTTAACATTGAAATTGTAAGATATTATTTACAGAACGTAACTTTTCAGTTTGTACCATAATTTTGATATTTTCCATTTAAGTTATCGAGACAAATATTTTAGGCATTAAAGAAAAACTCATGAAAATTGATTTGCAAAAAGAACTACTCAAAAAAGTCAAATACTTTTTTCTCTACAATATTTTTAGTCGGTTAGGTCAGTTGTTCTCAAAATTTTAGAAAAATAATCATAACTCGAAAACTATAAAAAATCGCGGAACATACATGGGGGTGTTTCGGATGCCCCACGGGGTGTTCTATCTCAGGACTTCCGCTTGACACTACTTTTTGGGACACCCTGTATATTACACAACATCTAATACATTGTTCTGATTTAGAAATAAGTTTTTTAAACATTTCCGTTCTGTATCAACAGTGGATACATAAATATATAATAACACACCCAGAAACGGAACAAACAACGATGTTCGTCACGCAAATATTCGTCCCTTGTGCGAATCGAACCCACGACTCTTGGTACCGTAGGTAGTGAACCTGAGTCACTAACCAGTGTTCCAACGAGCCATTTGTTTTTTCCTAACTGACATACGATGATGGCTTGCAGTAGCCTCGTCATCATCACCGGACTTGCGGGGGAGCGGATGGATCTCACCCCTAAACCACCTAGCCAGTCGTATGTCAGTAGGTACTATCGTTTTGACGTCTGGGATTTAATGTTAATGTCTTCAATATGTTGTAAGATTTTAGACTTTCGCGTTCCATTACACTAAATATTTGTCTTTATGGGTCTACACGCGTTATTAGGAGTAGCAAATTACATAGCTACTTACTGCCCGACGTTTCAACTGGGTTACACAAATCATGGTCGCGAGCGAACTGGCGCCTCCCGTCTTCGTCTGCCATTGCGGTTGTGAATATCTCAGTGATTAGTAAGTGCATACCGCGGAAAGTTACGTCTAATATAAACGCGGATTCAGTGAGTGTTGTGTGTCATACAAATGTGGGTAGCTGTACAAATGACATTAGTGCTGTTTCGGGGGTGGATCAAGATATTCACAACCGCAATGGCAGACGAAGACGGGAGGCGCCAGTTCGCTCGCGACCACGATTGGTGTAACCCAGTCTGCACGTCGGGCAGTAAGTAGCTATGTAATTTGCTACTCCTAATAACGCGTGTAGACCCATAAAGACAAATATTTAGTTATCAATATGTTACCTGAAGATATCTGTCGCTCGTACTCCGCACACATGTTCAATATCTCTTCAAGACGTGCAGTCTCAGCCTCCTTCTGCTCTTCCTCCTTTATCCTATCCTGGTACGCCTGAAAAATTATAATCCAATATACATACAAATATATTGCACACATTGCTCTGATAACGAAGTGTTATATCAAGGTAATGCGTAAATAAAAAAAAATTGGGGGAAAACCATTCGCTCCCCCGCAAGTCCGGTGATGATGACGAGGCTACTCCATGCCATTATCGTGTGTCAGTTAGGTAAACAAATTTTTTTGAAGGTGGATACCAAAAAGCCTTCTAAACTCGTAATATTTCAAAACAAACGCTTGCACAAATAGCTGTTCACGACAATCAATTCAAACAATGGCTATTCGACATCACACATCTTCGCGACACTCCAAGGAAGGATCAAGTTGTCAGAAACTAAAAACATATTTAGTGATCAAAGACGAGCAGTTTGTTATTATATTTGAGACCCATTAGGTACCTCTATTCAAGAATGAAACAAATACTTTAAATAAAACCGCATCAAAATCGGTCCAGCCATATTATTTTGTATAATAGAGGATATACATACATTTTCCTTTTAAATGAAGAAGAAACAGTCAAAAACACTTTCTTACGACACAACAATCACTGTTAAACTGTATTAAAAATATTGATTACTTATCTATCTGTTTCACTAAGCTAACAAAAGTTATCTAATTAACACATAGTTCAATAATCCTTTATGATAAAAACCACATTGGATTCAATACACTGACTGCTAAGTAGTCTGACTAATAAGTATAGAAGAAATATGTAAACTGTTTATAAAAAAGTAAATAATATTATTATGTTCCTTTGTATGTAACAGGTTTTAAAAAGGTAACCAAAAGAAATAAGTAACAGTGATAGAAGTACCAATTAAGTAACCAATAACGACATTAACGATTAAAAAAAATACATTAAGTGTTTAACCATGTGACAACAACAAACTAACTTACCATGCCACAAAAAAGCTTATCGATTTTCCTAATAATTCCATTGTATATCTCATTCCGTATGTACAATTGATTGAACTGATTACAATTCACATCGTTCCCTACCACTACAACATTACTATTTTTTATCGACGATATATTTTTCAGAAAATCCATTTTATTCTCCCGTTTTGTGGCAACACTGTCGGCCATTTTGGAAATGTCACTGCGTAAGTCGTCGTATGACTGCTTTATTTGCTTCTCCAGTCTAATTATCTTCGTGTCTATACTGTTTTCGTGGTCTCTCGTTTCCTTTACGTAATGATTCGTTAATATAGTATTTATGGTTCTGTAGATTTTTATATCATTTCGAAGTTTGTACACGATATCCAACTTCTCGTTGACAGAACTCGATAATTCGATTATTTTCTCGTAGTTGTTTCGATTGTGATTTGTATCGATTGATGATTTCAATTCGTTTAGTGCTAATGTGTTTTTCTTCAGACTTGTGACGAAGAGTTTCAGTAATCGTTTGTGCGTTGGCTGCTTTTTCTTTGTCGATTGTATTTTTAACGTCATTTTCGTTACACTTGTTATTCAACACTGATTTATTAACAATGTTTCGACCGTCACGAGATCCGAACTTGAACTAATGGGTTCTTGCATGCAAAACGAAAGTCGTAATTGATATTTTTGACATTGACTGGTGTATTATGTTGCTGATAAATGGAATATGCACACTTGGATTCACTTCACTGGCTACGTATTGTTTGTTGGAGATGCTTTTAGATTGTATTGTTTTGTTTACGATAGGTACTAAATCAAATCATTAAAACTTTAATTTACATCGATCAAATAAATAATGTTTAAAATTAATTTACTTAAATATTACTCTAGTCTTGAGATTGTTTTAAAACTTATTATCTTTAAGTCCACAAACATGTTTGCGTTTTCGTAATATCTTTCTTCTGATACTAATTGTATAACATTACGTGTACAATGTAA
Source organism: Maruca vitrata (assembly GCA_039566165.1). NCBI lineage: Eukaryota > Metazoa > Arthropoda > Insecta > Lepidoptera > Crambidae > Maruca > Maruca vitrata. Next base: position 1,718,590 of record CM076940.1, read on the forward strand.
AGTACATAAAAAGCAACCTTGCCTTGTTTTTGAACTTCACGGTAGGTAGTTTTATCTTTATTGTGAACATGTAATAATTCTTTTTTGATATGTGTATTGTCTTCCCTGTTAACTTTTATGTATTTGCGATTTAATAAATTATTAATATTATTAAATCATCGGCAACGTGTTTATTTAGGAATCACACTAATTTTGTGTTTGATTAGGTCAATGTTTCGCAAATTGCTAGATTTAATTACAACAGTAGTCAATAAATATGCATCATTTGTATAATTGTGAGATTGATTTTCTTTGAGATTTCTTTTTTTAGTCTTTTAAAATGTTTTCTGTTATTTTTTAGTTTTAAATTTTTTTTACCATTTTTAAAATTATTTTTTTTTTATATTTTTGAATCCAATTTCGTAATCAATCCGATATGAACTCATAAAATATTCGCAAAACACAAAACCACACAGTCAACATCAAAACGATCACTCTACCAACACTCCACACTCACTAAATATACGTTAAATAATATTTTCACACGGTTTACTCGATGCTTCCATTATCAACGGCCTTGTAAGGTTGCCGTAGAACTGTTTTAGCGCAACCAGTCCGCAATCTGCTATCGTCACATTATCGCAAGATAGTTGATACTGCTATTGTTTCTTTAATTTAATTATACCTAAGGCTAATCAAGGTAGATTCGTTTGTTGGCTGACAAGGAAGTCTGTTTGTTTGTTTAACTTTGTAAAAGGTAAATGTTATGTTTAAGACACGTCTTTAAAGCATGTTATATTTAACCGACTTCCACAAAAGGAGAGTTCTCAATCGACCAAAAGACTATTTTTAACGTTCCTTTAAATTTAAATTATTTATCGCCACGCTTGAACCGTTTGAGTAACAGATCCTAATTGGAATTATGATAGAGTAGATTCTTATTTTAAGCTGTTAATATTTAACTTTATCATATCATATAACAATTAGACATAAAGTTCATATTATACTGTTCATATTTGTGTTGTTATCTTCATGGTGTAAAACAATACAGTAATGACAGTTATCTGTTTGTGTACCATAATAAATAAATAAATACAGAATTTCCGAATTCCAAATATGGCTTAAGCACGAAATGTTAATTAACACCATACCTATATTATGTGAAGACCCATTCGTAACAACATTCTTAAAATATTTTTTCTTTCTTTTTGATACATAATCGTGCGTGCGAACATGTGGAAGAAGCAAAAGTGATGTGCCAGGACCGTAGCACATGGCAGGAAGTGATCTCTGCCTACCCCTCTGGGGAAAGGAGTGATTCTATGTATGTATATGTATCGAGCTTATTACGCTTGATAGTTGTTGTTAAATAATCAAGAAAAGCAAAACCGCGAGTCATAACAGTACTTGTCTCGTCTAAGCACACGTGGTATCTTCACTATCTCTTTTCAATATTTAAGTAAGCCAATATAGATAACACCTATTTAGCACGTTGTAAACACTACAATAATAAAAAAGTTGTCTAATTAAGAACCTCATAATTAAATTTAATAAAAAAAAGGCGTCCGACCGATTTCAGCCATGGCGGCCGATCTCAATTGAGATCAGCCAAGTGCGCTGGACATTTATAGTGCACAAGTGTGCACGCAAACTTGCACTCTCTATTTCCTTACAGCTCGTTCCCACTTGTCGGGTGTCGGATCCGTATATTAAACGGAGGTTATAGTGGCAGAGCATTATATATGAAGCTATTCACACTTATCGGAATCCGATTTTGTGCCGGCTCCGACAAGAAATGTCGGGTGTTTTGCCAGCCCTCTACGCCCGGAAAAAAATCGTGTCGGATCTCGCTCGCTTATGATGAAGAATGGCGCTGTTCACATTCGTCTGATGTCGGGGCCGATAAATATTGTATATAATAATTTTGGTAGTTTATGCTCACTGATATTTGAGCCAATAGATAACCATCTAGCCGAATGTAGTTATCGATATCTAAAATAAATGAAAAACTTAATTTCGTCACTCCTCAATTCTGTTATTAAATTCTGAAATATTCCCAAACTAAATCTTTCTCTCAGGATTGGGTGCACCCAATATTTTCTTTCCTTGGCTGTCTTTCCTGGTTTTCTTCTTAAATAATAATACATCACAACAAGAAATTCGTCGACGTCCATCGTGCACTATCGCTTCGCGTAGAATGTTTAAAATTGACACTAGCTTCGACCGTGGCCGACAACCGATTATTAATCGTGTGTGTGAACAAAGGCGCCGACATCCGATTAATATACGGATCCGATAGCCGACAAGTGGGAACGAGCTCTGAGACGGCAATCCGACATGACCGATGAGAGATCGGGCGGAGGACCACCGGCTTAACGTGCGTGCACGGCCGTTCAACCGCGAACTTCCTAACTCCGGGCTGAGTAATTTCATTACAGAAAAACTCACACAAATTTTGCCCGACCCCGGATTCGAACCGGGGACCTCTCCGTCCTAACGCAGCGCTTGCTACCAATAGATCAAGGAGGCAGTTAATTTAATAATGATAATGTAGATGCACAAGTTTGCACATGAGTGCAATCCCCGAAATCAAATGCAGGTCCAAGGGCTTAACTGTTCTTTTCTAGACTGTAAAGTGTAATTTTAGGAAAAGTTTTTCTCAATTCAGGAATTTCTCGATATTTAACTACAGATAATGAAATAAGCTGGAACTATAAATTCGAGTAGTATAGCTAGTAGGTCCGAAACGATCGGTTTATCGCTCTTTATATTAAAACTAGCTGTGCCAGCGACTTCGTTCGCGTTTCCCCCGTTTTTTACACATTTTCCATTGTATCTTTGCTCCTATTGGTCGCAGCGTGATGTTATATAGCCTAAAGCCTTCCTCGATAAATGGTCTATACAACGCAAAAAGATTTTTTCAAATCGAACCAGTAGTTCCTGAGATTAGCGCGTTCAAACAAACAAACTCTTCAGCTTTATAATATTAGTATAGAGTATAGATAATATAGAGTCGATTAAAAACTAACTTACGTCATTTTCAGACCCTTGACTAAGTATGTAACAAAGCTTAAAATAAGCGTTTTTGGTTCGGCTTCAGCTTTAAAACGCGACAGACAGACGAAATTACATTCTCTTTTTTCCTAAGTGACTTACTAACCAAAGATCGGCAGAATTGAAAAGAATTGGGGGAGGTCTTTGCCCACACCGGCTAGATAAAAAAAAAACTGACTTACGATGATGGCTTGGAGTAGCCTCGTCATCATCACCGGACTTGCGGGGGAGCGGATGACTCTCACCCCTAGAAATTACTTTCGCATTTGTAACATTAGTAAGGAAGTAAGGCTAAATACGAATACATACCTTTATCCTCATGCTCTCAGCATCCACATTCCTATCGTAGTTAAAGTTCGCATACACCGGAGAATACTGAGGATTCCTATCGAACGCTGGTGAAGGGAGCGTCAAAGTTTTCACGAGATTCATGTTCTTCTCACCAACTTTCCCATAGCCATCCTCTCTTCTCTCTACAACTGTCGCTTTATTCTTGCATACGTCAACATTATTCTTGGAAACGTCAGAATTATTCTTGCAAACGTCGATATTATTCTTGGAGACTTCGATATTATTCTTGCAAACGTCAAAACTCTTGTCACTCTCTTGTTTGACATTAATTCTTCCATATATATGATCAGTCTTCACCTGATCATTATTAACTTTCTTAGGTAGCCTATTGTAATCTCTGGTAGTTTCGTCGAAGTTCCTAACAATATCGTCTATTTTAGTTTTATTTCTAATAGCAACGTTGGCGTACGAGCAATTTTTGGCGTCCACCGAATTGTTCTCATTAAGCAGAATAACTTTTTGATCTGGTTTCGTTTTATTCATGTAATTTGGCACGGATTTTCCCCCTAAGACGTCTTTAGCAGGGGTGTTTACAGTTAGAGAGTTAGAGCTGAAAACTTTAGGCGATATTTCGTTTTCATTTGTGGTGTAGAACTGACTACGGCCTATGCACTTCTGTTGTTTCGCGTAGTATTCGAATTTGGATACTTTCGCCATGATACTGGATACTTTAGGCTTAGATTCCTGGTCTGAGTTAGAATCTGATAGGTCTAGGTCTTTGTAAGGTTTCCTAGGGGCTACGGGCGGTTTTTTCTTGGATAGTTCCTTCAGGGTCATGTCCAATTCTTGGTCTAACTGCGAGAGGACGGTGTCTTTGTATATCTTTTGTATATTGGTGTTTTGGTAACATTGATTGCTTTGTTCTGTGTGGTGGGTGTAATCTGTAAAAGAGAATAGCAATTTTAAATGACTGGTAAATATTTTAAATGATAGTTACGTAGTAAATAATAGCCGTATTTGTCTGTTTTCACATGATTAACATATTTGTCTATTCAAAATTAGCATGTCACTTTAATTTTGCCACAACAAAACAACAAATTTTGCCACTGCCTGTATGAACATTGAACACTTTCTTTTCCCGAACTTTCAGAGTTCGGTGAGACAACCATTTGACTGATGAGATAACGCGTTGGACCACTGGCTTAACGTGCTTTTCAAGACACGAGGTTACGTGTACAATATCTTAACCTGAAGCTGAGTAATTTCTTAACCGATAGCATTGGTTTGGACAATAATGCCCCTGTCTTTCTCGCCAAGAATCGAGGATTCGCTAACCATTCAGGGCAAATTTGTGTGAAGAACATCGGTGTTTCTTGCGTATCTAAGTGTATTATTAATGTAGTTAAGTATATTTGCGTATTCCACTGTTGTTTCCGATATCCGTAACACAACTTACATTGTAATCCAAACAATGTGTGTGATGTATTTTTATTAGACAATTCTACTCTTATCTATCTCTTTTGAAATATCCTCTATACCTGGTGCACCGCTCGCATACTGCCCAGGAGCCATGGACACGTGAGCTGATGGTAGAACTGACTTCATCAGCTTGGCTTCTTCGGGGTGGTTGAAGCGGAGGTAGTTGGAGCGGCCTATCGTCAGCATGCTACCTGCAATTGGAGAAATTGGATTGATTAATGTAACGTTTTTAACGTTTTTTCTCCTACAATTTTTATTTTCTTTATTACAAGAAATATACATCAAATTGTTGATAATACATTAGTTAAAATAGTAGTATTAATTTATTAGCTTGAGGATGTTTTTCTCACAATAATAGATATCTATGCCTAACCAGTTTTGGATACCTTTTACCCATTTAAAATTTTAGGTAATAGTAGAATGAAAAGGGTTTGTGAGAAATAAGATTAAAATATACGTTGTACAATTACATTTAAATCCCAATATAAAATTACAGTTTCGATAACGAGTATACACACAGCTAGGGGATAGCTACTTACTGCCAGACATCCCACATCGCAGTTCTTAAGGACATTTATCTGGACCGGCTTGTGAGAATACTCCAATTCTAACGGACCAGTTTTCAGAATTAGGGTGACCACCACATAGCAATTATTTAAGGACACATCTTTGATGGATTTTTGCCGTCGGATTTGTAAGCGTTTCTATTATGGTATTTTTATAGGTTGACCACTCCGCGGGACTATATTCATTAGACACCTCATTGTCCAAAAATGATGGTGTCCACACTCACCTTGGGACAGTCTCGTCGGCTTGTCGGCCGGCAGCCCGTCCAACAGCGTGCGTCCACTGACCGGATACAGGGTGACCACACCGTGGGAGTTCTCCACGTGGCAGTGGACGTTGGCCACGCCGGTGCCCAGGACGTAGATGTCGCATGTTGGGTCCGAGCCTATTGTCACTCGACCTGGAAGTTTGGGAAGTAAATTTTGTATTATTGTCCATCTCATAGACTTAGGAGATTGTAATGTTAGGGAAACGAGAAACGAATTTAGACACTAACTATGTTTTGATAGGTGAGTCTATAAAGCTCTCGATTTTATGTCAGATTTCTTTAGTAAACAGTTATTAACCGACTTTATTATCTTCTTTGCTGAAAGAATATAAGTCTGTAGCGATCCTTCAGTTTTTGCCAGGCCAGCTATCAGAATAAGCAAGGAATGGCATCGTTTGAGTTTGAATAAAAAGTGTTACTTTATGTCCAATTGCGAGGAATACCTTAAGTATAGCTGTACTACGTAACATTAGAGGCTCCCACTCCACAGCTGTCGATCTTCGGCCAAGGCTGACCAGTTCATAACGCTATGAACTTCGCAAAATCGCTAAAGGTTTAAAAGACCACATAATTTAATCAGTCTAAATAGATTTTTCCTAACTGCCTACGTTTGGAGTAGCCTTATCATCATCACATCATGTGGATGAACGAATAGTTCTGACCTCCGTTCGTTCGATAGAAGGATCATTGGACACTTACCCTGCTTGATGGGATGCAACGTGACCGCCGTGCTCAGCCGGCCCGTGCCCAAGCTCACCAGGTGAGGAGTGTTCGTTGCCACCCTAGAACAACCAGCAGAACAGTTTAACAGATGGTAACAAGATCTAGTACATATAATATTTAAAATATTGGACATCTCCACACACGACCATCTGAACCCAAACTAAGCACAGCTTGAATTATGGCTGACGGGTGTCAAAGACTGATAAAAATATTAGATTCTTTTATAAATACATATTCACACCTAGTCACAGAACAAACACTAATGATTGTCCCGAATCGGAACCGAACCCACGACTCTTGGAAATATAGCATGGTTCACAAACACTTATCCACCGAGTCAATCAATATGGATAGCGTTGCCAAACGTCCAGATATACCTGGATATAAGTAGATAAAAGCTTGATTTGACACACATTTTTTGTCGTAACTAATAATACTGAGATAAAAATTCGTCAATAATGCAGGGGCACCCTTTGGTTTCTACCAAAATGACGAATAGTCCCTCAAAATTTAGCTAAACATTTATGTGTTTATATTTTAAATATCACGACGAAATATACGAAAATGTTTAAATAGCTTTTGAAATGTTCAGTGACTAATACAATTTCCACTGAAGCATGAAGAAAATGCGTAGAAACCAAAAAAAATATTCGGAAGATGTCGATGACATCGGAAGCGTTTAAAAAACAACAAAAATAAAATGAAAGAAACATTTGAATCTGTCGTGCGGGATGAATAAAAGTAAAATACTGTCGCCACAAGACATAACTCTGTACCGTTCGCCATTGCAATAAATATAAACTGACATCAAAGAAACATATGGCATTGGTGTTGCATTTTTGTATGATCTTTTTTATTCACACGTTCGATCGATCATAAATATGATCAAACGGTATTATCGGTTGCCTCGAGCGAAAGATCAATGTTGAGGATGTTCAAGTTGTTTTCAGTTTAAATAATGCTACGAGAATGATTAAGGAGTTAACAGTCACTGTAATGATTTTACCAAGTTCAACTGACAGCAAAATTCGTGTACAAAACAAAAATATCTGGATTAGTATGTGTATGTGGGTATTATTCTAATTAACCGACTTCAAAAAAAGGAGGAGGTTCTCAATTCGTCTGTATTTTTTTTTAATGTTTGTTACCTCAGAACTTCCGCCTGGGTGAACCGATTTGGATGTTTTTTTCCAGTTTGGTCCAGTTCTAACAATGGAATCCATGAATGATGGATAGTCAACTCCTTAATAGTTAAGAGTTAAAGGATAATTCTTTCAAAACTGTATGCATATTCAGAGTACTAGTTAGAATATCAAATGTAACACTAAAAAGTATGAAAAAAAAGTCCTTGCTTAGAATATGATAGATTTAATTTAACAGTTTTATATAACTTAGTTATGTAAGTGATCGGCAAAAGAGCGGTTCTTTTGACCACTGTCTTGCCCAAAAGTTAATTCAAACATCTAATATTTTTAAGTTAAGCCAAGAAAGAAATTTAGAAGAAGAGTCAAATCGAGAGTTCCCGTAATCAACGAGCATGAAGAGATTGATGGATGTGCAAGAAGCGAAAGTGGTGTACCAGGACTGTAGCACATGGCAGGAAGTGATCTATGCCTATCCCTTTGAGAAAAAGGCGGGATTTATTGCATGTATGTATTAATAAATATTTGTATTATCATAGTTCCCAAATCGCGCGTGGTTCCTACCGCATGCGCGTACGCAGGAAACGCTAGTCTATTTGTGGAGGCGCCGGCGTCGCATTTTGCCCTTATTGCTACTTCCTTTTGTTCAGGTCGCATTTAGCAACTCGGGCGAATTGGAAGGGCGAAGGTTTGTGGTGTAGGTAATTGAAGCCAGTTTTAGAAAATCGTTTATAAGACACTGGCTCGGTGGAACAGTAAGTAGTGATCCAAGTTATAGTTAGGGTTCGATTCCCACCCGGGACAAGTATTTGTGTGAAGAACATCGGTGTTTGTTCTGTGGCAAGGTGTGTTATTAAATATATTTAAGTACATTTGTGTATCCGCTGTTGATTTTGATATCCGTACCACAAGTTCTTAAGCTACTTACCACGGGACCAGATCAATGTATGTATGTGATGTTGTAAAATATTTACGATACAGGACAAAAGGGTTTATTTATTTTGTTAGTAGCCTTCATTTTCAAGAGTCACATCTACCAACTTTTATGACATTGGTGTGGTTGAAAATCAGTGCTGGCAAGGATCTTGGTCCGATTTCAGCACAAGCTGAGCCACTTTCATTAGCTCATTGCTTGTTTTTTTTTAACCTGTATGATCCTTTCGCTGGGCAAACCTTGAGAAACCTCCGCTGTCTATCCAAGTCTAGGACTTGCCAGCTTTTTGTATTTTAATCTTATTCTGATCCAGTGTATTTAAATGTGAATGCAGAATGCATAAAATTAGTTGACTGACTTCGATACGAATGATGGTGTACTGGACCAGGCAGTAGTAAACTGCTTGGTCCAGCTATGCAAAAAAAATGTAAAAATCATTAAAAGCTAAAATACACCGTGAAATTTTAGTGGTTGTTTTCCCGTGGCAGAACAATTTGCCTTTAGTAATACTATTGAATTATGCAAATAATTCCTCAAAAAAAAAAATTTTTATTCCAAATTTTCAAAATAATAATTTTCCAACTCGAAAACGAGAGAAGCTATCGTTCTTTTATAAGATGTGACGTAATCAGGTACTGCTTGCCGCATGAAATCGAATGCTTAAAGCTAAAGAAGCTTGACGCCCTAAGTCATAAAGCGGTTCGAACGTGCTTTCGAGTTTTGGTTAAACCTTTCGTGAAACCGGCATTTATTGATTTTAACAAAAAAGAACTGCACAAATCTATTGTACTACTAAGATAGAATCATTTTACTGCGGGAAAACAACCACTAAAATTTCACTCCTTCCCTATCAATTTCGAGAGAACTTTACCTATAAAAAAACGGGTTTTGACATATCTAGGGTGACTTAAGTCCCGTTAATGTACTTAACATCGCGTCTTAAACGTCAAAACCACTATAAAACGAAGGGAAATCTTCCACTCAAAGGCACACCATTACCACATCCTATACACAACAGGAACTCCCGACCTCCCATAAAACGGAACTCAAAGACAGCTGACCACAGTTCACACATTAAAGAGTGCAGTAAACCGATTGCATGGGAAGAGTGCACTTGTTATGGTGACCATATGTCTGTGACGTCATGTCGACGGCTGGTAGCAGATAGCTGCGTGAGAGCATGCCATTACTTGAGAATAAGACTGGGCAATAAATAATGTCCTCTTCAACTACCGCACATAAAAGAACGAAACGAAAACGAAAAGAACAAAAAAAAAGACGTGTGGCACTCGGGGACTGCCGCGGTATAGCTATTGCATATCATCGTCCGATTTCGGAGCAGCTCGTCTCGATTCGTGCGAGTTTCGTAGAGTCGTACAATACGTCTAACCGCACGCACACAAACACCGTGCCGAAGTATACCGAACTGAAACGACGTTAGACGATTGTGAGGTTTTTTTTCGTTACGGAATTTCTTGGTTCGGTCGCCGCGCTCAGAGCCCGCGATAAAAGCTATGCAATAGCTTAAAAATATCCTTGAAAAATTGGTCGATTAAAATGAAAACGAACTTGAAAACTGATTAATAACCGGGATATTTACCATGTTTTTACGAGCTCCCGATATTTCGTTGATCATGGCGCTTGCAACAGTGCCGAAATATCGGGTGCTCTGAAATAGGAAACAACTTGGGAAATATCACGGACTTGTTCAGTTTTCTAATGTGTGAAAACAGGACAGTTGTAAACGAACCCACTTGCAAATAACACATGCCATATCTGACAAATGTAGTTAGAATGTAGTTAGGTAGATTCGAACCCAGGATTTTGCTGTCAGACCATAAACAACACATATGTACCTACAGTCATATGTTAGTTAAATAACACAGATAAATACATAAATTGATGTTTCAGATCAAATAATAAGACTAATAAAATAAATAACTACATACTTCTCTCTGAATCCATAGAAAACACTTATTATTATAGCAAATACTAATATGTCACGTTGAGGACTTAATACTGATTTAACAACCAAACCAACTATTTATAAAGCAGCAGTCCCTTGACAAGTCTTCACAAAAAGTCAATATTTACAAAATGCACAACACGTGCATCCACTATTAATAGCATACACAGAAGCAGAACATTATAGCCCTTAATAGCTTTGTAATAAAGCTCACAATAACACTATATAGTATTTGAATCATCGTAATCCGAACCCTAGATTCGTAAAGATAAAGTTTCCAGCAATTAACTTTTGCATTCACGTTGAACAAAAATCGATTTTAAGATCAGAACGTACGGTTCAATATTCATTGGGGAGCTTTTGAGTCATATTTAGAGTGACAGACAGACGAATTGGATTAGTTCTGTTTACTGATGGATCGAAAACAAAGTGTTCGCGTCTGGGTTATATCTGAGGGTGAGGTGTAGAGACAGTCTAATAATTACATACATAGTTTAATTGGATTGTGCTGAGTTTTTGTTGTGGATTAGTTATGTTTTTAAATACGTGCCTTTCTTCATCCCAGGCTCAAAAAGCTACTTAGGCCACCGCACCACCATGAACAGACTGATGAGACATTACAATGAACTCCATAAGAGCTATAATATTGATATATTTTCCAATACACCGCGTAAATTTAAAAAGAAAGTGTATAGCAATAGATTGATTAAAATCTGACCTTCAATAAATCGGTTAATTAATAAAAAGAAAGTACTATAATTGGTGTGCATACCTGATTTTTTTTTGGTAACTCTATTTTTAATTTATGTTTAAGTTTTTAGTATGTACACTGTTGGTGTTTTTTTTAAATAAATAAAGAAAGTTTTAGAGTACTTTGCAATAAGAGTTTAGAATTAAGTAGTAAGTAAAAGTAGAATTAAGTAGATTTAACCCTTGTTAAATCTACTTAATTCTACTTATTATCTAACTACTACTAACTAAAAACAGACTTTCCGGGGCTTTCTTTTTACTTAAATCAGCATTATTTTAATAAATTTGCAAATAATAGCCAAAACTCTCCGATTTGTTGCGTTGAGTTTATGTACAAGATTTTCGAAAATTACCACGACTCCTGTTTATACCAGAAAGCAAACTATCGACATAGGCACTTACAAGTAAATGGTACGTCAATCAACTTTTTTGTGAGCTCTCACAAGGAGTAACACTACGCAATATCACGTCACAGTTTACTGCAGATAAGAGCAATAAAAACTCACTCCGGCACTCAACGAAGATAATTTGATGCCCCTTTTTACTGCACTAATTGAATTATCTTTACTCTTTGCTTCAATTGAGTCTCACTTACTTGAGAATCACACCTGTCACTTTTTCTTGAGAGCTTAATTGGAACTTTTATCTTCATTGATACGGAGAATGATTAATATAAGATTTTCTTTGAAGTTATATTCTCACATTACCTACTTCCTTCTTTCTCTCTGTCTTTACGTGTGTATTAAAAAGAGTATACGCTTAAGTTATGTTACAAACGTTTAAAATAACATTGACGTATTTAAATCCTTCTTCATAAATAGGGAAACCACTGAAAATCAGCGCCGGGGTTTCCCTATGGGAACTTCGACACAGAGTAGAGTGCAAGACCTTTTAGCTCAGAAGTTTAGTATTAAGTTTTCAGAATTGTATGTTTTTTGTACGATGTAAATAAACATTATCAAATATTTTTCTAAGTTACCAGCACTTGATCAGTGTGGTTATCTAAGGTCTGATCACCCTAATTTAGGGTACCGTGCAACAACAGTGGGGACGTATTATGGGCTGATGATAATGAGAGTATACATTAACTTGTACGAATGTAACATAAGTTAGTATATGGTATTATCAGATAAAAATATAAACTACGTAGACATAAGGCACCAGAAAGTTCATCTATTATTTATATTGGTTGGCGATATATGATAATTGTCAATGTATAAATTATGCAAGATTATTCTTTCACTGAAAGTAAAGAGACCATAAATATGTTGAACGCATCAATACTACGAGTAATACATTTAAGTCTTTATCATGAACGAACAGTTCATTTAGTAAACCCACTCGAACGAACCCTGATGAAAAAGATAACTCTTTTGTCTATCCATACATAACTCGTAGTATTAAAAAAGTCGTGTCTGTTGTCTGTATGTAATGTCCAATGTCCATTATGCTTAAGTCTCTGAAAAATCCCCAGTAAAATTGGATGCGGTTTCTTTGAATAGGTAGAGTGATGCAAGGAAAGGTTTATATGTATAAATTTATCCGAATATCTTTATGAGGTATATGTATAAAACAAAGCATTACTTATATACCCTGCCACTTTCCCAACTCGACCTTCACTTTCCCCTAACAACCAAGGCACTTTCGTTATTTTTAATCGAGATCTCATTACAAAAGTGAATTAATCGATTCGTGACGATTCGAATAATAACCGCAAAAGTTCACACACTTAATGAATAATTGATCAACCAGTTAAGCAGATAATGATCAACTGGCGTGACTTAGCTAGGCATTAAAAATTAATTGGTGGAGTGTAAAAAGATGTGTACATTATAGTTTTTATTGATTCAATTGATATTGCATTTCTTTTTACGAGCTTCTTCGCCATTCTTGTGTAGAGTCTGTAAGTTATACTGGCCAAAAATAATATTATATTTTTCGATTTTGAATTTAAAAAAAATTTAGAGTCCGCTTGACAACTCTCCTTGTTTTTGTAAAGTCGGTTAAAAAGAAAGAGGTTCTTAATTCAAACACGATTTATTTTATTTTGTGAAAAAATGTAACAAATTCAAAATAACCAATTATTTCATCTTTGTAGTTAAGAAATTAACCCTGTCTGATTTGTCACGCTTTCGTCTGATCCTTGGCCCTAGACCCGTTAGAAGTACCCTCAGGCAAACGTCGCTTAAAAGTTTTGACAAGCCTACTCCAAGCCATCATCGCAATCCGTTAAAAAGAACTGTTAAAACCTTTTGTATCCTACTTTACCTCAAAGACTAAACATCATATTATATCAGCCATTTTAACCACATAATGGTAAACACCGCAAGACACAACCAAGAACAATTAAGACATTACCCAACCACACCGTTCTGTGTCTAGTGTTACGGTAATCGGAATCTAGGCAATATCAGGTGACCTAGGTCTTGTTACAGCTAGGTAACTGGAGACGGTGATATAACGTAGTTCTAAATGTCCAGTTGGTGTGGAATATAAATATAATGGTATAACTGTGCTTTTATGATGCATGTGGTATTATTTAACTATAAACTGTCGTGGTAGCACACGTTAGAAAACTGTATATGTCCGGGATATTTACCATGTTTTCTTGTTTTATACGAGATCTCGATATTCCGGCACTCTTGTAAGCGCCATAGTCACGGGTCAAGTTAAAAATAATATAATATGGTAAAATTGTATACTAATGGTAACTACCTGGTTGGTCTATTGGTAGCAAGCGATAATACGAAGAGGTTCCCGGTTCGAGTCCGAAGTCGGGCCTTTGTGATAGTTTTTCTGTTAAAAAATTAGTCAGCCCGCAGTGAGGAAGTTGGCGGATGCACGCTTCGAAAAGCACGTTAAGCCGGTGGTACTGCGCCTGATTTCTCATCGGTTGTCCGTCCCACCGAACTATGAGAATCAGGGAACAGAGAGTGCACATGTGTTTGCGCACCGATTGTGCTCTATAATATGTTCTGCACAGTTTGCTGAGCTTCATTGAGATCGCCGCCATAGTCGGAATCGTCACCTTATTATATTAATGGTACATTATATGATAAATGTAAAGGCGAAACCACTATTTATATACCTCAAAATCATGATCAACCTTAAGCGTGGAGCTTACACATATGCATGCAGTGGAGGTTGCATATAATATTTTCCCCGTTACGTCAACAATACTGTTAGTTTATAGCACTTTGTTTAAGCACTTGTGTTACGGATATCAGAAACAACAGTGGATACACATGTACTTAGATAGATTTAATAACACACCCAAACACGGAAGAAACACCGATGTTCGTCACACAAATATTTGTCCCGGGCGAACTTGTAGTGTTGATAACAATCGGTGGGGCTCCACCCGTGGCTAACGGGTAAAGTAACTGATAAATTCACATACAAGATTTATTAATCAAATAAAGCTAGAAGATGTAACAAACATTGTCTATTTGTATTTGCGCGAGCTCTACTTAAGACTCTTAACCGTGACCACGAGCGCTGTAAAGAGCTCGAAACGTCGGATTTCTAAATAATGTTTAGAATACCAATACACGCGAGTTTAATCCGTAAAATTAGTTTTATTTCAAACTAGTGGTCCCAGCGAATTTCATACCGCCAATACTATAAACCTTCCCTGGACTATCACGAACATTTTAAAACCAAAATTACCTAAATCGGTCCGGGCTTTCTCGAGTTTTAGTCAGACTAACGAACAGCAATTCATTTTTATTTATAAGAAAGATGTCACAAACAAACAAATTATAACATCATAAGGATTTTGATAAAAGCTCCATTGGGCTTTTCGCCTTCTAACAATTGATTCGTTTTATTTTACCCTTTCTATCGACCATTAGTCAGTATAAGCATCAGTAGCGCTACCATGAGTTTAAAAGTTACGGACTCGATATCGCCTACGTAAATATGTCTATGAAAAACTTGTACAGCGCCCCTGGTGGTTACCCTAAGAACTAAAATCGGTCGTATGAAAAAACCAACTCGATAGGTTTTTAACGTACGTAAGTTTTCGATAGCCAACTCATGGTACCACTACAGATCGTACAATAGTACATTTATAACCCTACGTATCTCTAATAGATTAGATACGACGTTTTTGTACCCTGACTCATCTTACTATTGATGGGTTGAATGTAGCGACTGAATAGTTAACATATTATTGTGGTCAGTGGGAAGCAAATGCCGATACTCGAAAAATGCTTTTAGTAAGTATTTTATCCCACGATAGAGTCCCGATTTCTCGTGTTTGATTTTCTAGTGAGATATAATAAATTCTTGGGCAATGATAGCAATGGTGACTCAACTTGGGAGTGTTGAATAAGCATAAGTTTATTATGATATATACTTGTATAATCCTACACTATTGGGTAAGCCTGTATCCTCTATAAACTATGTGAAGTGGAGTTTGAAGAACTTTTAACAAACAAAAGTTACAGGACAAGTGAATAGCTCTTCATTTACATACCATTTATTTAGTTAGGTAAACTTAACTACCTACGTATTTAACTTTTTTTAGTATGTTATTACATACTATTTACAAGGTATTCCTTGTAAATATTTTGACCATATGAAAAAAATATCCTTATACGTATTACGTATTATCACTTAACCCAAGTATAATACTATGTATGACTTTAGTCTGTTTAGGTGGATCTAGCTTTAATAACACGTTAAGTTACGGGAAATTACCGCGATACGCGTTGAAGTAGATGTAATGTCCATCCATCCATAATGTGATAATTTAATTCATTCAGTGTAAGTAGTAGAAACTTAAGTTCAAGTTATCAACAAGGCTGGCTCGGTGGAACAGTGGCTAGTGACCCAGGTTTACTACCTACGGTTCCAAGAGTCGTGGGTTCGATTCCTACTCGGGACAAATATTTGTATGACGAACATTGGTGTTTGTTCCGTGTCTGGGTGTATTATTAAATATATTTAAGTATATTTGTGTGTCCACTGTTGATTCTGATACCCGTAACACAAGTGCTTAAGCTACTTACCACGGGATCAGATCAATGTATGTGATGTTGTGAAATATTTATTTATATTTATACCATACTCTATATTTTCTCTACTCTGTTAGAAGCTAAAAAACATTACCTAACACAAGTTTCACTCCGATGTCGAACAATGGTTTCTATCAAATTTCATAATTTTCTGAATCATCAGTGAAAGTATGTTAATCCATGTGGAAACCGATTGACTTGCTTTTAAAATGGAAGAGCTAGGTTCGAATACGTGTCTAGGTTTAGCGAAGACGGCTTAGTCATATAGAAATGCCTTGCCATGATGGGATTTAAAATAAATTTTTACTAAGCACCCACAAAAATATAAACAAAAATCTTATTATTCATTGGAGCTTTTTTTTATTTAGTCTTTAGTGTCTCACTGCTGGGCAAAGGCTTCCCCCAATTCTCTCCATTTTTGTCGATCTTTGGTAAGAGATGGCCAGTTTAGGTCTTGAGCGTCGAGATCTTTTTAGGTCTTAACTGAAGTGGAACTGGGCAGGTCACGTTGGTCGAATGGACGCCGGCAGATGGGCAAAACTTGTCACCTAATGGCAACCGAATGGTCGTCGGCCAAGGGGAGGAGTAAATATAAGGAGTAAATAATTTTATAAAAATATATATTGAAAAAATCATTGGAGAGGTAATATTAAAATAAAATACGCACCCACATTTGATTAGTCGTGCGAAGGTTATTGTTTCTTTAGGCGACATACAAACCCAAACACATCACACATTACTAATTACATTACTACTACTATTACTAATAATTAACCGTGATCATGGCCCTTGTAACACAGTGCCGGAATATCAGGAGCTCATTAAAATAAAACAACGTTGTACAAAGTCCCGGCATATTCAGTTTTCTAATCACATACCACCGTCTCATAGATTTGCCGCTCTAAGTTGACTGATTTGACAAATGTCAGACTGACTGCACTAGTGAGGGACAACGGTAAAATTGCCGAAGTATATAAGTAACAGCTATTTCCACTTTATAACCAAGCAAGGTCTAATTATAACAAATGTTTATTAAAAACATTTATTCACATCCAGAAGACTGAATTGAAGTTTCTTATTGAAAAATATATTTATTTTTAAAATACAATACTTATTAAATCCTTCATCCTATTTAAAAGAAATACCTGGTGAGTATTACCCATTACGTCACTATGAAAACGTGTCAAACGGCGTAGCCTTGTAAAAGCGTAATACAGAGTGGAAATTTTACGTTTAGATAATTAGGTGCATTTGACATTTTGAAATAACGTCTTATTTTTAAAAGTTGTTCTTTATGATTCGCTAAATATGTTCCTCTTAACAAAGATAAATGCAAAATATAAAATAAGAAGTGTCAAATCAGTCATCTAAAAGAGGCTCCGGTATAATTAGTCATAAGCTAGATTTTTTCAGTGAGCAATAGTGCGTAAAGCTATTTCAGTTCACATTCGCACTGCACTTTACAAGTGAATCACGGATGCAACTGCTTTGTCAGCTATTTGCAGTGTTTCTACGTAACCTATAGGACGTTCGCTTTGGTCAAGCCGTTACAGACAGGAAACTCATGCTTCCTTATTGGTAAGTCCCGTAGTTCGAAATGTTAAATGTCACTGTCTATACTTAAACCCCTTAGTACTATTACAGTAGTTATAGTATTGTAGATGAGCTGACGAATGACAGGCCCGAGTGGAAGAAGTATACATGTTGCGATCCCACTTAGCATGGGACAAGGGCAGGAGAATGATGATAGTATGGTGGTCGAGTATCTTATAGAGGCATCTCTCTGCTTTTACTACTACCTTATTGGTATCTCATACTTATGTATTAGAATATTAAATTGTAATTTGCAAAATATAAACTTGATACTATGTTAATGGCGACCAGAATCTTTGATATAATATTTAAACGTCATAACTATGTGCATGTGTCACTATTTCCGTCAAAATTGCCACAAATTTTATACTTTTACATATAATATGGAAATGAAAATAGTATCAAAACATGCATTAAAATACACTCTTTGGCAACTTTTACGTAATAAAACCATTATAATGTATTAATGAGATACAGCAATTGCTAAGCCGGATTTTTTTAAACAAAATATAGAGATGAATTTAAAAGAAGGCCGAAACTTTCTGTAAAACTGGACAATAAGGAAGACCCGGGATATAGGTCAACAAAGGCGTAAGAATCCATGATTCATTGCATATGGACAGCACACTGCAAGAGGGCACCAAAATAGTTTTTATGTATGAATGAATCACTGCATCTAAAACGGAGCCATTACAAAATTAGATGGCCCAAGTTAATAAAATACGAGTAAAATACATGTGACTGACTATCATTTCTTCGCCACGGTTTACGCGTTTCGTCAAAGATTAATTATGCGGGTAGAAGGGATATAATAATAAAGAGATGCGTGATGTTTTCTTTTCGGATAAACGTTCGTAACGTAATATAATCAATAATTCTGTAATAAATGAATAGATATGATGAATAGTTATGATTAAATAATGATATTTTCTGATGAACAGTAGTAAACTTCAGCGCTCGCTGGCTCTATCTAAATACATTATACTATCATACCTCTTTTTAAGGCAGTAGGATAAAAATAAAATTACCTTAAATTTTTGACCCTAAAAATTAATAACTTTGACCAATTTTCAAACAATCAGAAAACATCATTCTACCCATCAATCACCCCAAAGAGTTCTATCACAAAGTTCATCATAATTTTTAAAATTAATCTATCTATTTTAAGTATTATTTATTTAAATAAGTTCCAGATCAAATACGTAGATTAATTCCCCACCAACTATTGCAGTTCGAACATCCATCAGACATGCATTCATCTAAATTCGATTCAACCAGCATAATGGCTAGATAACAATAGGCGAACCACTATCGTCTGATGAGGGACACATTGATGCCATACAACATGTTAAGTCAATCAATTGATTTGACAGTCAAATACCCTATTGTATCGGGTTGGTTAGTTAAATTGTGGACCCGTTATTGGATAGTGGTTTTTGAATCAATTAAGACCATAATTACTTTGTGATATATTATTAATGCGTATACATGTAGTTTGTGTGTCGCGTTTTGACACCAAAACTACATACTGGATTTCTAACTGGACTGGATTTAATTCGCCTAGAGCCTAAGAAAGGACAAAGGGTACTGTATTAAACTACACATTTTTGTTACACAAACTAGGTTTCTTAAGGTTTCTTTCTTCAGCCCATAATACGGTCCCACTGCTGGGCCACGGGTCTACCTAGGGCGGAAACGGTGAAGGAAAACATGGTGAGTAAACTTTCACACCTACGAAGAAATTCTATTCCAAATGTAATTTAACATTTCGAACACTACAACTCTGTGCCTTAAACTTCTAAATCAAACTGTCCCATCTGTCATTCCTTCTCTGATCTGTGGTCAAAACTAGGAATAAACATCAGTGTTGTGTTGTGTCCGTCCGTTCGTCGACCCGGGACAGCATCATTCGACTAATTGTTAGTTATTCCACATGGTTTGTTATTCCACACAAACTGCGGAAGAATTTAAATGTTTTCTAAACTGTTACTCTCTAAATGGTTCCTCAACAGAACTGATTATAGACACGTATTTAAATTAGCCATAAAACGACAATTTCTCCATTATATTTAGATTAGATCTAGCATGTCATAATATGGTATTGTGTCTATTGTGTCACACACATTTGAAATAATACTTGAAATTGTAAGATCTCGCGTGTTTATTTTATTACTATTCTAAACATTTAAAATCAGGACTCAACGTTTCGAGCTCTTTACAGGGCACGAGCTTAAGGATAAGTTAAGTCTAGCTTACAGTAATCTAAAACTTATTGATTCGTTCGTAAATTACTAGCTCTTGCTTTTAACCATATTTCCCTTACATTTCTTAAGATAGTTTAAAAAGGCATTACTTTCTTGGTGTTTTTTTTTTCAATCTTGAATCTAGTAAAATTAGATGGATTATTCATTCAAACATTACATAGAATCACGCCCAGAGGGGTAGGCAGAGATCACTTCCTGCCATGTGCGACGATCCTGACACTTCTTGCATGCTCGTCGATAACGGACACTTTTGATTTGACCCTTGGATGTCAGCTCTACATTTTCTACTATTAAAATAGGAACAGCTATTTTGGAGACCTAAATGTCTATAAACAGTGTGCTTACCAAGGCACTTGCCGTGACCGTTTCACGACTACACCATCAAGAGCATTCGCCACGACCCATGAAGCAAAACCATGAATAAACCGTTTGTGGTGACCAGTTCACTGACCCTCCTAGTTGCATCAATTCAGCTTAATTGTTGCAGTCTGTTTGTCCCAGTGATCGCTATGCCGATTGTTATTGGACTGTATCTTCTTCATCGTAGGGTTCATTTTTCAATAGTCTGTCTGTCTATTCCTAATATACATGTTAATTTTGGGATTTGGATGGAGTTGGGACGCGATGTCAAACATAATGGTTGTTTGGTGGTAATATTGTGGTTTTAGAATTATTTATGTGGTAAACATGATTTTAGCGTTCATTTAAGTTCAACAAGTCGTATTTACTGATTACGTCGACTTTTGATCTTTTTGAGGAACATTACATTTCTTTATACGCCTTTTAAAGACTCTACTATGTTTTCTGATGAATTATTAGGACTATATTCGAACCCAGGACTCCTCCAGTCCTTATCCACTTGGTGACTCAACTGTTTAGATAAAATAATGAAGATTTATTTGTTACGTACAACTAATTCATTGGCTCATTGTCGCAATGGATAGTGTCCCTGTCTCAAGAGTTGTTGGTTCGATTCCCACTGGACAAGACTGTGATGAACATAGGTGTTTGTTCCGTGTCTGTGTGTGTTATTTAGAATAGACGGGTGGCGAGCAATTGCGGAGGTAGTCCAGCAGTGAACTGCTTAATAGGCTGATGATGAAGTTTATTTGTTTGTATCAGTTGTTTCTGATATCCGTAACACAAGTAGAGTAGAGTAGGTCTCTAACAACTAAATTCTGAATTATAGCAAAGTACGACATATTGTGTTATATTTTTATTTAATAGTAGGAAAGAAGTAGGCTCTGAGCTGACGAATGACAGGTCCGAGTGGAAGAAGTATACATGTTGCGCCGACCCCACTTAGCGTGGGACAAGGGCAGGAGAATGATGATGATATGTTAATAGTAGGAGGTGCATATAATATCTCTATCGTTACTACTAAAACTTGACTAAACTATTACAAGTGGTAGTAAACAACAGATCAAAGGTCACCCATAAAGCCTATACACTACGGCCTACCTACATTCGCAATGGTCCAGCGAGCCATACATCATTTGATTTACGAAGTAGACTGCGTGAAGTTTGTGCAGTTAACGTCAATCAATTTATATCATCAACAATAAGTAGGAGGTCTGTGATGCCTCAAGTACGTTTGTAGTATATGTAGTATTGTAAAGGCGAAGGTAATTCTGCCTTGCGCTAGCTCGCTAAAACTACTGATTAAAATACATTTCAGATCGAGCCTAAAAGGACAAACCAGTTTCGCTTATTTACGGTCTTTTTTAGTGTTCGTTATAATAAAGAGAAGTCTCATGAAGAAAAAAATATAAAATAATGCAGAAAGGTAAAACATTAAGAAGGTATGAAGTTCGCCAGGACTTAGACAGTTAAGAAACTCTAAATCCGTAGCGTCGTTTAAAAATTTAGCATACAAAGGGGCAGACAGAAAACAGGAACGACATACTAAAATATGTCCTTATGGGTCTACACGCGATATTAGGAGTAGCAAATTACATAGCTACTTACTGCCCGACCCATAAGGACATATTTTAGTGTAATGGAACGCGAAAGTCTAAAATCATACAGGAACGACATAGTTTTATAAATAAAAAAGAAAATTTATAAAAATATTTGGGGCATCTCTACAGACTGTCATCTGACCCTTAACACATTACACATATTTATATTTACAAATACATACATACTTCAATACATATTTTCACCCATATACAGAACAGACAAACTTTTCACCATTTGAATTTTTATCCCTTTTGAGAATCGAACCCACGACTCTTGGAACCGTATCCAGGGTCACTAACCACTGTTCAACCGAGCCAGTCAATACTATGTAGTCATTATGCAAACAAACGCTTAACCTCTAAGACGCCGTCTACGTGATGCCCATCTCGTTTCCATTCCTCTGGCTTCCAAGTCTTCACCTTCACAGGGATTACCTGATTGGATTACTGGACTGGTCGCATGCAGAATTGTGAACGTGCCGACGGTCAAGAGTGATCATGTGAGATGTTAAGAACGATATCCTCCTTATACTTGCTAAGATTATAAACGCTCTGCCTGTCTGTCTGTTTATCGTACTAGGTAATCGAATTTTGGTGCACGGTTAGACTAAAGACTGAGAAACTACATTAAGACTTTTTAACCGACTTCAACTTAAGGAAGTAATGCTTTGCGCAATAAACGACTTTACGCGTAAGGATGGCAGGCGAAAAGTTAGTAAATTAAATAATGAATAGATAAAGTCCCCGGTCGGAATCGAATCCAAGACTCATGCATGAGACAGGGACACTATCCAATGAGCTACTAGACTATAGATTTTAAAGATAATCCATAGAATCCTTATCTACAATGCATCAATTTGTATTAAAGCCTCTCAAAACTAAATTCAAATACAGCCAATACATTTACATCCAATACATACAATACGAATACCTTGACAAACGAACCGCTTGTTTAGTTAAAATGGATTGAACAATCACACTAGATTACACAACACAACTGGCTTAGGTAAACATCGTTAACCTGGGATCAGACAAGCCGATCGCTGGCATTCCGAATATTAGCATTCGGTAGAATAAACATGATGGATATTGAAATGGTGGACAAGGTAGCTTGATCATGGTTTGTTTAATGTGAGCGAGAATCGTACAATAGCCAGGTATTTGCTAAGATTGTAGGTGCAAATAAAGGTATGTTTATTGTCAGCGGGAATCGTAAGCTAGGTATTAGCTAAGATGCTGACCCATGTAGGTGCAAATAAAAACAGTGCGAGCGCAAAAAAGACATGGCGCTTGAAACAGTGCCGAAACGTTGGAAACTCTATAAAATAAGGAAACATGGTAAACATCCCGGACATTTTCAGTAGTGTAGTGTGTAACTAATATTTAAGCCTTTTATGTATTTTAAAGTCTGTAGTTCAGGTAGTCTGTAATTTTCAAAATAATCCTATGTCTAAAGGTTTACAACTGAGAGCAAACATTAAAAATAGTTTTACTTTTGGTGTTTTCCTAAAATCTGTTAGAGTACTTGCGTTAAATAAGGAAAAGGCTAAGAAGAAACATAGTCTTGAAGGTTGTCGAATTGTGTACAATAAGCTGAGAGTTAGAGTACCCAAAGCAAAAATAAAACCATTGTTAAGTAATAGTGTCACCCTGCCTTTTTTGAGAGCACTGAAGTGATGAGTGCTAATTGTCTGAAGAGGTCAAACGTATCTATGAAATAAGACTTGATTTTGCTCGAAAACCTTCGATACGATTATACCTGTCGCATTAACTGGGTGATGGAAACTTTGAAAAGTAGGCAGAGAAGCCATCAAGATTACAATGAGGTACATAATAACATTCTTTTAACTATCTACAATTACTTTCCATTAAAATTACTTCACATCGATCCCTAAAGATCTATAGATCGCTATAAGTATCGACCTCAATTAAACGATAATCATAAATCCACACAATAGAATACTCACTATATACCATAATGATTAAAGACATGATAAGAGAGGTCTGTATTGTTTCAATTAGACATCTGACGTGCACTTTGCCTTAGTTATTAGACTACGTAATAGGAAACTAGGTCAAGCCGCTAGACCAAAAAAATAGACATCGTAAAACGTTACGTTACGTTTACGTTTGAAAAGTCTGAAAAATCCAGTTCCGGTTCTTTATTAGGGTAAAAATTCAGACCAATAAATGCGATACCGGAAATAAAGATAAATGGTAATCACTATGTTCATAATAACTGTCATTGTAGAGTAAGAGCCAAGGAAACTAGACACAGAAAAATCTTTGCTAATGCGAAAGTAATTCTGTCTCGTCGCTCAAGCTTTTACGCCAAAACTACTCTACTGATTGACATGAAATTTGATGCATTGTCATTATAGAGCCTGAGAAAGGACCTGGGCTTTGACTGTGTGTCCCTTATAGGGAGTAGTATTTTACACGTTCAACTACTCCATGTAGAAGGAAAGTGGTCGAAAAGCTAGTGAGTTAAAATTCAACAATGCTCTCATAAAAATGAAGCCTCGACGTAATGCCACCGCAATTTCTTCCACGCCGTCTGAGTATGTGCAGAAAACCATTTTGTTACGAATGCTCAGATTACCGGGCTGTCTAATCTAATTCTTGTCATTTTTACGGGAGTTTGAGCCATGTGTCTTGACTTTAAAGGTCATGTTTCTGTGTCGTCAAGACATTCGGATCCGGGGTAGCCAGCGGAGCGAGAAATCGTTGGCTACAAGCCGCGACTGTGTGTCCAGTTGGATTGTAGAAATGGCTGGTTTGCGCTCGTGTTTTGTCATGCAGAATTTGAATTAGATCTTTTTTTAATTACAAACTGGCTTATAGTATGGTTTTGTAAGCAAAATAATAGTATTTTAGCAATTAACAAAGTGGACTCTACTACTACTGGCCTGAAGTAGACTATTTGACCACACCAAACTTACTAGATTCAAAACTAGATGTAATTTAAATGCTCGTTTCAACAGCACCATAATTTACATCGTCCTAACCGGACCAGCTGTTACGCACACCAAGGCCGTACCAAATTGAGCTATCACTGTCTAATGTCCTAAGCCAATTAGAATAACATTAACCACCCACAAAGTACCATTAGGGGTACCATAACTCCGCACAAGGGTATAAGAGGTAACTACTAGATTCTGTTGACTTGCTCGATGGCGATTGAATAGTTCCCCTATCTCATGTGCCAAGAGTCGTAGGTTCAATTCCAATTCGGGACGAATATTTGTGAGATGTAGGTAGGTACTACCGGTCTTTGTTCCGTGTCTGGGTGTCATTTGTTTCTGATCAAATTTATGTCCCGTCCCGAGTGACGATTTTTGGCGCATACGATAGCAGAACTATCCAAAACGCTTTCGCATTATACATACATAATTTACAATTTAACGGTGACAATATCAACGAGACGGAGTATGTAATTGGTCACTTATACTAAAATTGAATGATGCGTGTACAAAATTGAAAAGAAAATGATCAAACGTTTCGAAAGGAACGAACATTATTTCCAAAGAATACTTTCTTATACAATTCAAGACGAAAGCTTTAATGTTGTTATGGCGATGGCGATTATAAAACGAAATATTGTCGGCTATTATTGTGATAACGCAGAGAAGTTACGAAGATAGGAAAACATAATTGTTTGGCCGGTACCTCCAAAACTGCTGATTACGATGATGGCTAGGAGTAGCCATCATCAACGACCTTGCGAGACATCGAATAGAGATCAGATCCCAAAAAATTTCAATTACGATTTGTGTTTATAAAGTACCTTTTGTTTAATTCCAACATGCTGTTTATGTGGATAACTCTATTCTAGTGTCTGTTTTTTTCAAGACAACTTTTTTTTTCTATCTGATTTACGATGTTGGCTTGGAGTAGTCTTGTCATCATCACCGGACTTGCGGGGGAGCGGATGGCTCTCAACCTTATGCTCAAGACCAGTATATTTGGTCCAGCTATCAAGGATTTGTCATGCACAAGCCTTGAAAAAAGGGCAGTGTACAAGTTTGGAGGAGACCTTTGCCCAGCAGTGGGGTGATACTGGTTTCAAAGTATACTTATCAGCATCTTACCTTAAAGCGCTGCCTTGCTCCCGGACGTCAACACCGTTGATGCCGTCTTCGATCCTCGTCGGGAGCCCTGACATCTCGACCAATCAGAGCGGTGGCTCAATCCACCAATCAGAGGCGGTTATCACGGCGCTCCGACGCAGCCGCTCCGTGACGTCATGGCTGGGATCATCGCTCTGGAAAGACGGTTCCGTATTCAAAATTCCACTCACGAACAATGCTTATCCAATAAGGATGGAAGGAAGTCGATAATACTTCAACAGTTATTGACATAACTGTTTATATTCAATTAATGTGGAACTCTATTGTTAGTTAACACGCGAGGGATGTTTGCGCCTAATTTATTTCTTTTTTTTTTCATTGCTTCAATTTACGGCAATCGTTTAAAGATCGTAAAATATTGAATAGCCCAATTAGTATAAGGTAGCTCTACCTCGAATAATAAAGCGTGAAATTTTAAGATCGATAAATATGTTGAGAAAATTAATCTAAAACGCTTCATTCAATTTCGATACAGTAATGTATCGAAATTTAACATTAAAATTTCAATTCATTTGTTCAATTTTATTTTAAAACAATTTACAATATCTTGTCAGCTGCCTTGACAACCATAAAATAATTCAACTTTATAAAAATATATGCATAACAAGCCACACACTAATCAAACTAAAGTATACATACTAAATATTAGTCCCTACACAGCGTGAAACTAAAGTATAATGGGAAAACTAAAAAACGATAATTAATATAATGTTGCTCTAAGTTTTGCTTTCAATATGCTTAATTATTTATCATTTCGTTTCCATTGACACACCGATACTCCACTCTACCATTAATAAACTCCAGACACTAAAAACTCCATCTATCAAAAGCATCTAATGATTTATCGTCAGATCCATCCCCAAATCTTTACTTTCAGCAATAATTCATACAAAAATATCCTTCAAATAATAAGAAAAAATATTTATCATCAGAAACTCCCATAACTCGTCGAAAGACGAAAGCGTTTGAGGTGCAATAAATCTAATCCGGTCAAATGAGATGCCAAGTTCCTATATTTCGTCACGATGCATCCATCGCAGCTAGGGTTGCCAGGTGTTAGGATAAAGCAGGACATACGTAGGATTTTTGATTGCTTGTCCGGCCAAAATAAGAGGCATCCGGCCTGTTAGGATTTAGGTAGGATTTTTCAATTTCGAAATTCGCGCGCGGATCGAAATCGAATCACGCCGAACGAGTATCGGCGCGGCGGGGCGCGGCGAGCGACAGATGATTATAAAAGAAATATTACATATCTATACTAATATTATAAAGCTGAAGAGTTTGTTTGTTTGTTTGTTTGTTTGTTTGTTTGTTTGTTTGTTTGTTTGTTTGTTTGAACGCGCTAATCTCAGGAACTACTGGTTCGATTTGAAAAAATCTTTTTGCGTTGTATAGAACATTTATCGAGGAAGGATTTAGGCTATATAACATCACGCTGCGACCAATAGGAGCAAAGATACAATGGAAAATGTGTAAAAAACGAGAGAAACGAAGTCGCTGGCACAGCTAGTACAGAGATAAAGAAAATATTTGCTTGATTTTGCTTTTGTTTTATTAAAATGCAATCCCGGATTTCCATTTTTTTTAAGTATTTTTCAAAGATGTGAGGCGTCCTGAAAAAATAGTTTTACACTTTTTATAAAAAAATGGACAAAAAAGCAAGATGTCTGGATTTTTTACCCAGATGTCAGGACAAACTCACAGGTCTGTCCGGCTTTTGCATCTGAGGACCTGGCAACCCTAGTCACGATGCATCCATCGCAGCGGAAATAGTCCGGGTAAATATAGCTTCTAAATACGACTACCGTTCGTATAGTATAGAGACTGGTAGATTAGTGGGGAACTAGGAAGGGGACTTGGTGACGAAGAGAGGAGTCCTAGATAATGTCTCCGTGGTTAGTCAGTGAGTCTTACTGATTAAGGTGTGATGAAGTAGTAGACTGATTCTATAGTATACTCGTAAATAAAGTTGACGAAAAAGTCAATGTATTTGATTTAAATCTGAGTATTTCGATGAGCCTACCCTAAACAAGGGCGACGCTACCCCAGCACTATGGACGTATATAGGCTAATGATGATGATAATGATGATTTCGATGAGGGTAAAATTTTTCTTAATTTTTATGAACGGAATTAGGTATATTAAATTGATAGTGGTGTTTTTAGTAAATGTAGAAAAGTAAACGAAACATGAAGTAAAATTTAGGATCCACAAGGAAATACTTAATCAACCCGCTCCTAAATTTGCTTGTGCAAATTGCATTTGTAGCATTTCAACAACTGCAATTCGGATCTCACATAGTTACACCGTCGGCATTTCTATCTTGATCGGGACCGTTTAAAAATACTCCCTTGCACGTTTCGATCGGGTACAAAAATAATCTTTGTTTACATACCATAATGTCAAACGTTTGGCCTCGGTCGCGAACATTCAGTCGTTAACGTAACGTTATGCAAACAAAAACTTCAATAACGCTAGGTTATGGCATAAGGTAACCTCAGAGATGGAGTTGCATCATCGAACCGTCGTATTTACCCGGCTGTTGCAGAAAAGGGGGTAATTGTTTTTTGAATGTGTGTCTAGTTTATGTGCAAACTTACCTACGTGTTTACCTATCCACGGCGTGCATAACCACAGGAAGGGTATTTAAGGATTTTGACAGTACATATGTATGTCTATTCATCATTATTTTCCTGCCCTTGTCCCACGCTAAGTGTGGTCGGCGCAACATGTATTCTTCTTCCACTCGGGCCTGTCATTCGTTAGCTCTGTGTCTACTCCTTTCACTCCCATATCATATCTCACACAATCCATACATGTATCTTTCGGCCTTCCTCTACTACTACAAATATTGACAAGTATGTTGTGTGTTCCATGGTAGCGATCGAACGATCATCAAGAAAACATAGTCTAACTCAAAATAAGCTTGGTTCGTATCTATTTAGTAGATAAAATGGTCTTGATAACATCTATTTTGGGCATAAACTTGTATCTAAGTAACACGTTTGTCAAACTAGAATGAATTCACATAGCCTTAATGAAGAGGGAAGAACTCAATAGAAGCTCGACTAAATATCTTATAACTTAACCGTCTCGTTCTACTACTTTAGAAAACTGAAACTGTCCGGGATATTACCCATGTTGTTTTGTTTTAATGAGCTCCCGATATTTCGGCACTGTTGCAAGCGCCATGATCACGGGTGAACCAGTGGGTGGGTCAGTTCATTAAAACAAAACAACATGGGTAATATCCCGGACAGTTTCAGTTTTCTAATGTGTGTAACCATGAGAGTTTAAAATTATATATCGTTCTACTACTGACTAACTAGCCATCTATCGATAAACAACGTACCTAATCCGATGATATGAGGATCAATGTTTATAGAAAATCAAGTTAAAACCTTCGCACCAAACGTGAAGCTAGAATGTTAGTAATGCCATGCAGAAGCCTATTGATCTAAATAAGACCAGTCAGGCTAAACAACATAGCTTCTTCCATAAACGTCGAATCCGTCTTTGATACGATCTATACTTTAGACTAAATCAAATGTGTTAACATATCAAAGCAAAATCGTAGTCTAATTTTAAACTTAAAATAACAACCTCTATGTTTAATTCATGAATGCAAAAAACACTTTTGACTTTGACAATATGTGGAAATATTTCGTTGTTTTTTTTTTTCTATTTTATTTCTACTTTGGATTTTGATATCCGTAATAGTGCTTCAGGAACATAGTTCTGAATCAGAAAACAACACGTTTGAATGTGCGATATTTATTGATACATGTCCCGATAGTATTTCTTTACTAATTCATTTTATTTGCTTAGCTAACGTTATAGCTAAAATAGATCCAAATATGACTGTATCATACAAAACTTGTTGATCCTTCCCGTTTTCAAAACCATAACAGCTAATCAACACGCCATCTGTCCGTTACAGAATACTTCACTTTAACGACTAATAACCATATTAGCGTTCGTCTATCTGTTTCGAGGCAATTAGATCGACATAAATCCAATATAGTTTTACTGTACATAAATCCTCATTCCTCAAATCAAAATAGATTGGTTGTTGACCCCAATCAAAGGAATAACACAATTTATCCCACACTAGTTTCAGTTCAATACTCGCAGTGTTTACTAGCATAGTATACCTACTATGTTTGTAAATACATATAGAATTAATAAATAGGTATGTTATTTTTCTGTCGACATAGTAAATTTTGTATTAAAAATAATGGTTAGTACTGGGTGAATCCGAAGTATCCAGTTCAAACCCCTCCACGTACCGAAGAAGAAATTATTAGGTGGTGTAGTGAACCAACCCGCACTTGGCTAGCATAGTTGACAAAGGCCTTATAGCCCTAGTTTAGGGTAAAACGTAGGAAAGTATATTGGCTGATGATAATGATGACTCGCCAAGACACTTAGTAACAACTAAAATACTACATAGTAAAGATAGGAGGACCACACATATAATTTTATGCGTCTCAAATTAACTCGAGAAAGGTTCTAAAACGGAACAAACAACGTGAGGTCAATAACGATGATGATTCACCATGAATATAGAGGTGCCTCATTACATAAGATGTGTTAAATAACCTCGCACATTTCGGTCTAATTTGGTACATAATGATTGCAGAACCGTTGCAACTGTGAATTTATTAAGCTTGTAGAGACAACACATAACGAAGAAAGACAGTTATCATTTTAAGGCGTAACAGTGAGAAGCTGTAAAATATAACCTGCTTGTTGCAGTAGGTATATCAACGTTTGCAGCTGACAAGTATTAGTGTTAAGTTATTACACAGTATATTACTGTGTTATTTTTGTTAACAGGTGTCGGTAACAAGATCTATTTCCATAGTACCATGGGTGCGGATGTAAAGAAAGAATGGGGTTCCTAAGAAATAAGAATAAACAAATATTGATATCTTTATCTCAGTAACAGTCGTAATTGTTAAGTTGCTTTTTGCAATTGCGTTACAAAATTACAAAAAAAGAAATATATTTTCATCTGTTCCTATAGCAGAAAGAAGCCAAGGTATATGATAAATCAAAAAGAGAAAAAGATTATGCGAAGAACACGTGATTGTGCCGAATTTTCATTTTGACCGCGACATTTTGTATTTGAAAAACAAGTAATTCGTTTCAGAGGCCACTGTAACGGTGCTAACACACTAGTATGTCTCACCTGTGTTTCCCTGTATTAACAATTTAAATGTCATGTTTTATGACAACAGATCCTATTGTCCTATCGTTAGCTTGCTCGGTAAAATAACTGGCGGTTGGGCTAATTGAAAAGCGAAAGTTTTACTTTCACATATTCTTACATCTAGATAATTTTTTTACTTTTTTATCCACTGGCATTTTGGGGACCTTATATCTTAGATCTGCTTAAATAAATTACATATGCTGAGATTAAGATGTTGCAAAATTTGGTTAACACTGATGGTACAAAGAACATTTGATTTTCTCGAAGTATAAGAGCATGCATGAAGAGATTGATGGATGTGAAAGAAGTGAAAGTGGTGTGCCAGGATCGTAGCACATGATCTCTACCTACCCCTCTGGGAAAAAGGCGTGATTCTAAGTATGTATGTATGTATTTATAAGAGCACAATTGTACAGCTTAGCTAAGTTGCACTAGTTACATTATATTTTCAAAATTTACGCATCGAAGAGTGCCCAGCTCTTGCGTCATACGTTCGATTTCCCCTCGGGACATAAATATAAAATTCATTGTGATAAACATCGAACATGGTAAATATCCCGGACATGTTCAGTTTCCTAATGCTTACATGTGATATTGTGTGACATTTATTGGCACTCCAGGACTCTCATAACTTACACCAAACATACACGTGATGAGAATTCAGATTTTTGCCCGCACAACGGTAGAGTGTCCGCTTACGGTACAAATGGTTATATTATTTTGCCTCAACATCCATGTTTACGATGCATTTTACCTTAGCCATTAGTGAAACCGTAATCTGGATTTAACGACACCGTAATATTATGTAGCCTAAGGCGCAATTCAAGAAACGGACTTCGTGGGAGGCTGCAATGGAAATTGCATTTTATTGACTGCAGTTAATGTTGACATTGGAAAGCTATCAATATTTGAATATGGCCTAAAGCCGAAGGGTATAAAGCAGGGATGGTATATGGACCTTTCATTAGGTATAATTTGATTTGCAACTTTGTAAATATGCAAGGCGTTAATAAAGTGTTATTAGACAGCGCAAATAGTTCGAAATCGTACGCCCTGCAATTTATATGTACGTGTATTCGAGGTTCTTACGGTGAAGGAAAACATTGTGAGGGAACCTGCACATCTGTGAAGACATTCTAAGGTTGTGTAAAGTCGACTAAGCCTGTTCGCCCCAGGCTATGCCCGTGGTCTATCATCAACATTATCATCATTTATAATATCTTACTGCACGGTATAGGCCTCATCCGTAGAAAGCCATGCACTTGCCTCGGTGGGGCCTCATAATGTGCTAGGGCTAAATATAAAAACCGGCCAAGTGCGAGTCGGGCTCGCGCACAAAGGGTTCCGTAGCAGCAAGTAAGCACAATAACTTAACCAAAATTACAGTTAAATCAACCTATCTCAAAAACTATAAGAGATACTTTGATCAAACCAAAAATCGTTGAAAGAGTTAATTAGCATGCATCACCTCTATTTTTTTTAGAATTTTATACCCCGTAGTTATAAAAATAGAGGGGGGGGGACATACTTTTTACGACTTTGAGAGCTGATATCTCAAAAACCGTTCACTTTAAGAAAAATGTTTTTTAGAAAACTTTATATCATTTTAAAAGACCTTTCCATTGATACCCCACACGGGTATGTACATCGAAAAAAAAATTTCATCCCTCAGTTACATGTATGGGGGCCCCACCCCAATTCTTTTTACTATTTAGTGTCATATTTTTGTAGCGGTTCATACAACACATATTCCCATCAAATTTCATCACTGTAGTACTTATAGTTTCCGAGTAAATCGGCTGTGACAGACGGACAGACGGACAGACGGACAGACGGACATGACGAAACTATAAGGGTTTTTGCCATTTTGGCTACGGAACCCTAAAAAAGCATATCCTAAGACTCATTCATTATTTTAGTATCTACGTGTATACTCGAGTTGACTCAAGCATTGGTTCCCAACTAGAGGACAGTTTACATTATAGGCGGCCTTCATATAATCGCAGTACATACAATGTCCAACCAACACATAACAACACTGACAAAGGAATACTAAATCACAAGGTACGTAACCTGAAATGTTGAGAAGCTATTTCAAAGACACTAACTAACTCGACAAAGTATATAAGGCCTTGATTTGTGACTGAACGACCTTGCGATTACATAAGACATTCGCGTTACATTAGAATTACATACATAAACAACACTACAGCATCATTTGGTACTGATCGCTAATTTTAACTCCTGACGAAGAAAAAAGAGTGGTATAAGGTTGTCCGCTATGTGAACCTGTGTTTGTGTATGTTTGTGTATGTTTTTGGAACCGTAGCAATTAAAAAAGTAGCCCGATGGTTTCTTTTTTTTCGAAGCCGGTTTAGATAAATAACGCACACAATCCCAAACAAACACCGTTCATTTCACAAATATTTGCCCGGGGTGGGGACCTAAAGACTCTTGGCGCTGAAATAGGGCACTGCCAAACGCTTCATCTTAAGGGTTGAGTGCCATCCGCTCCCCGCAAGGCCGCCAAGGCCGGTGATGATGAAAAGGCTACTTCAAGCCATCATAGTAGTCAGGGAAAAAAAACAAATATATTAGTAAATGCATACCGTGGAAAGTAACGTCGCATGTGAACCCGGATACAGTGAGTGCTGTGTGTCGGACAAATGTGGGTAGCTGTAAAAATGACATTAGTGCTGGTTCGGGGGTGGATTTAGAAATACACAACCGCTGTGGCAGACGAAGACGGGCGGCGCCAGTTCGCTCGCGACCATGATTGGTGTAACGCAGTCGAAACGTCGGGCAGTAAGTAGCTATGTATTTGCTACTCCTAATATCGCGTGTAGAGCCATAAAGACTAATTTTAAAGCCAATAAAAGGTTTCCGAGTTCCAATCTTAAACACTACCCACAGCAAAAAGTTACACATTGAACACGTTGCAACATTGACCCACAAAATGAGTTGAGGTCAGCATCCTACGACTCTTGCTCGTTGGAGGAATGGATAATTAATTTATCAGATCAGCTCGGAACAATGGCTGCAATGAGCTAATGAGATCACGTTTATGATTCTCACGAAAGTTTCCTCGTCATTTTGCAATTGTTTCTGTTCATCGTTTGCATGCATTTCATATGTTATGTTATTTCACATGACGTCTTGTTTGCTTACGAATGCTAACTAAGTAATAGTTGATGCAATATTTTGGAGGAGCGATGACTTTTGTTTTTGTTATTTTCTTTTATTTGTCAGGCCGTTTGCAGATGACATCTTTATTTGTATTGTTATCAATGTGCTATTTTGAGATCCATTGCAAAATTCGCTAGACAGTGATAGAAGAAAGAATATAGAAGCTCTAGTTGCTCAGTAAGCATTTGATCTTTCTGCGTTATCATTTAGCAATATAATGTCATAGCATTAACTTGGT
Organism: Maruca vitrata; assembly: GCA_039566165.1. Taxonomy (NCBI): domain Eukaryota; kingdom Metazoa; phylum Arthropoda; class Insecta; order Lepidoptera; family Crambidae; genus Maruca; species Maruca vitrata. The sequence continues at coordinate 1,753,351 of CM076940.1, forward strand.
ACTTCTATAGACATCAGTGTGGTCCAAAATATGAAATATTTTAATAATACAAAAAAAAATAAGAAGAGTTAACTTAACTCTTATTATTATTTCATTCACACAGGAATCTTCTTTATTATTCTGGTGACAAGCATCGAAGATTGCATTCGAAGCTATTACTTTTGACAGCTAAAAGGGTATCACCGATGATTAATAAGTAAAAACCATTTACAGAGCGATATTGCGATATTCATATCACGATTGGTTTAAAGTTTTCGCCCACAGCCAAGCCGTATTTGGATCGAGAAAAGGTTTTGAGCAATTAAACTCCCACATGACAGTAATGCACACCTACTTCTGTTTCGAAGGATATGTTAGTGGAGTGTTGAAGTTTGCCGCAACATAAGATTTGCTGGGACTTGTGAGCGACGATTGACAGACCCGTGTATGTTGTTGTTATGAATTGAACGATTTTTTGTCGGAGAAAAATTTTATCTATTGATTGCAATGGAGTAGCTCACACGTCCTTTAAAAAGTCGGTGGAATTTATCGGAAAAGACAAACTCGGCCCAACAACCGGTCCAAAAAAAAGTTTTATTTTGAAATAGTTTAATTATATAATACTTACTATATAAAAACAATTTTAATAAATAGCTGACATCACACTATTGATTTGGTCCCGGTGGTAAGTTATATACGCACTTGTTTAATAGAATTTTTTAACAAATATATACAAATATACATAAACTAGCTGTGCCCGCGACTTCATTCGCGTGAGCTTCGGGATTTTACATACAAATGTTTTTTCCCAATAACTCCCGTTCCCGTAGAAATTTTGCAATATCCTATTGCAACTAAGCTTTACGTTTATTAGGGTACCCGCATGCTTAATTTCAATTCTATTTTACGTGGTTTGGATGTAGAAATTACACCCAGACACTGGATAAACACCGTTGTTCATAACACATATTTGTCCCGTGTGGGGATTGAACCCACGCCTCTTTGTGCTTAAGACAAGGGCACTACCAAATGAGTATCGTATGAGTGTGTTTGCCCTTAGACTGTATCTCGTACGTAATTGGCAATCAAACAACTCCATCCACCCATTTTCCTACCAGTCAATGTTTTATCACCAATATGTGAAGGTAAACAACGTTTGTATGTAGGAAGTAAGTCCAGAAAAGAGTAAACATATCTCTGCTATAATTACAACTACAATAGTAGTATCTTTTACTATGACCTTAAGGTTGATTATCAACTAAGAGTATCTACGATTGTACTAACTGTTGCATACTTCAAAATTAACTTAACATTTCATATGCTGATTGGTTGAGATCATTAATTTTGACTTGCAAAGAAAATATTCGACGCACTCCGTTACTTAATCTTAAGTTTCCTTGACCTTTCATTCATGGCGTTTAAATTCATCGACACATATTAATAGTCTTGTCTAATTATCTTAAAGAGCTATTGTTGTATCGTTCACACTTCATGCTTAAGTAGGAAGTGAGTAAATCGATCTTCTGTTGCAATCGTGGCAGAATAATTAATCGTTAGAATTAGTCTTTAAGGGTCTACACGCGATATTAGGAGTAGCAAATTACATAGCTACTTACTGCCAGACGTTTCGACTGGGTTACACCAATCGTGGTCGCTCGCGAAACGTCGGGCAGTAAGTAGCTTTGTATTTGCTACTCCTAATATCGCGTGTAGACCCATAAAGACTAATTCTAGTGTAATGGAACGCGAAAGTCTAAAATCTTACATAATTAATCGTTCCCTTAAATAGTAATGATTTTAACGTATGCTTACAAACATTTTAGCCAGATGAACCTCTAAACGTTTAATAGAGGTCATTCATCTAATAACACAGGAATGAAACAGCTTAGTTAGGGGGTTAGAGGTATGAGGTTTGTCCTAGTCTATTCAATACAGTCGATACACATATCCTTTCTTTCTTACTAATCGTCCGTCTGTCTGTCTCCAAGCCAATAAAAATTTAAAAAGATAAAATACTAAGGAGTACGGAGCCCTCCGTGCGCGAGTCCCACATGCATTAGGCCGGTTTTTTTATTATGATTCCTGTATTTTTCTGTTTATGTGTTACTAAATAAACCATCTGTATGCATCTTCTTCTATTCTTTAATCGGTTGCTCATATCTCAAACCCTTTGCGACCAGATTAGTCACGCTGACCGATCCGACGGGATCTTCAGGAAATGCTGCGTCATAGCTAATTGTGACCATCGGTGCTTCTGAGAAGTCTGAACCAGGTCGGCCGGAAGCAGGTTGATGGCACCGTAAATCCTTTTAATGAGCACACCGATCTATTACTAACTAGATGAGGAACGGAGCTCTCATGTGGTATCCAATAAGGTTTTAAACTGTCATGGTTACACACATTAGAAAACTGTAACTGTCCGGGATACGTTTATGTAAAAATAAAAATGTGTCCGTTTTCGAGGAAAAAAGAAGTGATACCGTGAGTGTAGTGTGTCGGGATCGAATTCGGAGTGACAATAATGTGGACAATAATGTAAACGAGGGTAGTGGTGTCGTGCGTAATAAAAGACTGAGAAAGAGGGTAGACCGATATGTCTGCCCTTAGACCTACCGTCATTCTCGCAGTCCTACAGTTCACCCGTGATCATGGCGCTTGCAACAGTGCCGAAATATCGGGAGCTCATTAAAACAAAACAACATGGTAAAAATATCCCGGTCATTTACAGTTTTCCAATAAGGTTGTTTCATTATACTTGTTCGATTTTGACTGGATCGGTGGCACTTTGGATAGTTCCTCTGTGTTGCGCAATGGGTCGTGAGTTCGATTCTTATTCGGGACAAATGTGTGTTGATCATCGGTGATTCTTTCAGATATTTTATTTTAATGTGTATTCCACTGATACCCGTTAATGCTGAAGCGACTTACCACGGGATCAGATCAATGATGTTGTGTTATATTTATTGGTTGATTATTTATTACTGGTTATAAACCATTATGCAAGTTATTAAATGTTAAAAGTCTAAGTGAGCACTTAGCTCAGTGCTAACATTTGCCAAATCTACTCTTTAAAAAATCAAGTACAAGACTTAGCAAAAGACTATGATTTTTAACAAAATAAATTCGATCTTTAAGGAAGTATATTTGTGCCCGCACATTTAAAAAAATGCGCCAGCCTTTATAACATAACAAGTATATCTACATCTTGGTCAAATCATCAACGGTTAAAGAAGCTAACTTCACACCAGTTCCAACCATCTGCCATTTACAAAGCTCCTTAGGATAAATCTGAACACTTTTATGTATGTAACTGAGTGACCAGTGACAGTTATCAATCATTACCTTCATATCTACCTACATAGTAGTAACATATAGGGTAACCAGTATATTGATTGGCACCTAATGCTGACTTTTGTCTTTGGCTTCAAAAATTCAATTGGACTAACGTTAGTTACAGATTTATTTAGCATTAATGGATTTTTAGATACAAACAGATTCCTAAAATGATACTACAATTCAAAAATGTATCCTTATTTATTTAAAAAAACTCAAAATAATAGACAGTGACATAAATGTATAATCATTGGCACTATGGTACAGTGATTGACACTGTAACTTAGTACAATCATTGGCACTCACAATGGCATTGCAATTATTAGCATAGTGCCAACCTAGTTACTACAACTATTTAATTAATGCTTAAATTGAATCAGTCTTCTGATGAATTAATAAAAATACTGGAAATCTTCATTATTTTATCGTCTAATAATCAAATCATCGACTTGTTGAAGGTATAGACTGAGCGTAATCAATAGGTGGTTGTATAGAAGTGGTAAGATAAGGTTCCGCGTCATATGCCGCAGTCCAACGATGGCCTGCCGGCGGTGGGTGTGGGAACACTCCCGTCAGCATTGCACCAACGGCTGTCGTTGAGGGACGGGAGTGACCTTGCGTACCGGGACCCCTGTCGCTCCCCTCTGGGGGGGCTTGAGGGAACCCGTGGAGGCTCCGCCGGTGGTGTTGTGCGTGAAGGCTCTGTACACAAGGCCAAGTACCACTGCACCACCAGTAGGCGATGAGGTACGCCGCGGAGTTTATTGGGTACACCTCTAGTGGCCCTAGGAATTGCACCTTAGCCCAGGAGCAGCTGCCGGTCTTTTCCATCTCAGCACCCTCAGCAAGGAGTCCCACATACCACCTAGGGTAAACCCCTACCCAAGGTGAAGGTGCACCAAGCATATTCCGCGTCAAAAAATAAATAAATTAGATTATAGGACTCAGAAGTATAGCGATTGGCAGGTCTGCCAATGACTGAGCGGTAATATATATTTCAGTGCAATTATTGGCATAGCAAAAACTGCGTGAACACTAATCTTTTTTTTTCGAAAAAGTTAAAAATCATATTCCTAACATAATATCATGACGTAAAGCTAAAATATCCTTCAAATGGTTACCTGGAATCGTATAAAATTCACTTCTAACGCACTCCTCACCAAACTTTTTCACGTTAAAATTGCCGCGAACTTTCACTGTTGACTTAATCCAACAGAAAAACGATTAAGACGTAATTTTGGCGTAAAGTTAAGTATTTCCATAAGTAAATGTAGAAATTTGCCGCTGAATAGTAGTTTTTTAATATCAAAAATGTATTTACGAAATTAAATATTTGAAATGAAAGGCAAAAGTGCCAATCACTGGGGGGGTGCCAAGAATGGTACTGGTTACCCTAGTATGAACTTTATAAAAAGTCTTGATCAAACTCAAGCTCTTAAATCAAGTCTCCGCCAGATTCCGAGATTTCCTTAATGTCAACAGCTTTATTTTCGGATCTTGATTTTCAAGAACTTCATTAATATTCCTGATTATAATCCGAGTATTTTCACCAGAAATAAGGTCGAACTGTTATAATAAATAGGGTTGGCCACAATGAAATTATTACAATGAAGACTATGTACCTTTTTCGACATCACAAGACAGACAAAGAAAGGACTTTTTTTAATAGAAAATAAATAAAGTGTATCATATTGTCCGACTAACCATTAAATATATAAACTTACCTAATTAGATAACGTTTATTGACCACAAACATAAACAAGTACACGAAAAATTACAATAAAACTTACTAATAAAAACAATTAAACTCTACTTATACACACACATTAGACAGAGATAATAAACAAAAAAATATAGAGCCTATTGACTATGACATAGTATACAAAGAGGTAACATTTGAAAACCTAATGAGTTATGTACGCAGTATCGTTAATAGGAAACTGTTAGAACCATTTCCTAACAACTAAAGTGGTAGAGCCGAATACCGTGGGCATCACTGAATCAAATTGCAACCCTACTATTAAAAATGCATTTGATGCAGTTACTTTATTTGTTTAAATCTTTTTGCATTCTCGAATCGCACGCGACGACAAAACCGGCTCTCTCTACATGGCTTGGGTCTGGGACGGAGTGTTGCCAACTTTACTTATATTCAGGGAATCGGAACACGATTTAAAACTGGTATCAAACCCACGACCATTCCTTATTATTGTCCAGGGGGTCCACCTGATGGTAAGCCGTGAGGTCAACATATGAGGCACTCACCCTGAAGAGGAAAGAGCTCCACCCACTCTACTACAATCCTTACCAATATTATAAATCCGAAAGTAACTCTGTCTGTCTGCCTGTCTGTCTGTCTGTTACGCTTTCACGCATAGAGTACTGGACCGATTTAAATGAAATTTGGTACAGATATAGTCCAGAGCCTAGAAAGTGTTATAGGCTACTTTTTAACCGACTGCGCTATAAGGAAGTAATGTTTTACCCGTTAAACGTCTCTTCGCGAACGAAGTCACGGGCGGAAAGCTAATAATAAATAAATAAGTAATCTATACTGCATTCTCTATTCCCTCACTCTCGTTCTGTGAGGTCAGATGCCACTCTATACGCTAGCATGTTAATGCTAACAATATGAATACCAAACAGAATAAACTTATGTAATCCGTCTTAAATGCTTTTTACATACCCGTGAGTAGCTATTATCCAAAACTAATGAACACTATTGTTTTATCATATTTCAACTCTCATGTAAACCTATGCCTCATACTTACAGTTGTAATACTGGGCGAAACTTGATAGCTTTGAGAACCATATACGGTCTTAAGAAGCCTTAGATATAATGAGTAGAAGTGCAACCGATCGCATTATATTGTTGTTTTTTTAATACGCTGAATAAAGATTTGTACCTTACAAACACTGATTAACTATATAAATGTTCTACAGCAAGCTTTACAATTTTAAAAAACTACGTGTTCGAGTTATTCGCTACCCTGCAAGCCTGGTGATAACGAAAAGGCTAATCCAAGCCATCATCGTGGTCAGAAAAAATAAAAAAATGCACTCATTATTTCAACACTATTCTAGTTAATGATATATCGACTTCTCATTCAATAGAATGAGTATTCGATAGTACCAGTATTACGTATTTAGAAATAAGGAAACGTTGGCAACTTCAAATGCAGTACCCAAGCATACCTAAATATGGATATCGAAAATCACGGATTCACATGGGATTTGAATTCCAAAGATACGTGCAACTCCTCTTGCATGTTAAGTTACCAACTTAACGACCTGTGTGGCATTAGCTATGCGTTGATTAATCATGCATGCAACCATTAGCATTATCCGGACATGCTACTGGTGAGACCACGAGAAACGGAAAGTGGAAACGGACTGTAATTTGCTTTGGGGTAGGAAGGGAAAGGGCATTGAAGAACATTTTTTAGGAAACCATAACACACTTTGAAAATAACATATATGTTTATTCTGATGGTGATAGATACTCTACCTATATGTATCTACCTGCTTTATACTCTGTACCATAATAAACTTATTAGTGCCATATCAAGATGTTTTAATTGAAGGGATAATTGGCTTTATCTTAGTTTAATAATTGGCTATTTGATTTACCTAGTCCTGAAGATTGGAAACTGGCATTTCGCATTAAAGACGATATTTCATAAGAACTCTTCCTCCATCATTATTGAAATGAAATAAATGTTTGTTCGATATATTGAGTGAAATATTACACCTACAAAATAGCAAAAAAGTTGTCTAAAGACAACGAGACAATTAGGAAATTGGCACCAAAATTGATATGCTCCGATTAACCAGATCTAAGGTCAAGGCCTTTGAAATACACCATCAAATATCTGTCTTCATCGAAGGTACGGGTATCTTACGGGTATAGAAAAGCGTCGATGGTCGAGTGTAAGGTCGTTGCTTGCCATGCGAGAGGTCGCCAGTTCAAACCCCGCCAGGTACCAATGTGTTTTTCAAATTTGAAATTCATATGTACCATCATTCGACGCTTTAACGGTGAAGGAAAACATCGTGAGGAAACCAGCACACCTGAGAGATTTTTCAACGGTGTGTGAAGCCATGTCAGAGGCCTACGGGCGGCTTTAAAACTCTGACACCAGGTTGTTCATCAACCATACGATAAGAAGAAAGAGATTTAAGTATTAAGAGTGGAGTAACTACTTATTCGAACAATAGATGATAGTGCCGAGTCACCAAATTCTATGGAATTTGACGTGTGGTACAAAGATTTAACAAGATGATGTAATTTAATACTGTTACTTGGCAGATAAGATACTGGTCTCAAATTAATGCTAATGGCGATAAGAATAACTTGCCAGCAATATAAAAAAGGTTACGGATCATATTTTAAAGTGGTTAGTAGTTTTAAATGAATGAAGGATCTTGCTATCTTTAGTTTGCTATTATTATTAAAGTCATATAATTCTTTACCATACAAAGTATGAAAGGAATGTTAATATGTTTCGTGAATTATTAACACAAAAATATTGTTAATGTGCTACCTAGTTTTAATGTATTTAAATTAAATTTACAAAACTACCCAAAAAAACTAATAAGAAGTCGTTAAGGTCAATGACACAATATAACGCAATGAGAAGAATAATGAACATATTAATTATCATCTTTAACGAATATATTTTTTTTAAATAAAAACTAAAGATAGCAGTGTTCAAAGGATTCATGATATGATAAACTTACTTGAGAGAGTCAATGGCTGAAAGAAAGGAGAAAAGTATAATAGAGGAGCTAAACTGAGGGCCTACCATGAGTTGGCTATCGAAAACTTACTTACGTTAAAACCTATCGAGTTGTTTTTTTCATACGGCCGATTTTAGTTCTTCGCGTAACCACCAGCGGCGCTGTACAAGTTTTTCATAGACATATTTACGTAGGCGATATCGAGTGCGTAAGTTTCAAACTCATGGTAGCCCCACTGAAATGTGAAGTACAATCCTTAGATTGCAGACTGACAAAATCCATACCTCAACACATGACTTGCATCGCTATTCGTAACTCGCTTCTTTTCATAACTTGAATGCCTCACGTGGACATTAGAAAGTATGGCTGACAATCACAATATGGGTAATTTAGACAATTTATGCATTATACCGTCTCGATTACGATATGTAGTTGCAGGGAACGATTGCTTACGCCGAGAGAGCCGCTTGAGAATTTTCAAGCTTAGCTTGACTTATAGGGCTAAGTTATGAATACCAAGTAGGATTACCTTGCATTTCGGAATTCCCTTGATACTATCTCTATACATGTTGGAGAAGGCTTTAAGTTATTTATGTCTAAGTATTGTTATTCTTTTAGATTCTTTCGTATCATTGCTTTTAAAAAAAAACTACGCTAATTTTGTCATGAAATCAATTAGAATCATGATAGGCGGTAAATCTACGTAATAAAATAATTTCTTTTCAATTATAAATATTTGTTTAAAATCGTTTACAAAAGGACTAAGATCCAAGAGGTTCCTATTGTACATACTAACTAGTGACCCGCACTCGCTTCGCTTCGGGTAATCCTTTCTTCACCTGCATGCCAAATTTCAGCCCGATCCGTCCAGTGGGCAGTGGTTTGGGCTGTGCGTTGATAGATCAATATATCAGTCAGTCACCTTTAGCATAGGTATATAATATTTAGATTATTGCATTTATTAAATAAACACCATGTTTATCCTGCAAGGAAATCCTAGCCATAATGCCTTTAGAATCACAATCAACGTCGATTTCTTCGGATATATAAATTAACATTCTTGCAGCTTACGAATGCTATGTGTTCTACAGTTTTAGATATACAAATACGAATGACGTAAGTTTGATGCTGATTGAAATGTATGTATTCAATACATTAAACTCAATAAGGCACAGTTATACTTATCCTTTGATAAAGTCGAAAAACATTTACCGCAGTCGTATTTATTGCAATTGTTAATTACCGTTAAGTAGTTATTTTAATTTAAAGTGGCAATTTGTACGAAAACTGTACGAACCGGAGCCAGGGGGGACCATTTTTGCGGCAAGCGCCGGACCAGTGGAGTCTTAGCGGCGGCATTGTGCGGGCGGAGCGGGTCAGCCCGCCGGCCTGGGAGACCCGTAGAAACGGGGGCCCTTCCGTCCCTGGCCTGGGCGGACTGGCCAACTCGGACCCGCACAGCTCAATACCAATGCGAGACTACACGCCTTATCTCGTTGTTGCCGCAGCAGTGGTCTCCTCTTTAAGCGGGCTTTCAGGGTGAGTGCGACAGGCTCAATATGGTCTATTGTGCCTGTCGACCTCATATTTGGATCTCACTACCGCTTTCCATCAGGTGGACTGAGGTCATCTTGTTAGCTTATTATAAAAAAAAACATAATTTGGATTAAGATTATTATTACTGTAAAACGCTGTAATTTAAGAAAGGACGACTTTAGAGATACTCAAGTTATATTTAACTTTGTTAATGTAACTAAGAGTATACTATTCATAAGATATATCGGAAATACAACGTTCTTGTTATAGTCCGGTGTTTTTTTTACAGGAATGTATGTGCTTCCTAATTGTAAATAATAATTTTGTTTATGTGAATTATCTGCACGACTTACAAGTATGTCAACTCGAATATTTAGGTGCCAAATATAACCAACACAATACACATTTACATATTCATGATTTGCCAGTACACAATATGGGTATGCTGTCACTAAAGTTAATTTGTTTATCAATAGGGCAATTCTGTATAACCTTGACAAGTGATAATATCAGCATCGTAAAATAGTTAGCACAATCATACAAAATTTAACAAATATAAAATATAGGAAACCAATTTATATTAACTTAATAATATGCTTGTACATCATAACAAAAATGTATACCAATCTTATTCTCTAAATAATATGGTATAGAACAAAAATATACGCGAGTTCAATCCGTAAAATTTATTTTATTTCAAACAATTTTCTTCAAGACATTTCTTGTTTAAGAATTTGATTTCATCAAACGTGGCTATAATAGTCAATAGCGTAATATACATACATATCCCACATACAGGTGGGAGACGTTTTGTCGACCGGTTGCTGTTACCACCATACAGTTGCGTAAAACCCGCCAAGTGACTCTGGCCTCTCTCGGTCAGGTCGCGTTCCGGGATCAGCACTGTACGAACCGGAGCCAGGGGGGACCATTGCTGCGGCAAGCGCCGGACCAGTGGAGTCTTAGCGGCGGCATTGTGCGGGCGGAGCGGGTCAGCCCGCCGGCCTGGGAGACCCGTAGAAACGGGGGCCCTTCCGTCCAGCGGACTGGCCAACTCCGACCCGCACAGCTCAATACCAATGCGAGACTCCACGCCTTGTCTCGTTGTTGCCGCGGCAGTGGTCTCCTCTTTAAGCGGGCTTTCAGGGTGAGTGCGACAGGCTCAATACGGTCTATTGTGCCTGTCGACCTCATATTTGGATCTCACTACCGCTTTCCATCAGGTGGAGTGAGGTCATCTTGTTAGCTTATTATAAAAAAAAAAAAAAAAAAATATAATGAGGGTGTTCGCGTTTAAGATATCCACTAGATGGCAAGACGCAGGTATGAGGTCTAACTGCTTCGTGATTGGTGAATATTGACATGTCAGTCAATGTCACGTCAAAAATAACCAATCACGCTGCAGTTGGACCTGACGCCTACGTATTGCCATCTAGTGAAGTTCTTATACGCGAAAACCCTAATTGAATAACGTTGAATCACCATCATAATCGACGTTGAAAGCATCAGTACCGACAGTAATTACTCTAATAAAGAAACCATTGGGACGTAACACAGTTCAAGTAAACAAAACGTAACTTAGAGTGATCTTATCTACTTCCTCAAAGGTATTTTTCCAATGTATGTAAATCGTGGAACAGTTAGTAAAAGAAGTTACCTTACTGTTACTAAAACTTCTTATCGAGCGATATAGGATGCTGTAGATAAGATCGTGAGACGAAATGTGAAGCAAACAATATGATAAGATGTTGACTTTACCTAAATAGCGCTGAGTTGCAAAACTGTTGGTCAATGTCTGACATAAAACGAGGTCGAATTTAGAGAAGTTGGCGCACTGTGATACAAAAAACAATGTCATAATAGACTTGGACAATGCAGCGGAAGCTTAATTAGAAAAACAAGTGTTCAGGAAACTAGTTAGTAACACATTTTCATCATTTATAATTTTGTATGGAATCTTTAGTGTGAGAGTCTAACTAGTACTTGACAGGGTTTTTTTGTTGAAATTCTGTGACAATACAAAAAATAACAATATAGTGAATTTTCCCAAGTAGTGTACGCAAAATATTATATAAAATGTTCCTTTAATCTTTAGTTACGGAATGGTATGAGTACATACCTCGTACAACGCCAGAACAAATCTCGTAATTACAGTGGAGCAATAATAATAATTACTGCTGATGACAATAATAATGATTAGAATAATTACAAAAATCTAGCTCCTAAAAACACAAGTTTCATATTCGTAAAACACGAGTATAATGACCGCAATCATCCAACCGATATTACGCGGACATGTTTTTACTATTTGAGGCTTTGAGAGTGACGTAACGTTGGCATCATGATAGTCAGCCATAAATCATCATCATTGCTGTACAGGCAGCGTCAGAATCAGCGATTTTGGACATTGATAAACTGACCAAGACATAAATATTGACAACTTTTTGGGCTCAACTAAGAATGATAGAATAGCAACCACCAAAATGATTGAAAATTTCACCGATTGGATGTCTGATCCACCAAGCAGAACAAAAATTACTTATATCAATATTTATGGCGTCTCACTAAACTGTGAAACATGATGCCACCATAAACGAAAAATTATTTCAATATTAACGTGTAGATGAGAACAAAGGAGAATTTTGAACGATTAACTAAGTAAATAAGGTTACAGAAATTTGCCCATGAATGCTGACTTCAATATTTACCAGAATCCCTTTAAGCTCATCTTTCATGGGCTTTAACTAGTAATTTTCTTAGGAGGAGGTAGAACATTATTTACTGAACCAGTTCACTATAAACCAGATCTTAATAGTGGGGTGAACGTCCATTTATCAGTCATTGGATTATAAGACACCTTATCTCTAGACTCGATCTTCAGTGATTCCGAAAGTGGGTCTTCGTCGTTTGTGGCCTCTTATGATGCTAAAATGTAACGTTTTCATACCGTTAAGATTGTAGATATAGCTTCAAAATAATATGCCTCACAGTACTGTACAAAATTTTTATCTTTTTATAGTCACACACAGAAAAACACACGGTTCGTAGGATGTCGTACAAACTTCATACACTTCATTCCACAAAAGCAAAGAATTAACGAGATCTAGCTTTCGAAATGTGGTTTACAAAATAATAGAAAGTTTCCCTCGCCAGAGTGCTGAATGGTAGCAATTGCGTAATGAAGGTTTTGTCGATTGTCCACATCCAGCCGTTTTTGGACGGGAGTGTACCGAAACAATGGGATTTGTGATGAGCCATGAAGTGTCGCGGATAACCGATGGTCTTTACCGGCGTTTGCGCAACGTGCGAGTATGAGGCAATTTGAGGAAACGTTTGTATGTGTATGTGTGTGGGTTCAATTGGTGAATTCGTGATACCGGGCTTGTCTAGTGTCTTTAATACTTCTTTTCGACTTCTTTCACGACTATAGTCCGATACGATTATAATAGTAATAACGAGCATGCATCAAGAGATTGATGGATGTGAAAGAAGAATGTGGTATGTCAGGATCGTAAGACATAGCAGGAAGTGATCTCTGCCTACCCTTTCTGGGAAAATGGCGTGATTTTATGTATGTATGTATGTTTTTTTTACTTTTGGCTGCGATTAACATAGTCCAACAAACCAGATAATGAGCGACTTTCGTCTACAATACTAGATCAACTACAGATCGTGGATACCTTATCGCTGTTTTGATTGTATGGGTATCATTTACTTCTAAATGCTACTGAGTTGATCTTGCGAAGAATAATAAAATTAGATTTCCCAAATCACATTTAGGCTACTAATTGTGATTTGGGAAACTACTTTTTGCTGATTTTCTTTATTTCTTCGAATAAGATACGTGCGCAAAGTATAATATAATTTGCGGAAACTTCACCATACAAAAGGAAATCGTCTATCTTAGATAACTACAGATCTACTTGCAACGTAACTCATAAACTGTAATTATTTCACACTCGTGTACACTCAACCCATATAGAAATGCATTTTTGTACATACACCAAATATTTCTTTGATGGTAAGTATAAGCAGGAAATGTGTATTGCCTTCTATATGCCAATAATAGTAATAAGTAGACTTCGAAGACGATTTATTGCTAATTTATTCAAGAAAAACACGTTACCATCAAGAAGCTATTTCCAACGCTAGTTCAAGATCAAGACATCAACAATCCGCATAATACAGAATACATAGGCTCTACATGGAATATTTCTTGGACTTTAAACTGTTGTAATAAGGTTCAATGAAGTGTGCCTGTTTGTTTGTTTGTGAGGCATTTCATAGCGCAATTCTAGATCATAATTTGAAGACGCAATTCGCTTGAAACATCTGTGATACACATTGGCTATTTCGATTGAACCATCCTATATTATCGACAGTGTTTATTTATAAGTCTGGACTCAGATTGTTCTAAGAATTCTCTGGAATGTTTTAGACTATACATGTTTATGTTCAGCTGAGTTCTATGACGGTTTATTAAATATTTAACTTATCATCACTTCATATCCGTTTGCTAATGGAAGTTGTCTTTGATCTTCGATTCCTTTTAAAGGTTTTCTTTTGATGACATTGTCTTATGAATCGAAGGAATCTGTTAAACTTTTGACATTTTCTTTAGATCTTCTGTATAATTCTGAGGATTCGCGGTTTAGTAGTATAGATTATAACTTAAGGACAAGATCAAATTTGACCTATGAAAGGGTATCATGAAGTTTAGCAAATCTACGATTTGAATTTGGACCATTTAGCAATACTTTTTTTTGAGCTGAAATATATTATGATCTTACCGAGGAGCACGAGTCGACCCTAAACTTGGCTCTTAGTAATAATATTATTTATTTCACCAGGTGTATTATTTACACCACCAATGACTGTACTAGTACCTTGATAAGTAAGATCAAGGTTTCTCAATACTGTTTTCGGATCAATAAGATAATTTTGATTGACGATTAGATAATATGCCTCAGATCCACATCATAACACATATACCTATGCCGGAATGTACATTAAGGCCTATAAAATAACGACAGCCAAATTCTGTACATAATAAATATTCAAAACGATAACGAGTTTATCAAAGGTCAAAACTATTAAAGGAATTCAAAGATTTCGCCCAATCAAACCCTAAACTAAAACCTGTATATTTTTGCTCGACATTACGATAAAGAACCGATTTTTATCGGCATGCTAATTTAACAAAATGGATCAAAAACAGGTTTCCAACAAAACATTATGTATTATCTAAGTGTACAGTCATTATCAAATTCAAATAACTTCCACAATCCGCTCCAAATTAAATTGAAATGTATGAAGGCTGCGTTAAAGTTCAAAATTGTGTGATAAGTTTTAAATTAGTCACTGGTCGAGTGGATACAGACAGACACTATAATGAAAGTGAAATTGGTATAGCTAATATCTACAGACGGTAAGGTACACCTTTCTCACTCTCTTTGTGGATTTCTCAAGACGTCTGAGAGAGACAGATGCAATTATGAAAATATCATAAGCACCATCATTCATTAGTGAGTGTTAATTGATTTTTTATAAGGTATTACGTTTCGTAACTTTGCTGGAAAAGTGAAAAGTTCATCTTAAATGGATGACACAAATAAGATTATTCGGACGCAATTTGTTAAAAAATCCGATTCGCGCACCATTCTATTTGAAATAATCTCGATTATTGTATGGGATTAATAACAATATTTTTTACTAGCTTTCCGCCCGCGACTCCGACCGCGTAGAGACGTTTAGCTATGGACTATATCAGTACCAAATTTAATTTAAATCGTTTCAGTACTCTATGCGTGATTGCGTAACAGAGTTACTTTCGCACTTATAATATGAAGTAAGGAAGAAGGGATTTTGTGTTTACTATTTGTTGGTATAGATCTATGCAAACAAGAACTAACAATCGACGAACGTGTCAGACAAACGGACGGACAGCCAGCAAAGTCTTAGTAATCGTTTCTGGCACGATACCGTAAAAAAATATTTCTTAATTCGGTTTTAATTATGTTTTCAATAATAATAAATAATAATAATAATAATAAATCTTTATTTGGGCAAAAGTAATACAAATGGTTTTCTTATATCTAGCGACTCTGCACTAAGCATAATTGCTTGAATCGCAGCAGCCAATACATCAGTATACTAAAACACATTTTGAAATTGAGACACCTGTCTTGGGCAACAAACAAAATAAAATAAAACAAAATAAAAAATTACATGACTAATAGTTAACTTAAGGATATTTAAACTTTTTAATATTTCTAACAATAATATTTTATTTATTTACTTAAATCTAATTTATTATTATGGTTGTGTGTGTGTGTGTGTGTGTGTGTGTGTGTGTGTGTGTGTGTGTGTGTGTGTGTGTGTGTGTGTGTGTGTGTGTGTGTGTGTGTGTGTGTGTGTGTGTGTGTGCTTGTGTGTGTGTGCGTGTGAGTGAGTGCGTGGGTGAGCATTAGTTGGTATATTTAACTTAGTAATTCCTCTGTCTCCATATAGTCCAAGTCCATCAGCCACAATTCAATGGCTACCTTGGCTATCCGTGGTGGCGCTGATTTAATGTCAGCATTGCGACAAGCTCGGTTATACAACCGAGGGAACAGATAATTTGGTTGTCTTTTTGCAAAAGTTGTTCGTACTCTTTTTACAGGAACTTTGAACACACGTTGCTTTAGAAGGATTTCGTAATCGGATGACTTCAGGGTGATTTTATGAATGTGAATAGCAGCCCGCAGTATATACAGCTGGCGGACTCTGAGGACTTTGCTTTCTCGGTATAAAAGGTTTGTACCAAATCGGAAAGGTTTACAAAGCATGACTTTAAGAACTGTTCGCTGGGCCCGCTCAAGAACAATCATTGAGGATTTGGCGGCACCTCCCCATGCTTTAATGCAGTACATTATTATGGATTGGCAAATGGCCAAATAAATAAATAATAACACACACACACATAAGAAGAAACAGCACACTTAAGAAATTCTAAGGTTGTGTAGTCGACCAATCCGCACTTGGCCAGCGTGGTCGACTAAGGCCTTATCGCCCTAGTTTAGGGTAGTCCCGTGCCCCAGCAGTGGGGACGTATATGGGCTGAAGATGACGATGATGATGACTAAACTTGAACGTCTGAAACTCTTAACTTAAAGTGTCAAGCTATTTGTAAGATTTTAGACTTTCGCGTTCCATCACACCAATGATTAGTGTAACTCAGTCGAAACGTCGGGCAGTAAGTAGCTATGTATTTGCTAGTCCTAATAACGCGTGTAGACCCATAAAGGCTAATATTAAGCCAACCTTGATTCCATACAACATAGGCTAGGTACGCTAGGCTCAGTGCATTCCGTGGAAGCACTAAAACTCGCCTAGAAAGTATATATGCCGTAAAAGGCAGTAGCATCGTGTGACCTGCCTCTTGTGTGGAATTTGTATGACTTCGACCGAAGATGGACAGAATATATCGTGAGATGTATCTATTTGTATCAGGTATGTTACGATTTTAATCTTCTTCTTCTTATCGTATGGTTGATGAACAACCTGGTGTCAGAGTTTTCAAACCGCCCGCCCGTAGGCCTCTGACATGGCTTCACACACCGTTGAAAAATTTCTCAGGTGTGCTGGTTTCCTCACGATGTTTTCCTTCACCGTCAAAGCGTCGAATGATGGTACATATTTCAAATTTGAAAAACACATTGGTACCTGGCGGGGTTTGAACTGCCGACCTCTCGCATGGCAAGCAACGACCTTAACCACTCGGCCATCGACGCTTTTTTACGATTTTAATGATATTGAGGTACAGTCAGTTGATTTGGAGATCCTTTGCATCTGTTTAAAATGGATAAGTTATTCTTGGGTTTATTTTGTTCAATTTAGAACATTCATGCCTGTACTTAGATAAACGTACATTTTAATAAAATATTTAGGTCAGTCATATGATGGCTCTGCACTTTTTTTTTGCATAAAAAAAATTTGCTAATGCTAGACACAATAGTCTAGTCTATTTTCTTTTATTATCAATTCAAATCACAACTTATGTTCATAAGGCATTACTTAATAGATTGCAACTTGAAGAAAGTACGCGATTTCTATCAAATTGCACATTATCTAGTACGCTTAGTACATTAAGTCCGATGTTCCTCCATTTCTAATAATCATGATAGACGGTGATTTAATAAATAATGAGCTAAAACTGCACTCTGATCTTAATCTAAACCAGTAAACGAACAGTAATAAAAAAAACTAAACCTGTATTCGTTGCCCATTAACATTTAAATTAGCAATAGTTACATGATAATGATTTATGCTTGCGTAGGTATCCATCTTTGAGCTTACGTAACTCCACGGTAAACACAAATTGCGATCTGTATTATCGATTTAGCTATATATTTTTTCCTACAAACATACACTGTGGTTGATTGTCTAGTAAATTTGCTGCTAATGTTGAAATATCTGAAAAATACAGTGACTTTTTCAGTTTTGATTTTCACCAAAATCGCGTTAAATGTGAAACCAAGATAAATTGTAATAATAAACTACGTTAAATGGTAACAAATAAATACGTCATTGATCCGATTCTATTATAATAAAGAACTAAATATAATGGTTAAACTAGGTACGTAATATAATGGCCATAAGTTACCACTAAGTAAGCTACTATCTATTCAATTACGTGTTAGCAAAAAGTATGATTGCTTATAGTGTCTATCAATATAAATAACTGTAGCAATTATGTGTATGTAGGTATTTAATTTGAATACACTTTCGATTATCAACGGGCCAATTTTCAAGGCCCATAGTGACTTACACAGTTCACTAAAAACGAACTAGAAAACTGTAAAGTCTAGCTCAAACGGTCCAGTAACTCCAACATCCAGTTCATCCTAAATTGTAGGTTATAAAATTTCACTGCCCATATTGTTGGATGCCCTCAATTTGTTCAACATAGCTAACAGTTAGTATGATGTCATCGCCCGCTGTGTCTTAGTTTGCAATGCTTATTATATGTTAGATGACGTAGGCAGTTAAGACTGGAATAAGTGATCTTTGTCGAGACGTACCGACAGAGTATGTTGTGTATAAACAAACAGACAAGTATAGGTTCACGACTTCTATGATTGGAAGACTTGTGCGAAGGAATTGTGTGAGATATCGGAGAATGTGGTAGTTATATTTTAAGGAGAATCTTTCACAGTAAGCCACTTATTTCGCCAATTTAAAAATAATTATAATAAGGCGCCCGACCGATTTCAGCCATGGCGGCCGATCTCAATTGAGATCAGCCAAGTGCGCAGGACATATTATAGTGCACAAATGTGCGCGCAAACACAAGTGCACTCTCCTATTCCCTTACTCTCATAATTCGGTGAATCCGACATGTCCGATGAGATCGGGCGCAGGACCACCGTCTTAACGTGCTTTCCGAGGCACGGGCGTTCAACCGCCAACTTCCTAACTCCGGGCTGAGTAATTCATCACAGAAAAACTCACACAAATTTTGCTGACCCCGGATTTGAACCTCTGTCTGGGACTTCTCTGTCCTAACGCAGCGCTTGCTACCAATAGACCAACGAGGCAGTTAACTGCATTATAATTATAAACACGGTGAAGGCAGGTGGAGCAAATCGCTAACAGAATAGTGGCCCAGGTTCGGTAAACGCAAAAGAAGTCGGCCTCCCACCAGATGGGCAAGTGATATAAAGAAGGCCGCGGGAGGTCTCTGGATAAGACTGGCTCAGGACCGAAGTACATGGCGTTCTACGGAGGAGGCCTATAGGCCTCCTCCTGTTATATTTTTATTATATCTTTTGTTATATCCCACTGCAGGGTATACCCTGCAGTGGGATATAACAAAAGGCTGATGATGATGATGATGATGATGATGATAATAATAAATACTCATTATAAATTTCGCAAGCAACAAGACAAGATCAAGTTGTAGAGACTTAACGTAAAATATCCTAATCCTTTTAAAAAGAAAGCATTTTCGGGGTCTGAAAATGTTGCAACTTAGAATACAGTGAGACTACTAAAAAGGTTTTTTTACCATGAACTGGCAATATTTTTTTTCTCCATATTATCACTTCAGAAATACTCGTGGAAAAAGTATGCGGAACATCTATTGTATGTTAATTAGCCATGAATACATATAGCAAAACATTACCGTATGTTCCTATTTTTACATTTTTCTTGATGCTAGAAGTAACAAATTCCTATTACAATAATATTCCTAAATATTCTACAAAACTACAATCCTAAAAAACTTAACTTAGGTTTCATTTACGTAAATAAGTATTTGACTTGCTCGGGTCAACAAAGGTTAGTGGCTACGGTTCCCATCCAGGAGTCGTGGGGTTCGATTCGATTAAATAAGTAAGATTTTTTTTTTACCCGGGTGAAATCCTCATGGATACCACAGCACTGGGGTAACGCTGTGGTTATGTCGGACTTTTACCCGCTAAAACCGGGATCTTACTGATCACCGCTGGTGGTAAGGTTATAGTGGTACACTGCCGCATTCTTCACTGTAAGTAAGTAAGATTTAACCCAACCACTCCCATAAGTATATTCATCAAAAGTTCCAATTCCCCATCACAAGAATTCGCCAAATTGCAGAACGTACTAAAGTTTGAATCAATAAATTGGAAAACCAATAAACGAATCAGGTATTGTTTGCATTGGATGCGATCGTCTCTTTCATATCAATAACAGTGATTCGATATCGTGTCGTCACAAATCGTCAAAAAGCAATCCTACGCAATCACGAACGGCTTCCGAAAAGATCGTTTTAGGGTTCAAGTGTTCAACGGATTCGGAATTTTAACAAAGATGTTTGAAACTCGATTGACTAAAGAGACAGTGCACTGCAAAAGGGCAATGACCCTATACCTAATATAAATAAATAATGGATGATATGAACCAAAGAAGGTCAGACGTCAATGGATTGAGGTAGGCAATTTTAGGGATGAGAGCCATCCGCTCCCCGGCAAGTCCGGTGATGATGACGAGGCTACTCCAAGCCATCAAGTCAGTTAGGAAAAAGAAAAGGTAGACATCTTTTGTTCAGATATCAAATTGGGTTTAGTTAGAAGTTTTGCTGCAATTTTTTTGCTTGTTCATGGACTCTCTATGTCACACCATTGATAGACTCTCTATGTCACACCATTGATAGTCACCATCAATCGTCAATTTAGAATTCAAATTGTCACACTACATTTATCGTCTACATAACCCGCCCTCGCTTCGGGTGAATTTTGCATGAAAGCCTCCCCCTTGAATCCCTCCTACTATAAAAAAAAAGCCGCATCAAAACCCGCTAGGTAGATTTGAAGATTTAAGCATACATCGGGAATAGGGACATTTTTTTTTTCCTAACTGACTAACGATGATGGCTTGGAGTAGCCTTGTCATCATCACCGGGCTTACGAGGGAGCGGATGACTCTCACCCCTAGGAATGGGGATAGAGAAGGCGACTTAGTTTTATACTATGTAGTGATATGTCGTCGTCAATGTAAAGTACTGTACATACTGCACAAAAAGTACCCTTCATAGCATTTTGCATAATGGCAAGTGTTTTTGTCTCAGAGACCACTTAGTTCTTGTTCTGACATACCGGAACTTGTTGAATACAAATGGTTCCATCAAACCGTGAAAGACAATAACGCAATTTTCAACCATTATAAATCTGTGTTATGCTTATGCTGAGTAAAACGTTTATATGTTCTATAATGTCAGGGAGTAGTTGGTAAGTGAATCGAACAAAATAAGAATTCTAGCAAGCGGAACTAAAAGATTACCGTGTTATATGTAAGTTTTCTACTTCTTCGGAATATTTATGCACACAAATAAAGAAAAACAATTAAGTTGGAGCCGGACTCGCGATTTCGAACTAATTTTGTAGTAAAAATTACTTTTTTTGAATGGGAGTCCCCATTGAATGATCGTTTAATTTTGTTTTTATTATAGTTTGTATTTCTTGGCAATTTCCAACAGAAATAGGTACTCCATGAGTGGAAATTTTTAACTGTCTAGCTATCGCGGTTTTTGAGATTCGTTCTGGTGACAGACAGACGGAAGACAGCGAAGTCTTGGTAATATGGTCCCGATTTTACCACTTAGGCTGGTTTTAGTATAACAATCGAATATTTTGTATGGAGCGGATCATATACGCGCGGATTTGTTCCGCAGCAAAAGTCAGTGCTACAGATAATACAGCCTTAAACGTTCCTTGAAGTTGAATATGGTCAGTAGTACCAAACCAAATCCAGGCTTATGTACGGAGTCCTCAAAACGTGAAGAATTGTGAGCGTACTAGACAGAGCCGCGCTTCTCATTTTGGAGGCGGATAAATTCTAATTCGATCCACTACTCGGAAACGGCCTGCTATGTTGCCGTAAACCGTTTTATGTACTATTTATTTACTCAGTTTTTGCGTGAGATTTGGAAATACAATTTTTGATAGATTGCATAATCACTTGGACAACTTTATAGAGGCGGATCATACTGGACGTACTATCTAGATATTGTAGACTAATATGCACGGAGATAAATCTTTAATAGCTTCTGAAACAGCTGGACCTATTCTGAGGGGACTTTTATAGGCAGTTAGATGATGTTATAAGGAGAAACTTAAGCTACTTTTGTTTTGTGAAAAAATATTTGGAATTTAGTGGTCCACACGACCGAAGTCGCGGGCACAGCTAATTAGTGGAATCATAAATCAATCCGATAACTTCTATATATGGAAGTGTTCACTGTTCAGACATAATGTATTCAGAAGCACACATGTCTAGGTCATCTATTGTCCAATAAAACAATACCACAGAACATATTCTCCCTGGTCAATAAATTATTACATTAGTTCATTAACTTTCTCGATAACGCCTACATCTCAGTTGTCTTGCTACATTGATGTTCCATTCTAGACTTTAGCCACTGGTGATAAAGACTACAAAATAGTCTCAATTACTAGTCTCTAGAAGTGCTCTGTACCTAATTGCGATATAAAAGACAAGGCCTCGATCCTTTGATTGAGAACAATTTGTTTTGTTCTTTGTCAACTTTCTACTAAGCAACTTTTGTGATAGGTCACTAATTGGTAATGTATGCGCATGTAAAATCTAGGCATACTGACTGATTTAGTGAAATCTAGGACTATGTCCTACTTTGACAACTAAAGACAAAGATTAACCGGTAGTGAGTTGCCTAGTTAACAACACAGTTTTTAAAATGTACAGAAAAAAGACAATAATTATATTTTCTAACATACAGTTGGAGAAACAAAGATTTTCTTTGTTCTTGTTAACTTAAAGCGTCCGATCGATTTCGACCATCGCGGCCGATCTCAATTGAGATCAGCCAAGTACGCAGGACATATATTATTATAGTGCACAAGTGTGCGCGCAAACGCAAGTGAACTCTCTATTCCCTCACTCTCATAGTTCGGTGAACGGCAAACCGAAATGACCGATGAGAGATCGGGCGCAGGACCTCCGGCTTAACGTGCTTTCCGAGGCACGGGTGAGCAACCGCCAACTTCCTAACTCCGAGCTGAGTAATTTCATTACAGAAAAACTCACACAAATTTTGCCCGACCCTCGAACCGGGGACGTCTCGGTCCTTACGCAGCGCTTGCTACCAATAGACCAACGAGGCAGTAGTAGCCAAAGTAACTAACCAATGTTAGTTGTATGGTAACAAGAAGTGTACGGTACATACGGAACACTTCAATCCATTGGGATGTGGTGACCATAAATTCTGTAACATTAGTCCGAAAGCGTAACTCGTGAAAATGTCATCAAAATGTCGTAATTGGTAAAAGGTTGATGATTCCCACGTGTGGTCGAAAGCCGCGGGATGCATTCGGTCGCACTTCTAAACTAATTATAGATTTGGTTTGGACATCTCGGGTTTAAAATGTTTCCTCTCCTGATGGAATTAGAGGCATTAATAAGTTCAACAATATCAAGTCAAACGGAACTTCTCTAAGAGTTTGTTTACATTATTTTTATTTGAAACTAGCCGCAGAACGCGATTTCGTGAGCGTAGTGTTAGAGTTAGCATTATGTTGGATAATATACCTACAATATATTTATATAATGTTATTTTGATATACTAAGCTATATAATTACAAAGTTTCATCAAATTACATCTACACATATACATACTTTTGGCATTATATTATTAATAGGATAATTCAGTAAAAGGTAGTTTGATTTCAAATGTTTGGCTATCCCAAAGAAATACTATGGTATATGGGCAATAGGGTTAAATTCGGGATTAAAGAAGTTTTATCTAACAAATAAGCACTCAATGATTGTTGCAAATATGGTCTGGTCCATAACGTAACTTAATGTTTAGTCCAGGTTGTCTGAAAAAGTTTACCCTGTATCTTAAACTTTTTTCAGTTTACTGATTTCTCCATTTAGAAAGTACTAGTGACCCGCCCTTGCTTCGCTTTGGGTAAACTATACATAAAAACCTTCCTTTTGAACCCCTCCTATTTATTAGAAAAACCCCAATCAAATCTGTTGTATAGTTTTAAATATTTAAGCATACATACAGATAGATGCGGGAATCAACTTTACTTTATACTATGTAGTGATTATTTATTTATTGAACTTGCTGTCCATTGAACTAGTACCTAATCAATTAATTATATTTAGTCTATACAAATCCCAACCAAGGCGCTTGGCACACCCTAAACAAGTTTTAGATGAGGTCCAAAGTCTGTGGGAAAATCTGAACAAGATCCCGAAAGTGAGACACCATTAACCAAGTAGAAATTAGAAGTAGATCCTTATTATTGTAATTGAATGTATTCATTGACAATACATTTCAATATTTGTCGCCTACAGATACTTAATACATTACAATATATTTGGCTAAATAGACCCTTCACATTATTATTTTTCCTTACTGACATAATAATATGATGATGGCTTGGAGCAGCCTCGTGACATGTGGCAAAATCATTGAGACTTGTCACAATTTGATAAAGTACCTTATTACAGCAACATCTTAATTAAGTTGAAAATTGGCTATGATGAACAAAACAAAAACACACAACCTGATTGACTTGCTAAATTATTCTTTCGGAAGACTTCAATTTGCTATGCAAAATGATGGAAGGCCATGTTTAATACAAACAGCTTTAGGAAGACAAAAGAAAGTAGCCAAGGGATTTGCATTTGAATGAGTATTGAGTGTTGAATTCCAAAACTTATGTGTACCTTTATCTCTATGTAGGGTGACAGTCCATGGAGAAACTTTAAAACTAAAATTCCAACCAAAAATTTGGCTGAAACCATGCCACTTTCATTCAAAATATGTATGGCAATTTCAAATTTGAAACCTACTTAATTGGCAAATCAGTGCTTGAATAGGTATATTATTGGTTCAGTTTAAAGGTTTTCTGCTAAAAGGTTAGCTTATTCCAAAACATTAAAAAAGCTTTATTCTGACCATTTGCGGTTTGTTGGGTGGTATGAATGCTTGGAAAATGCTAAATAATGTTGAAAACAATTTGTTTAACTGTTTTTTCACAGATGTAATGTAACAAAAGTGTATATTATACTGTATGTATGACTAAAATTAAAGTAACGTTTCGTTTTTTAAGTTCCAGTAAGACTTATCTTTAAAATCTTCAGTTCGAAGTAACCCTTCACGCAAAATGTATTATGCATTATTCCATGGATGTGTGTCCAAGGCCGAATATGTCGTAATTTTGATAAAAATCGCATCACAACTGTTAAAATTGACTTGCATCGAGGCCAACTCCCTACAGAGAATATTTTCGCAATGACATTACCGTTTATGGCGAAATCAAGATTCATTCACTACAAAACCATTCTGAAGCTTTATCCAGTTTATTAAGAGAAAAGTATGATAATCAATACTTACATAATAGCCAGCAGGCACAAATTTTATTCTTTTTCCAATGAGTCAGAAGAAAATAATGTAAATGCAGAAAAAAACAACCAAAACTTTAATCACAAGATGACTTCACCAGTTTAATTTGCAACGTCTGCGATTAACTTTGTTAACACAAAAACCACTTAACACTGCGTTGGATTCGGCGATATATAAGTTCTTCAAATAAATTTTATGTAAACAAGCGACAATCAAGTTAAATACAGAAAACGTAAACAAAACAAAACACAACAAGCAAGACACATCGAACGGCGGACCAAACGTTGACTGAATATTTTTTTCGAACATCGGTAATGTGTCGGGGACGAAGTGTTTGAGCCAATCCTGTCCAAACGTCACCGATGTTGCAAGATTTTAAATATTCCTGAGTTGTAGGCAGATTTTTATCGGTATTAAAAGTTATTCAATGATTTAATTGACGATAGATAATGTTACCTTGCTCCTAATTGCTTCCACGCAAATGAAAGAAATAGCTATATTATCACAAAGTGTCCGAATTAGGAAACTTTTATTTCGCACAAAGCGCGGGCTTATAATGATTATTATCTGCAACTTGTTTATGAATTAAATAATATTGAACTTTTTAAAAAAAATATTTTTAAAAGCTAGACATTACAATAATGTTTTATAGAAGTTCAGTTTTTTAAAACGTTTGCTGGGTCGAATTCTAATAAGAGTGATTCTTCCGTTTCGTCCTAATCGCCTTTCCGGGCCAAAGTCATTATGAATATTGTAATTAACCTTATTTTTTTTATTCAATAAGGTAGGACGTACTTTTATCTTGAATATCCATCATCTATATCAGGTTTAAGATTCATAATAAAAAAAAGTTTAGAACAAAAACATGCACTTTTTTCATTCCTCTCCTTGTTCAAATGGTCCCTCAGGACGTTGTGACACATATTTGGTGACTTTCCTAGGGGAAATGTACATAATTTTTATTCTTATATACTAATGTATTCATTGACTATTATAAACTTGCAATACAGTATTTTTTATACGTGTTTAACATAGAAAGAATCGTCTTTAAAGTTTTGTCAACCCAAAAACCACATTTCCTCCCACGAAAATTGAACATAAAATTTTTAATGCACGTACTATACTATTTATTTCTTACCAAAAAAAAGACACTCCCTAGACCATAATGCGTCGATACAAGTCATCAGGACAGGACGCACGCTGCCCGGACAAAATATTTTCACGATTTAATTGCTGAAAACAGCGTTTGTCACGAGAAGTAAACATTACCTTCCATAGTTTTTGTATGTAAGTGTATGACATAAAAAAAAATTAACTTTAGGTAACAGCCTACTGTAGGGTCTAGTTATCAATTAATTATGAATATCTAGCCTTTATTAATTCACGAGTAAATTCAGAAAATCCGCTCAAACTTCATTCCCTTCCGTATCATTCCCTTCCATTCCCTCCAATTTTTTAACGGAGGGGAATGAGTCACTTTGGAGGGTAATAATTTTTTTTAAATATAAAATTAATATGTTCCTTAGTATGTCTCTTTGTTAATTTTTCTTCTATTATTTTGATTATATCGAATTATAACTTGTGTAAGTATATGTCAGTATTATTGTACTTGTTAGTTAATAATAATTCCCCGCTGCTTCTTTCTTTCTGTCTGCCTTTCTGTTTGTTCGCAGTAAACTGAAAAACTACTGAACGAGCGGAGTAAATAGATACCTAATTAATAATGAAGGTTTCGTGAAATATTCGATTATTTTGCTTAGTTTTTGTTTTTTAGATATATTATACATACGCAACAATGTTGAAGCCGAAGAAAAGGGCAACTAAAAAAGAAAAAATAGCTAAAGACAGATTGCGAAAGAAGTTAAAATACGCAGAAATCAAGGCTGATCATGAAAATTACAAATTAGAAGAGTAGAAACAAAAGAGGAAATACTTTGTAAAAAATAAAAGAAAAAAGTCCTAAGTATAACACACATGACGGCACGACAAAAGAGGGAGCAAAGACGAAGATGGCGAAAAAACTCAAAAAATAAAATTAAATAAGCTGAAAGAGCAGAAAATTTGCAAAGAATTTTAAAAGATAACTTTCCACCCAGTAGTGGGACTGAGAAAATTATAAAAATGTCAGATCCTACAATACGCGACCCTCTTATGTTACAAGAAGAATTCACATCAAGCCAAAGTACACCGAAGTCACATTTAATGCATAAAAAAACTAATAATCCAATGCAATGAGGAAGCTGCCATTCAGATCTAAAAAAGCAATAACAATTTTACAGAATAATTGACAAACTAAAAAAAGAGAAAGCGATTTGAAGAAGACATTAATTCATGGAACGGAAGTTACAAAAAGATAAGATTCAGGATAGCAAAGAAAAGAAAGTAAATGAAGTAATAAAAGACATAAATAATGAGAAGGTACAAGTAGTGAAAAGGAAGCTATTGTTTCATGAAACAGTTTGTCGAGGTGTATCAGAAAAATACAAAAGCCTTCCGAAAAAAAAAGAAAAGATCTTCTGCTGGAGATATAACTGATAATTCGAGGCTCTAGATAATAAAACTGCGAAACTAGAACAAAGTATTGAAAATTTTCTTAAAGAAGATGAAAACAGTCAAATGGAAGATGAAAACAGTCAAATGGCGCCAGGAAATACGATTTTTTTCTTTTCGAAGAAGCAAAAGTAATATTTGACAATATCCCATATTGTTTGAGCCTCGAATTATCAATTATATTTCCAGTAAAAGATCTATTATCTTGTTTCGGAAGGCTTTTGTATTTTTCTAATACTCTTCGACAAACTGTTTCATTAAAAAAAAGCTTCTTTTTCACTTCTTGTACCTTCTCATTATTTATGTCTCTTATGACTTCATCTTCTTTTTTTTCTAGGCTATCTTGAATCTTAACTTTTTGTAATTTCCGCTCCATAAATAAGTGTCTTCTTAAAATCGCTTTCTCTTTTATTTAGTTTGTCAATTTCATTCTGTAAAATTGTTATTGCTTTTTAGATCTCTATCGCAGCTTCTTCATTGCGTTTGAAGTAGGTTGGAACTAGTTGTTTTATGCACTAAATGTGACTTCGGTGTACTTTGGCTTGATGTGGATTCTTCTTGTAACGAGGGTCGTGTATTGGATCTGGTATGTTTATGTTTTCCTCAGTCTCACTACTGGATGGAGAGTTGTCTATTAAAATTCTTTGCAATTTTTTCTGCTTTTTCAACTAATTTAAATATTTTTCGGAGTTTTTTCAACATCTTCTCCTTCGCTCCCTCTTTTGTCGTGCCGTCATGTCTGTTATACTTATGTTTTTTTTCTTCTTTACAAAGTATTTCCTCTTTTGTTTCTCCTTCTCTAATTTGTATTTTTCATGATCAGCCTACTTAGTTGATTTTATACAAAGTTTTTATTCTTGAAGGTTTTTTTGTTTTTTTTTTTTAGTTTTTTTATTTTTATTCATCATCCTTCTAACGCTTATTCCCATATTCATATGGGGTGCGCTTGAATATTTCATTCCTTTTTGATATTTTTCCCATTACTTTATATTCGTTCATGAATAACACATTTGATTACAACACACCCATGTCTATTATTTATAGTCCAAAAATATTTAAAATCATATACCTACCTAAGTTATAGGTACGTAAAAGATTTTATCTTCTGATTGTTCATTACTTTCCATACAAAATCATTAAACTTCCGTCATATTTAATTTTATTTCATTACCTTCCAAATTCAATCATTACCTTCCGCACTTATTTCATTACCTTCCGTGGGTTCATTACATTCCATCTATTTTCTTGACAATTAAAGTTTTTTCATGAAGGCCTTTACTGATAATCTATACTTAAAAGGTACATGAATGATTATATGCAACTTTTTTTGTAAAATCGATTAAAAAATTTTATTTTTCAAAATCTTTGAGATTTGAACGAAACGGAAGAATCACTCATAAGCTTTTAGACAGCGATGCTCTCACTTTCATAAAAACGATTACAAAATTCTGTATACACTCTATAAGTAACTAGCGACCCGCCCTCGCTTCGCTTCGGGGATATCTCTATCTCTATGTAATATATTTTAACCCCGTAAGAGAAATCTATTTTTATCTAAAAAAAGCCTATGACACTCAGGGATAGTGTAGCTTTCCAACAGTGAAAGATTTTTTCAAATCGGTGCAGTAGTTTCGGAGCCTATTCGAAACAAACAAACAAACAAAAAATCAAACCTTTCCTCTTTATAATATTATTATATTATATATATATATATATATTATATTACATATTACATTGACTCCCCCGTACCCCAGTGATGCTTACATGGAGCCTACATCGCATGCTGGCTAACTGAGTGCGGTGGCGGCAACCACGCGACTTTTTTCTAATACTTGCATTTTTAAACTCGTGATATCTTCCGAATGAAATGTCCGAATTGAATAATTCAAAAAGTCATAAATAGGTATTGAAGCCGTCTTGCATATAAAGTAATTTATTTTGATAAGGATTAATACCAAGGTACAAATAAAGAGCCTTTTCATGTGGCGGCATATAATTTAAATTTTTCGAATAAAAAACCGCTTACTGTGACATAACTATAATATTTAGACATATGCTGTCGCGACACTTTTTGTAGATAATGATAAGTTCTACAAAGTCGTAGTAAATGATTTTGTTCTATCATCAATAGTTTTCGCAGCGTACGCGACGTAAGGAATTTTTCAGGTAAATTTTTTACACCTTGGGTTACATTATTGGAGTTTTAGTAAGGATCCCTAATTTTTTTAAAAATATTATATAGCCTATGTTACTTCTGAATAATGCAGCTTTCTAATGGTGAAAAAATTATTGCAATCGGTCCAGTAGTTTTTGAGTTTATTCATTACAAACATACAAAAATACAAATCTTTCCTCTTTATAATATTAGTATAGATTAAACTTAACGGGCTCTTTAGGCGGGGCCTGAAACGGCATCTTAGCAGGCCTCCACAAAAAATATTTGCCAGCTGATAATAGTACAGGTCAACGGCGATAATGTCGGAATTATGAAATAGGTATTATAGTCTTAGGTCATAGCATGGTGGTTTTGAAAGGAAAAATTACAGAAAATATTTATTTGGTATCATTACATAGCATAAATAAAACGAAGTGGCTTTCTTTGTACTTTGTATCAATATGCGTGCTTAAATCTGTAAAACTACGGAACGGATTTTTATGCGGTTTTATTTAATGGATTGAATTTTTACATGTTTGTCGATTTTATAAAACTTGGTATGGAGGTAACTGGCACTCCGGAGAGACACCAGCGCTATTTTTTTGTAATTCAACCCCCATATTTTATTTTTATTAATCATGTTAGCATTCAGGTTAGCCTAAAAGCAAATCTAAGCTGATTCGAATATAAAATAAGTAATGGGTAATATAATTATATACTGGCAACACTAATGCTTGGAAATGTTCCTTTATCGTGATACATTTTCAAATGTTTTCACAATGTACTCTAGCATGCTGTTTGGTGAATGGCGTTAATGATTTAGAAAATACTGATAGATGGCACTGTTTGCAATTAATCAGATAAAATTGTTTTAAATATTAAAATTCAAACAAATTGTATCAACTTCAACTTGTTCAAATCCAAAATATGCAAAATAACATGGCTTTACTTGATAGAATGTGTCAATATTTTCCCTGAAAAAGAAATATTTTGGAACATTTGGCTTTTACAAGTTTAGTCTTAAGTGGATTAAGGATAAAATAATAAACGGTAACATACGCAAGAACTAGTCTATATTGCTTTTCTTGAGATTCATTCATAATTATTAACATAATTCAGCACGTTTTTGCAAATTCATAAGCGTTCATTATCATTTTCTGAAGGTAGATATAAGCCAATTTAAGGTTTAGTGCTTCTTGGAATTGGTAGATCTGAAACACAAAAATATGATATTAATAAGGATTTAAATGAATTTTAAGTCTTACGAAGTTATACCTTAGGTATTCACATGGAGTTTTAAATTATGAAATTTTTGTTGAAGGCATTTTGTTCGATTGACTTCTAAAAATTAAACTCTATTTAGGTACGTACTTAGGTACTTACTTCAATAAAAATACAAAATTAAATTATGAGCTTTGAATTACAAAACCTACAAACCTGTTATGTAGTGAAGTCTTATATAATATACGGCTTAGGTACTGTATGTTAAAACACTCGTATACTTACATGTCGTATACTTAAACATATACATATAGATACTTATTATCGAAAAAAATATGTTGCAGTTCTTAAATAGCACAATACTTACTTGAATTTGGGAGAGAAACGTCTCCTTCTGGTTTCATTATTTTCAATCTTCTCGTTTTCAATCTGGATCTGAAAGTTAAATCAATGAATATTACACAACATAGCATAAATTGTTTCGATTCCGAGGTAAGTTGATAAACACAACCTACTAAAATATGTAAAAACGAACCCAGATTAAAAACCACTGATGTTCATAAGAGAATAAGATATTATGTAATACCTATGTATTCAAAATTACGATGAATAATCTACGTCTAAATAAAAAAATTGTTTTGTGAATGTATTCAGAAGGTTTCAAAATGCTTACGTCGTTTAAAGATCTTGGAATGATGTCTTGGTTCGGGGGTCCGTATTCCCTGAAGCCAGGGGGTCCGTACTCCAAGAAACCCTCTGGGACCTGTTCCAATCTAAAAAAATAAAAATTATAAGTCAGTAAATCTTTTAATTATGAGGTAACCTTTCCTTAACATTTTCCTAGACACGCGGTTGTATGTATTAGTACCAACGTATAACTATATTATATTATAAACTGTAAATAAATTTAATAGACGAGTGTTGGAAATATATTATTTAAAGTATTTACATACCCCGAAGTTAGTTCAGCTGATTTCACTTGAGTCAAATCTTGAGAAATCTGTACCTGTAAGAAAAATATGACGTATTAAATTTAAAGAAAGAATAGTAAGAAAAAGACATTTATTTGTAACATACACAAATTATACACTTAAGCAAACATGCATACTAATAAAATGATCAATAGGTCTGCCTCAGCATGTACTGTTGCGGTCGCCAGCTAGCGATTTAAGTACTTAAGTGCCGTCTGATTTGTTTAGCTATTTATCTATTGATTAAGACAAGACAAATTTGAATAGGTACTTTAATAAATCTAGACCAACCTCTTGGGCCACCACTTCCTTCTCCAAACTGACGATAGCCTCAGCGATGTTCTTAACGTCTTCTTCAATAGTTTTAACTTCCGCTTCGAAAGTCTTAACCTCTTCTTGCACAGTGCTAACTTCTTCTTGGACAGTCTTTACTTCTTTTTCTACTTCTTTAACTTCTACATCGACTGTCTTCTCTTCTTGAATTTCTGCTTTAGCTTCAACATTTACTGAAGAGTTACCTTCTTCTGTCTTCACTACTGTTTCTTCAATAATCTGTTGACTTTCTTTTTCTGCCTGTGTAGTTTCCACTTCTTCAGCCAAAGAAGCTTCTACTTCAAGGTTGGATCTGCCTTCGAATGTGATCTGTTCAGGTAATGTTTGAATAACTTCTGTCGCCTGCTCCACAGCATCTGTCACTGATGACTTGTCTTCGACCAATTCGTATTTCAGGTTCGTGACAACTGTGAAAACATAATATATATATTTCATCATCATCATCATCATAATTAGTCCATTTCTATCCACTGCTGGACATAGGCCTCCCCAAACCCTCGCCACTTTTGTTTATCTTGGGCTACTCGCATCCAGCTCCTACCAGCCGTCCTGCGCAGATCGTCACCAACCTGGCCTGACCAGATATATCTGCACAATCAAAGTGGCAGACTAAAGCTCAACATATATTTTCTTGATCATATTCCACCGGATGATATTGTCTACCTAAATGTTATTACATCCAAAAATCTTTTAAAACTGAAAGTGTCCGGGATATTTACCATGTTGTTTCACTTTCAGTTTTCTAATGTGTGTAACCATGACAGTTTAAAATTATATAAAAATCTTTTAAATCTAAAAGTCTTAACTTTTAGCGACTAAGCACGGAAATAACGAGAGATATTTACACACTAATCTACAGTTGTAGATATCTAAATCTATCTTATCTAATTAGATTTAGATATTTTGTGATACTCGTATAAAACAATACTACGATCAACCTTTGTAGGTACTACCCAATTGTTTGCGAATAAAAGATTTGATATAAATATACATAAACCTTTTTTCTAAGTCTTACCTTCAGTAGCAGCCTCCACCACCTCCGCATTATCTTCAACCTTCTCCTCATCAGAGAACTTAGCTTCCAAGAGGACGAAGGCCTGTTCCGTGGCTACTTCAGGGAGGTTCTGGAGTTTCGGAGGGCCGTACTCTCTGAGGAAGTCGGATCCAGAAGCCTCTGATCCGTGGAGAATGATATCTTGAGGGGGTATTAACATGGGAGGCTGGAAAGAAATTTTTCACAATGAAGTCAAGAATTGTTACGTCCATAAAAGCCTAATAGGAAGATATTTTCCTGCTTCTCATTCATCATCTTCATCAGCTTTGATAGTCCACTGCTGGTCAAAAAATTATGTTTAAAAATATGTCTCATAATGTCTTGATGTTTGTAAGATGACAAAGAATTTTAAAAAATACGTAAAAAGAAGGTAAGTATTTTTTTTGCATTTAACCCATCTGGGCAATGTTTTTGTAACCTAGTTTGGGCTTGGAGTAGCCTCGTCATCGTCACCGGACATGCAGGGGAGCGGATGGCTTTCATACATAAAATCACGCCTTTCTCCCAGAGGGGTAGGCAGAGATCACTTCCTGCCATGTGCTACGGTCCTGGCATACCATTTTCGCGGATGGCTTTCACCTATGTTAAACTACTTACCCTTGCTGGTAGCACGAAGGCCGGTCCATCAGGCCGCCATCCACTGGGCAGGTAAGGGCCTGAGCCCAACGCCGACACGGAGCCGATGACCAGGCACACAGCTGCTAGAACCTGTGGTGAAGAAAACAAGAAAAACATTTGAAAAGTAAAAAAAAAATAATAAAGCATTTGCTGAAAAATATTTAACAGAGCGTGCCCGTTTTGCCGTCCCGAATTCAAAAATTACTAATTTTCAATGCTTCTTTATTATAGGTAAAGAAATGTTATTATGGGTAAAGATACTTAAATTTAAAAGGACGATTATTTGGCGTATATTTATCTCAGGATAGGTATGTTTTAATAATCAGTTTCATCATCATATCATGATGATGAATGAACAATCAGTTTACGTATCTGAAACTCCGAACCAAAATGTAAGCTTCCAAAAGCTTCCATGATTTCTAAGGCTTTTTTAGACTCTAAATATGTCACAATGAATACTATTACTTATCTAAAAGTTTGAGTTTGATCCAAATGTGGATCATTAAACTTAATTCCGTTTGGTTCAAAATCCCAAACACTTTAAAACACTTAGGTATTAGACGTTGGAGGTAGGTCTGAATTTAGCGAACACTAGGTGTACTTAGCCTATGCATAGCCTAGTAACTATTGTACTACTACTAATACTACTAGTAACGATGAAATGAATAATATTTAAACACGTTATATAAGTTAGTAAAGGACCTCATGATAAAAGAAAAGATAACTTAAATTGATTTTAAACAAATTATTCTATCACTTTTTTATTTAACACTGATTCAAGTGAAATCTAATTAAAAAAGCGAATTAATTTTTACCTTCATGTTGAGATCTTTGGAAAGAAAACCCGAATGATGATCTATCTGAGTCGTGAACCAATTTATAGGTGGGATGGTTCGCCAAAAAAATGGCTAAAGCAAATCAAGGCCTAGCAATTGACAAATGTTTGCGGATTAATTAATATTAGATCGAGCCGTGCAATTAATGCGAAAAATCCGTATGAATGTGCAGTGAAGGTCAATTAGATTTAAATTGAGGGTTAGTTTAGTTGCTAAAGTTGCAAAAAATTGCGGGTGGCTCTCCCCTAAACATCATCTTCATAAATTATCATCAGCTTATATACGTCTCCATCGCTTGGGCATAGGCCTACTCTAAACTAGGGCGATCAGGCCTTATTCAACGACATTGGCCAAGTGCGGGTTGGTCGACTGCACAACCAAGATTATTTTCGTTTCGTTATATTTTTCTTCACCGTTAAAGCGTCGATTAATCGTACAACCGGATTTTTAATCACATCATTACAATATGTATCTACCATAATTGGAGTCCGAAAAAAGTAAGTAATTAGATAGGTAAAACAGAAGATCAAAACTCGTGTAAGGTACCGGAAATGACGTCACGAAACAAAGTGCTCCATATCATGTTCAAGGTCTATTGACAGATTCAATATTTGGTGATTTTACGCCTTTAATCTCGATGTTTGCTTACAAATTCGTTTTAACATGAGCAAATAATTATTTGTGAATATTGGCTTTTATTCCGCGAATTGGTAACGAAAGAACATGATCTGACCTAATGACGTATTATCGATATAAATAGACGGATCCATTAACATTAGATCTTAGTGATGGCTTAAGTTGTAAGGACTATTATACCCGCTCGAGTTTTATTCCAAACTAGTGGTCCCAGCGAATTTCATACCGCCAATACTGATTATTTTTCTATATTTTTTCATTGAAACCTTGCCTGGACTACGACGAACATTTTAAAACTAAAATTACCTAAATCAGTCCGGGCGTTCTCGAGTTTTAGTCAGACTAACGAACAGCAATTCATTTTTATTTATAAGAAGAAAGAAGAAGACTAGTGACCCGCCCTCGCTTCGCTTCGGGTAAATTTTACATAAAAACCTTCCTCTTGAATCCAAAACATAGAAACTTTGTAGTTTTAAAGATTTAAGCGCACATAGGGATATAGGGTCAGAAAAGGCGACTTTGTTTTATACTATGTAGTGATGATATATTTTTGTACATAGAATCACGCCTTTTTCGCAGAGGGGTAGGCAGAGATCACTACCTGGCATGTGCTACGATCCTGGAACACAACTTTCTTCCACATCTATTAACCTCTTTATGCACGCTCGTCGATATTTATAAATTAACTGAAAAAATATTTATGGTTAACATCTGTCGACGGGTGTACTACTGCGTAAATGTACGGGTGTAATACATTTTATCGATAAAAAAAAACTTATTTCATTAAATTCATTTATATTTATTTCATTTAATTAATATTATTACAATAAAATACCCATGTCATAGCATCAGAGGCCAACAAAAGATTTTTTTAATAATTGCTCTCGCAACTTACAACTAGATTTGTACTTGCTCGTGCTTGCATCGAATAAAATAAATACCCAAAATATCTTACTATACAATATCATAATACTAAAAGAATACATAGATATATAGGAATAGAATTTGAAATGAGTCAATAGCCGCTAGAGCGGGCGTTTCCATGGCCGCCATGTTTGCCGTTGCCATGGCTACCGGCGCCATTTTGGAATCCGTTGCCATGGTGACCGGCGCCATTTGCAAAACCGTGTTCGGGGGCGTTGCGGACATTATTGGCGTTCGAGTCGTATCCACCGGTGCGGGCTGAAGCATCATCAGAGTCCTCGTAGGAGATGTGGGGCTTGAAACCGCGCTCGTCAGCCTCGTAGCTTACGGTCTGAGGAAGAAGAGAAAGTGAGGTTAGAATCTGGCGCTTCAACGTTAAAATAATAATTAAAAGCGTCGATGGCCGAGTGGTTAAGGTCGTTGCTTGCCATGCGAGAGGTCGCCAGTTCAAACCCCGCCAGGTACCAATGTGTTTTTCAAATTTGAAATTTATGTAGATACCATAATTCGACGCTTTAACGGTGAAGGAAAACATCGTGAGGAAACCAGCACACCTGAGAATTTTTTCAACGGTGTGTGAAGCCATGTCAGAGGCCTACGGGCGGTTTAAAACTCTGACACCAGGTTGTTCATCAACCATACGATAAGAAGAAGAAGAAGACGTTAAAATTAATGGGATCAAGAACTACTGAGCCTTGTGACACTCGTTTTGTGGTAATGTGTGTGTGGGATAAAGAATGGACTGTATTATAAAATAGACGAAAGAGAAATGGGAGTAGGTCGGTATGCGGTGTGGTTGTCCGGGTTGAACAAATCCCCAATGAAATGAGAGTACGACTCACCTTTCCTCTGCACGGCAGATTCCCAGTCCCTCACGGAGGCCTCCGGGTAATTGAGGATATGCCGCACCACACACACCACTCTGTCCAAATCACTTTATAGAGAGAGAAAAATTCGTAGCAATCTTCATGTGTGAATCGTTTGACACCGACTGTCAAGGGACTGTTTTATTCTTCCGCGCATTAGTCTGGTGGCGTTCTCAACATTCAAAGAGGATAGGTCCAACCACAAACTAAATACCAAACATACCCCCTACCGAAACCATAGTTATGGTTTCTAATATAATTTTAAAGATTATGTCATGAGCCATGAAAATTGACAACTAAAATTATATACTTAAAGGAAATTAAAATACTTAGATTTTAAAGTTTAAGAAACTAGTTAGTTATCAAACATTCTGCGGACAAAGAAGATAACACCTCTAGATGGACTGCTTTTGTAGAAAAACAGATGAATAATGCTAAATAGGCTTTAGACACTTTAGAATTCCGATTTAAACTAGTTTTAATTAGGAATGGACCACCGAGATCTACTCCTACGTGAGCAAATACTTTGTGGGGTAACAACCTGGTAGGTGGTAACGGTGCCATCTCAGGTTGTAACAAAGACGGTTTGCATTTAAAGCAAGTTTTACATTTGGATAACATG
The DNA here is from genome assembly GCA_039566165.1 of Maruca vitrata. NCBI lineage: Eukaryota > Metazoa > Arthropoda > Insecta > Lepidoptera > Crambidae > Maruca > Maruca vitrata. The sequence goes on from CM076940.1 coordinate 1,791,638, forward strand.
GATCTAATTACGCTACGAGCGGATGGAATCCAGTAATTTTCATTAATAATGTTTTGTAAGGTACGCGGACCTACATGTAAGTATTTTTTATGTAAATATTCTATTAATAATCTAGTAAATTGACTATCCTTAGGTAAGAGACGTGGATGCTTAGCATTATAAGGAAGTTCAGAATAACCTATACGACCCCCTACCCTGAGAAAGCCAGAGGAATCAATAAATGGAGATAATTTTCGAAGCGAAGCTACGTGTTTAGTATTCTCTAATAGCTGTAATTCAGATTCATAATATGCACTCTGAACTAAACGAATTAACCTGTCCAGTGCTTCATTCAACTCAACTGTCGACAAAGATGTGGATATTCTATCCTTATTTTTTAATCTTAAAATCCAAGCACACGATCTTTGTAATTTAGCGAAAGATGAAAACAGACTAAACACTCGTATACAAAATTCTTGTTTAGTTTCTTGCAAAGAACTATTATTTGAAGCTAAATTGACTTCTGGTAGTTTGCTATTATTTTCGATAACGAAAGTAGAAATAGGCCAATCCTTATAATCCTTTTTCATCCAATCTGGTCCGTATATCCAACTCGGAATACAACTGATAAGTTGCGACGGAGACGCTCCGCGGGAACAAATATCTGCTAGGTTATCTTCACTACTAACATGACGCCAATAATGAGGAGGTAAAACTTCTATTATCTGTGTCACACGGTGACAAACAAAAGTTTTCAATTTATATGGTTCCGTTTGTAACCACGACAACACGATTGTCAAATCTGACAAAGCAGTAATTTTGTTTATTTTTACTCGTTTAAAAATATCACAGACAGATTTTATTAATTTACTCAACAAAACAGCGCCCATTAATTCTAAACGCGGAATTGTTACGGGTTTTATAGGAGCGACTTTAGATTTGGCGGTAACTAAGCGAACTTTAACATTATTCTCACGATCGCGACTGATGACGTAAACGCAGGCAGCGTAGCCACTAGACGACGCGTCGCAAAAGCCTACTAAGTCACAGTCCGATTGCCCCGGTAATAACATATGACGTTCAATGCGTATCTCCGCCAATAATGGAAGCTCTGAAATATAACATTGCCAAGTTTTACTAATATTATCAGGCAACTTTTCATCCCAACCAATACCTAACTTCCAGAGATCTTGCATTATTAATTTAGCTAAAAAAGTACATGGCGAGATAAAACCCACGGGGTCATATATAGACGCTAATAACTTCAGAACTGATCGCTTAGTAGAAACGTTGTCTGTTTTATTTACTGAAAAAATAAAACAATCTAAAGTGGGAATCCATTTTAGACCCAATACCTTGATACTACTATCGATATCATCTTTGGTAAATGTTACAGAACCTTCCCTGTTCTCTTCAGGAACTCTCAACAGTAAATCCTTACAGTTACTCATCCACTTCTTTAAAGTGAAATTTGCGCTTTCAAAAATACCTATTAATTGGTCCTGGACTATACATGCTTCTTCATAAGACTCACAAGAATACAAAATGTCATCCATATATACACATTCACGTAAAACTTGAGCAGCGAGTGGAAAACGTTTCCCTTCATCTTCCGCTAATTGGTGCAGTGTGCGAATCGCCAAAAAGGGTGAACAGCTAAGTCCGTACGTAACCGTTTTTAATTCATATAAGTCTATGGGATCGTTAGGCGAATACCGAAACAAAATATGTTGATAACATCTATCCTCCTTTCTTAACAATATAGCTCGGTACATTTTGCAAACATCACTCACTAAACAATATTCAAAAAAACGGAATTTTAATATAATAGCAGTAATGTCAGGATACAACTTCGGACCAATCAATAAATTATCGTTTAACGAAACGTTGTTGCTACCTTTAGCTGATCCATCGAACACGACACGTAATGGAGTTGACGTGCTACTTGGACGCAAAACACTATGATGTGGAATAATGTATTTACTAGGAATCTCGCCTTGATAACGTTCCATGTGGTCAAGATTTTCATATTCACGCATAAATTCGTTATACTTCTGATGTAACTCAGGAGTACGCGCAAGTTTACGCTCGGTATACAATAACCTACGTTCGGCCGCGGCGCGGGAATCACCCAGTGGCGCGGGGTCGGTTACGAACGGTAGTGGTACAACATACTGCCCGTTCGATTCTCGAAAATGATTATTAACAAAAATATTCTCAGCAAGTTGGTCCATGGAACTAACGACAGGTGTGCACGGCACTTCCTCCATCTCCCAAAACTTATGCAATATTTTATCTAATGAACATTCCTCATTATCTGAGACACATAAATGAAAATTTTGGAATTATTCTCGCTATGAGGTATTAATTTACCACTTACAACAAAACCAAAAACAGTCTCAATTACGCTTGGAATGTTTGAATTTATTAATGTCGGCTTACCCATGATAAGATCTGGCACTATGTCATTACCCAACAAAATGTCAATTCGCGTGTTTTTGTAGAAAAATGTATCTGCTAGTTGATAGGAATTATATTCATTAATTACATGTTTAGGAAAATTGACATTAGGCATATCAGATGAGACCCTGGATACTACGACCAAGTTGACATTAAATGTAGGACCGTCTGAATGTTTTGGTTTGATTGTGCATGAAATCATCCCTTGATTTTTCACTACGTTCCCACCTAGACCATTAATAGTAAATGGGCATTTTTTACGAAGCAAACCTAACTTCTGAGCACACTCTGTAGTGATGAACGAACTTTGAGCTCCGGAATCTAAGACTGCACGGCAGTTTAGATATTGTCCATCAATATCAGTAATGTGCATAAGTGTAGTTCCTAATACTACACCGTATTTATTTTCATCTACACATTGAAGTGCGTGATGACTCGTTTGGTCACTCACGGAGTGAGAAGAAACGAGCGCTTGCTGCGTGTGTATCGGAGGCGGTTGCACGGACGAAGTACTAGACGGCACGGCCGCTGCGATTTTACGTTCCGCTTTACCTGCATCTTGATGCAATAAATAATGATGCGACAAGTCACACACTCCGCAAGTAATTGTACTTTTGCACAAATTAGACTCATGATCGGGTTTAAGGCAATTAGTGCAGAGCTTCAATGAACGGACACGGTCCTTACGCTCAACGACGGACAATTTACGAAATTGGTCACATCGATATATCATATGACTTTGTTTACAATGAGGACAAGTCATGTTTAGATTAAAGTTATTATTATTACGATTGTTACTATTTTGAACACGTGAGGTAGTAAGTACTGATCTTGAAGACGATGTCTTATCTACATAATTACTACTTTTATGTGTATTGGTAGGTTTAGTTATTACAGAAGTGTTTGGCGAATTAGAAAGTGTATGTTCTAGAACTTTTACTTGTTTGTTTACGAAACAAATAAGCTCGGAAAAAGTAGGTATAGAAATTTGATCCCTACTTTCCTCAAATAATTTTCTTGTGTGAGGGTCTAGCCTTTGTAATGCTAAATGACAAATTAAGAAATCATCCAAGTTTTTTATATTCAAAGCTTGAATAGCTTTTAATGTATAGTCAAAAGTTTCAATAAATAATGTGAGATTAGCTGTCGTCTCTCTTGTAAGCGGCGTAAAGTTAAGCATTTTATCAAAGTACCTACACGCTAGAGTTCTGTTATCGTTATATTTGTCGATTAAACTTTGCCAAACAACCGCGTAATTAGCAGATGTAATAGGTAGTTGCTTCACTATATTTAAAGCTGAACCTTTAACGCATGACAGTAAATAATGAAATTTATCAATGTCTGAAAAGTTTCGATTATGAACTAAAGATACAAACGTGTCATAAAAGGTTGCCCAATTTTCAATTTGCCCGTCAAATTGAAATAATTGTATTTTAGGTAATGCTGGGACTACTAAATCCTTTTTTACTGAATAATCTACTACAGATTTATCAGTCTTGTATTTATTTACGATTAATTGACACGCATTGTACATCTCGTCGAAACATTCGAGTTCACTATTATTTATTTTTGCCTTCGGTTGTCTTTGTAATTCTAGTTCGTATAACTCAAAAATGGCCGTTTCAAATCGCCTACGAACACTTTCCATATCGGAGAATTGAACCAAAAACGAAGGTAATCGATCTAAGTCGCTCTCAATATTTCCAGACATATCATACAAACGTTGCATTTTAATAAAAAGATATTCTTTTTTTGCTAACATTATATTTATTTTAATTTACAAATTTTCACTTTCCGCCATTTTGATGTTCGGCAAACTACGTTTACGGAATTAAGAAGAAATAAAGAAGAAGAAATCCGGCTCGAAGGACCAGAAATGTGGGATAAAGAATGGACTGTATTATAAAATAGACGAAAGAGAAATGGGAGTAGGTCGGTATGCGGTGTGGTTGTCCGGGTTGAACAAATCCCCAATGAAATGAGAGTACGACTCACCTTTCCTCTGCACGGCAGATTCCCAGTCCCTCACGGAGGCCTCCGGGTAATTGAGGATATGCCGCACCACACACACCACTCTGTCCAAATCACTTTATAGAGAGAGAAAAATTCGTAGCAATCTTCATGTGTGAATCGTTTGACACCGACTGTCAAGGGACTGTTTTATTCTTCCGCGCATTAGTCTGGTGGCGTTCTCAACATTCAAAGAGGATAGGTCCAACCACAAACTAAATACCAAACAGTGTGTCGTGTGACGACACTGTTGACAAGTGAAGGTGAGCCTATTGATTCCAATAAAAGCTTAGCGACTTCACCTTGGTACTAATAGTTTCTGTCAGTAAAGCACGCAAATGTGGAAGACGAGCCCATAAATGGTCGTAGCCACACAAGATATACTAGACTCTTTTGAACTTCGATCATATTACCTATACATACATGTTTATATTTATGCTAACATTTGACGTTCATTAACCGAGTAATTTCTCAATTCGACATTTCTCAATGTGTTTGTTAGAGGCGATGAATTAATTTTTATCTTTTTTTTGGGAAATTAACAGCTATTTCCCTGCTTCCTGCTATCTGGCATCACCACAAGGTACTCTTCCACTGCTAACGAACACGAACATACATATTTATCTTTTTTTGGGCAATTAACTGGTATTTCCACCAACCTGCTTCCTGCCATCTGGCAACACGACATGGTACTCTCCCTGGGCCCTCTCGTCCTCTCTCTCCTCATGATGACCAAAGTCGGTTCCCTCTTGGTAATCATTCACCATGTATCCAAAGTTGTAGTGCGCGGGCTCCTGTACAAAATTAGTATAAGTACTATCTTCGTTATAGTTAAGTTATCGTTTTGTGCAAATCGGCAAGTTTAATTGTAAGTACTTATACTTATTCTGTATCGCTGTGTTAGTATCAAGCACTGATGATTTCTTGACGATGGTTTGGTAAGTTATAGAAAATAGGTAGTAGAAAATATTTCTTTTTAAGTAAATACATGTTGAGAAGATGGTACAATGTGCTACAACAGAGGAAATTTCGGAACAGAAAGCTCTGGTCAAATTCGGAGTTAATGAAAGTAGGCAAATATTTTAAGTACAGAAGATACCATTCACATTAATGTTAGCAGTTTGTGGTGGCTTAATGAAATGATTTCAGTAGTTTGAGAACGATGTTTTCCGCACATTAGCGTATGTTGAACCAGCAATATAACTGCCCATCCAAACCATGGTTATTTTGCTACCTTAACCCTTTACATGGTAGTGGAAACCATATTGCCACATAATTTAAACCTTGTTACCTTAAAATAAGGCCCGAAGACAATGAATATGTTATCCCAGTATACCATTTAAATGGTCAACTAGATCTTTCACTACCCCAGGAAGATTACAAGGTAGTAAGGTAAGTAGGTAGTATGTATGAGGCTCACCGATGACTCTCCCAGAGCATTCCTGCCGAAGGGACTGGCGTTCTGATCGTAGCCTTGCTCCTGGTTGCCAGTGAATCTGGCCTGAGACTGGGATCCATGACCTAGGGGACCGCTCCTGTAAAAGATACGTGAAATAGGATTAGCAATTGGGAGTAGGTGTTCTTTGGGTAGGAACATTGATCTTTGACGCTGGGATTTTTATTCTCCGAGTATTGTGTGATGAGAATATTTCGTATTTGTTCTGTTGAAAGTTTATTTTAATTACCACGTTTAGTTCCGGATGTAAAGTTTAAACTATTGGTAGTATTCAGATCAATGAAAATATCTATTATATTGTGTGGTATTTTTATACATTGACAGCAGCTTTTAAAGAGCTTATTATAATTCGATAACTGGGCTATTTTAGTTATAAAAAAATAAATAATAAAAATCATCATTGTGCGTCAGGATATTGCCGTCCGAACCGTCATCTTATATTCATTGCCGTCAACTGGTACTCCATTATCCATACTACTAAGCACTAACCATACATACAAAGAAATATATATAAATATATATAAAGACACCCGTCTTACCTCGCAAACCCATTAGCAGCAGCAGCGGAATGGTGAGGGGAACCACCATGGTGGGCTGTTCCATGAGCACCAGCTCTCGCACCGTGGTGACCCTGGTCCAGACTCCTCGCTGCGACCACCTGAGGCCCTTGACCGAGCCCTGGACCCTGGGCTCCTAAACCTTGTGGCCCTTGAGGGTAGCCCTGGCCAGATGATGGGGGGAGGTAGCTGGAAATTGGGAAAAGATGGGTGAATTTTTTTAAAGGTTCATACAGTTAATGATCTGTCTTTATTCTAGGGGTAAGAGCCATCCGCTCCCCCGAAACTAGGGGTGTGAGCCACCCGCTCCCTCGCAAGTCCGGTGATGATGACGAGGCTACTCCAAGCCATCATCGTAAGTCAATAAGGGAAAAAAATCTGTCTGTGTGTTATTTTTGACAGATTTGATGTAATGTTTTTGTAGTAGGTAGCTAGTTCAAAACTCTATACAGGTTTTTGGTTAATGAAACCTATTGATCTAAACCAGATTTAAGCAAATCTTAAATGGAAAGTTACAAGGGAGCTCACAGTTATTCAAGACAACAAGCTGCTTTGACTCTCACACGACATCGCTTTATGTAACCACTATTGATCGCTGTTACTAAGTTGACAAGGTTAGTCTCTTAGTGAAGTGAGGACGCCTCTCAGAACGATCTGACTGAACAGATGTTTCTTAAAAAAGTGTACTGTAAATCACATAGACTTTTCTGTCCGTCCGTCCGTCTGTCACAGGCTGTGTCTCAAGAACCAGACAGTTGACAGACACACAAATTACGTATTTCTCTTGCCGCTATAACAACAGGTACTTTAAACGTGATTTAATTATAATATTGGTACGAAACCCTTCCTACACGAGTCAGACTCGCACTTGACTGTTTTTTATTAATTACCTGTTAGAGGGGGGAGGCTCTGCCGCTGTGATGGCGATAAGGACGGAAATGGCTACGAACACCTGGAAAATATAAATAACAAATGTAAAATGAACGGTTATTGCTAAATATTGATGCGACAGTTGATTTAAGAACGAATAAGGAATTTAATTCTCATAATTTAAGTCATCTTTAAATGTCTTCCTGACACATTTGGTTATGATATTTAATAAAGTAATGAAAAACTGGCAATTAAATAAACTTTTCACTACTAGGCAGGCCAGAGTCTTCGCAATTTTGACCAATTAGGATTATTTGAAGCTTTACTTAAGTAGAATACTTAGAATTAAGCAATTTAAACTTTGTAACTAAGTTATTAGCACTTCAATAAGATAACAGTAGCTATTAAGAACAAATTATATAATTAACCTCACAAGTTGACCTAATTACAAAACCGTAAATGTAACACTTAGCAATAAGTACCTTCATTTTGGAATCCAAAGCACAACACAAGAGATCGAACTGATGAATGAACGAATGAACGAATGATACAGTTGTCCCCATTTTGGGGGCTTTTATACCACCAGCTGTCTGGCAGGTAGGGGGTGAAAAATCGTCTCTCATTAGACACATAATAGACGAGCTTTCAAGGTGTTGAGAGTCGAATGAACAGAGATGTTTGTAGAGTCGACTCTTTTGCCTAAAAGTTTTTGTTGCCACAGAGCTTTGTTTATAATGTGACAAGATTTCAAGTTCAAATAGGTTATTTATTCATTATCACACGTTGAATCTTGTAAGGAGTTGTTTTTTTTTATCTAATGCAGTAATTTGTGAAAAAAAAACGTAAATTAAATCTATCTTTGTATTTGACCGCTACGGGCGTATTGACACCAGTACAATATATTTGTTATTTTGGTTAATTATATTATCGTTGTTGGTTAAATTGTACTTTATAATCTGATTCATGTTTTACAAAGTATCGTAGAGTAGTAGGTATAAGGTTCTTATATTTTTCAAATACTACACACTATACACGAAAGAGTTTGTGAGGATGAATGTGAGAAGCTAGTTCACGGAACAGCTACTAAATTTTGATAAAACTTCACAATAATACAGCTTTTGTTATCAAAATAACACATAGGCACACAATTCGAAGTCGTGGGCGGTTAGTCCAAAATATCGTCAGCATATATATACTTACGTCCTCACTGCTGGGGCACGGACCTACCCTTAATTAGGGTCATAAGGCTCTACTATAGTTACGTTATCTGTGGCTTTAGTCAACCACGCTGGCTGGTTGACTGGGTTGGTTGACGTTGTTTTGTTTGTTCACGATGTTTTCCTCTACCGTCAAAGCGTCGAATAATCGTAATATGAATTTCAAATTTGAAAAACACTGTGGTACGTGGCAGGGTTTGAACTGGCGACCTTTAGCATGGCAAGCAACGACCTTAACCACTCGGTTATCGACGAAATAATTTATAAATAATTTATTCTGCAAGTAGATTTCATGAAATTCTTTCGACGCTTCTCCAAAACCAAAATATAACAATTACTATCCTCCCATCAAAGTCGATAGTTGCCGATGATTTTTGATAAAAAAAAGTAAATGTTGTGTGTAGATATCTCCACAGCTCTCCTGTGCGTGTCAAATCTCTCTCAAGGATGCGGGATGCGACGTCACTGGCTGGTCGTGGCTTCCTTTACTAGATAGATACTATACTAGATTGCGGAAGTGACGTAGACAACATCCTGGTGGGATTTTCGTTTCTTACCCCATTGCCGGAAATCGCGTAAAGAACTCCCGTATTCGCGGCAGCCTTCATGTCCGAGACATCGCTGATAAACTGCAAGAGTGCCGCCTACGTTGGTACGGTCATGTTTTACGGAAACCGGCAAACTACGTAGGGAACAAGTGTCTAGCCATGTCGCTACCGCCGGGTCCCGGCAGAAGGGGAAGGCCCAAGAAGGCCTGGCTTGACGTCGTAGTGGATGACATGCGTGCTAACAAACTCTCCATAAAGGATGCCGAAGACCGTGCGAAGTGGAGAGTTAGGAGTAGGAAAGCGGACCCCGGGCTCCGCAAGGATGCAACCGGGAAAACGCAAAGATGATGATGATGATGATGACCCCATTGCCGGAAATAGATAGGTTATGTTTTGATACTCGAAATCATCAATCAATGTACATAGATGATGATGTGTGGTTTTATAAAGCCTTACTAATAATACTATATCTACATAATTGTGACTACCTCGTTGGTCTATTGCTAGTATGCGAGACCGAGAGATCCCCGTTTCGAGTCTAGGGTCGGGGCAAAATTTGTTCTCTATTCAGCAAAAGTTTTTCTGTCAAGAAATCACTCAGCCCGGAGTCAGAAAGTTAGCGGTTGCACGATCGCGCCTCGGAAAGCACGTTAAGCCGGTGGTCCTGCGCCCAATCTCTCATCGGTCATGTCGAATTGCCGTCTCACCGAACTATGAAAGTAACGGAACAGAGAATGCACTTGTGCACTATAATATGTCCGGCGCACTTGACTGATCTTAATTGAGATCCGCCATAGCCGAAATCGGTCGGACGCATTAATTGAGAAAGTAAATTATCTGTTTGTCTCTTGCGCTTACACTCCAAACGTAGTAACCGATTTGAACGAAATTTGATACATAGTTAGTCTAGAGCCTGAGTTAAAATAATCAATATCAATATTTTTTTTACTAGTGACCCGCCCTCGCTTCACTTAGGGTATATTATACATAAACACATTCCTCTTAAATCCCTATATCTATTAAAAAAACTTCAACAAATCCGTTTTATTTTTTATTTTTATTTACAAAAAACACACACAGAATACAACCATAGGCAGGTAAGTTGTAAACAAAATTATCTTATAATCTAGATTGTACTCCCTTTCTTGTGTTTCTAACATGATCAATTTTTACACAACAAATTTTTTGAAACATTTTTTTTAAATAAAGTAAACCTATACTTGGCGCTTGCAAAATAAATTTAAAAAAAAGACTAATTTGAAGAAATATCACAAAAGAAAAAAAAACAGAGTTTATACCATTTAGTGAAGTGATGGACATGTGAAAGTAGTGTGCCAGGACCGTAGCACATGGCAGGAAGTGATCTCTGCCTACCCCTCTGGGAAAAAGGCGTGATTATATGTATGTATGTATGTATGTATGGACATGTTCTCGTCATTTGGCTTTCCGCTGTTGCCTACCTTCAGTTGTCCCGGAAGTGACGCAGAACAGCGAATTTCGGGACGTTTTTCTTTTACCCGACTGACGAAAAGAGAGGGTTATGTTCTTTTTACGGATTTATATGGGTTTGTATGTGTGTCCATTTCTTTGACACGCCTCACAGCCTGAGCGCCTTGACGGATTTTGGTGTAATAGCGTCATTTGATTCGTCATGGTAGTTAAAAGGACATTGCGAATATTTATATTATTTATTATACCTAAAATGTCAACATGGCCCCTAATGAAAGACTTTAATTGGGAAACAACTTCGTCTTTAGGTGGATTTACATTAAACGAACATAGAGCTAGAGCTAGAACAAAAGCATTCTTTAGTGTTCTTTTAGTGTAAACGAAAACTTGCATTCGGCGTTTACATCAAACTTACAAAGAGCTAGAGCTAGAACAAGAGCATTCTTTCGTAATCTTTTAGTGTAAACAAAAGCTAGCTCAAATAAATATTCTTTGCTCATTTGTGTCAATTCTGTGGTAATTATTGGTTGATATTGTTTCGTGAAGTTCGACTCTGACAGCCTTGCAATATGCAGCAGAACTTGCAATAAGAACGCTCTAAGCAAATGTTCGCGCGCTCTTGCGCCGTTTACATCAAGCGAGCGATCATTCTTAGAATATTCTATAGAATCTTTGCGAACGCACTAAGAACAACGAAAGAATGCTCTACGCCCGTTTACACTAGGAGAATTTGATGTAGTGGGGATAGAATGAGCATTCGCTCGTTTAATGTAAATCCACCTTTAGATGGGAATTCAACTGCCTAATTTTAAATAGACTGTGGGATTGGTAGCAAGAGCTGCTTAAGGTCTTAGTCCTTATTAAGGACTAAGAGGTTTGCGGTTCGAGTCCAGGGTCAGACCTTTGTGTAAGTTTATCTGTTAAGAAATTATGCTGCCTGATCTCTCATAGGTCATGATTGTCGATTCACAGATCTGTGAGAATGAAGGAACAGAGAGTGCACATGAAATGTTTGTGCATACACTTGTGCACTATAATATATCCCGCGATATGTCATTATCTCTATTGTGATCGGCCTCCATGGCCGAAGTTAGATACTTTATTTTTTATGGTCTCTGTTGCCATCTTTCACAAAAACTCAAGCACTTTACAGCCCAGACCGGGATTCGAACCGATGAGTTCTAGTTTTAACGTAGCGCTGTCAGTCCAGAGCAATCGATCATACTCAACTCAACACTAGCCACTAGGTCATAAGGGTTTACCATCATGGTCAAACGCGAGTGAAAAGTTAGAGTAATAAATTAGAGGCCAAATAAGTCGCTACAACAACAAGGACCTGTATGTCATATAAATCATCATTTGAGTTTGAGTGTTGACCTACGACATAGTTTTTCTACCTGGAGCATATATCGTGCCTGACAAAGGCTATACATCAAAATCGCTTAGGGAAAGAATTTTCTATATAATGAAAGTGCATTTATTATGTTGTCACACATTACTATATTTTGCTCATCATCTATCTATCTCATCAATCTATCTGTAGATTTTCGACGATAGCTGTGTTTAAGGAAATGTGTGTCGTACATTACTGTACTTCATTATTGTTATGATATATGCAGGTAAGTATATCAATATGGGAGGGATACTTTGAGAAAACATGTTATAGAATAGACATGACCTAGATCTGTGATGTATCTTATTATGCTCCATGTTCGGAAACCTATACATTATTTTATACTCACTGTTTGGATTACAATATCTGACATTATTCGTAGCGATATGGAAATATATAAGTAGTTCTTTTGGACTGATATCCGTAGTTAATCTCCTGTAATTAATTTATAGGTCTAGGGAAAATTGAAGTTCATTACTAATTCGTTTTAGTTACAACTGTTTTTTATTGCATTTGATTTTTTCTGTCACCTACGTATTGGGTTATATGTTTCAATGAACATGAGCAAAGGGTTACTTTGTTAGTTTACAAATACTTTTATAGTGTGCTCAATTTATTAATATCATCATTAATATGTCATATAATATAATAAAATATCATATAATGATTCTTAACGAATAAATTTAACAGAACCATTCTACACTTCAAATTATAATAAGTACGTGGAAGAACTTTTCACTACAGTAAAATAACTATTGTATACGCAGATTTAAGCCTGCAGCAAAAGACTTCAACGCGCTAAATTAAGAAACATGCAATTGATTTCTTTAATATTTTTTTTATGTTTAATCACAATGAATAGTCAAGAAATTTTACCCTTAAAGCAAATATAAATGTATCTTTAAAAAATCCAAAAATTTGGACTAAACTTGTGGTTGACTATAATCACTACGAAAAAATGTATGTTGCTTATTAAAAGTACGAACATTGGCTAAGGTCTTTGAAATTGTCTTATATATGCATTTGCCAAAAGCATATAGCGTTAGCTATTCCTGATAAATTTGCATTTGATTAACTACTTAAATATTTGCATTGCAAAGGCAAAGGGGTGTATGTGTAACTCTGAACATAGAACATATCATATATGGGTAATTTAAAGTGTTGTTGGTAATGGTACTGTACTAATATTTATAGTTAGGAATAAAGAAAACGAAAAAATAAACATCACAATGTATATTTGCACTAAATTATTCTACATCACAAGCGATACTTAAAATCTAGGTAAAGTATTTTTTTTTTACATTTTTCAATTTGCTACAAAATCAATAAATAAATAATTTGAGTATTCGTTCGTTGATCGATCCGTTTTCGTTATAATTCGTCTAGTTTTCGTATCATAAATTATCTTGTATGGTTTCGTTGGTCAAAGACATACAAGTGAGTATTTAAAAGCAGGTTTAAATACTGATTCTGATGGTCTTTGTTTTTCTTGATGGTATAATTAAGAAGGAAGACGTTCATCACTTAAATTATTTGTTTTTAATCATTATTATACATAAACAATCTTGCATTTTGATTTTCAATCGTGAACTGTATAAGATTCTCCTCTGCATGTTGTATAACACTGCAGACAAGCCCCGAACTTGCCCATATGGAAATTATTAATGGTATCCAATGGTCCAGCAATGGACTTTATTCTACTCGTATGAGATGATGAAACAATTTAAAAAAAAAAGCATTATTCAGACGAATTGAGCACCTCCCCTCCTTTTTGAACTCGGTTAAAAAGTTATATGTCCTTACTGCTTAAGAAATGGCATTATTTAATGCAATTAAATGCAGAACGTCCATCCTCCTTTACGAAGGCTACATAAGTGGACTACGACGTAGATTTTTGTGTCCCTACCATTCTTCATCTCGTAAAGCAGGTTATTGGCCGCAGTTCACCAAAGTAGCCATAGAACCACTGGTTTAGTAAGGTCCGTCAGCGGAGCGCGTCAGGTCTGACGCATTCTCGTCATATCCTCCTGAGCGGGTGGACGCGTCAGCGGGCTCCACGGAGATCCTGGGTTTGAAGCCACGTTCGTCAGCTTCGTATTCCACCACCTGTTCCAAAGAGTACCAATTAGGTATGCCATTATGACTTTGAAAGGAATGTTATGTTCCAAGCCAGCAGCTATGTAATCTAGCCGACAATAGGTAAGCTCGAATATTTGTTATAAGCAAATCAGCCAAGTTGAATTTGAATTGTGATTTGTCATATTATAAACCCAAATAGTCCCTTAGGAGTTCTTTCACATAAATGCCTTCAATTAATAGGTAGTCAAAGACGACGATCAATCCATTGAGATGGGAACACTCAGAGTAGGGAAAAGCTGAATTCCCTGTAGAACTGCTACCCATGTGGCATGAATTCAGCTTCACCAAGGGAACAAGGCATCAGCTAATACTGATATCAACAGCGTCTGATTGCACAATAAATAAATAATATTTAAGGCATATCCATACACGGTCATCTGACCCCAAACTAAGCAGAGCTTGTACTATGGGTGTCAGAGACTGATATGCATACATACATATAAATACTAAATAATCACAGGGAACTAACACAACAGTTTGTCCTGGGTGGGGATCGAAGCCACTACGGGTTCACACACCCTTGGAACTTCTTGGAACCCGTACCCAGGCCACTATCAAAGTAAAAGTTTTTATTGCGAACTACGTGTTGTTACAGGTCCAGCCGAGCCAGTAAGGGCTTTCGTTGTATGGCTTTTTTATTGACTCATTTCAATGTTTCCTTACCTGCTTGGTGCCATCAGGCAGCACCACGAAGTAGGATCCTTCGGCGCGGTTCTCTTGCCTGGTCTCTGTGTGCCCGAAATCGCTTCCCGATTGGTAGTCGTTCACTTTGTACGAGAAGTCGTAGTTCGCTGGCTCCTGGAAAGTGAAAATCAAAGTAGAGACAAAAGTATTAACTTACAGGCTTGTTTCAAGTAAGTGAGTATTAGTGATGTTTGAAAAAGTGTATCAAAGCGTCGATGGCCGACTGGTTAAGGTCAACCACTTGGCCAGCGTGGTTGATTTAGGCCTTACCGCCCTAGTTCAGGGTAGGCCCGTGCCCCAGCAGTAGGGACAGTATGGACTGATGAAGTGATGTTCTATCTTTGGTAGAATGGTAGTATTGCTGTGCTGACGATAAGTGCATGTAAAATGCCTTTATGGGAATAGTAAACTCTTTTTATTCTTCTATTGATTTTAGCATAATTTTGCACAAAAAGTAAGTTTTATCTTGTGTTGTCATTAAACTTTTTAATAGCTTTTATTCAACTTGACGTTTATGTACTTATGAGTGTCCTAAAATCTTGCAATTCCAGTGATTCTTTCAATGCTGAGAAAGAATGAAGAGAGCTCGTTTTGTCACCCGAATACAGCTTGTTATGCCACAGGAAGAGCAATGTTCTTGTCTGTCGATGTTCATTCGTAGCTCCTAAACGACTGAATAGCTTTTAATTGAATTGCTATATAAACATTATTGAGTCCGGAGAAGTTTATATGCTGCATATATGTAATACAGATCGAGCCTTGCTTCAGAATTGTAAGAAATGTAAAGTCAGCAAGATCGATCCATTCCATGAACTACCACGATAGTTAGTCAGCATATCCAACCGATTTTCAGCGGCCAATTATAGGCAGAACTACTCTTTACCTGGTTCAGCTCATCCAGGGATTCCCGGGCATAATCGTATCCCTGGCTGGAGAGGGCGTTGTACTGTTCAGGGACTCCGTACTGTTCCGATGGCATAGCGTCGCGGGCTGATGGGGCTCCGTACTTCGATGATGGAGACGACCTGGGGACACGCCGATGTGGATGAATCATACAAAAATTGTGTGGGAATTGAGTGGGAATCGAACCCTCGACTGTTGGCGAAAGAGACGGAGGCACTATCCTGTGCGCCATTGAGTCAGTCCAGTTGTTTGATTACCTTATTAGCATTCAAAGCAACATTATAAAATTTAAGTATTTATTGTGAAGTAAGGGCATCTGAAAGTGCAGTCAGATCACGAGCAGTTGCCTTTTCAGGCAATGTAGCAATTGGAAATTAAACAGTAAAACTTTTTCTTAGTTCGATTATGTCGATAAAAGTTAACTTTTTAATGAAGTATGTTATAAAGTACTGAATCTGCTAAGGTAAAGCATTTGTCTATAGTATTTTGTGAGTAGGATTTATTCAAAAGATAGTTATACTAACCTGGCAGAGAAAGGTGAAGCGAACGCATTGGTCTTCAAGTTAGAGCGGGCAGCGGGCGCACCGTACTCCTGGGAGAGAGACCTGGACTCTGGAGCGCCATAGGTGTCGGACAACGAGCGCTGGCTGGGCACACCGTACGACTGGGAAACCGACCTAAAGCCCTGGGAATAAGAGCCAGAGTTCCTTGCGGCGGGAGCGCCATATTGAGAAGACGGGGAGCGAGTGGACGGCGCACCGTAAGACTGGGAAAGGCTCCTGGGCGCACCGTAGGACTGAGAAGGAGTAGACCGGAAGGATGAAGAAGACTTAGCAGCAGGATAGCCGTCGTTGGAGCGAGCTGGAGCACCGTATTGCTGGGAGATCGAGTTGGGGTTGATCTGTGGGCTTCTGAAGCTGGGGCTGCCGTATTTCTGGGAGGGTGCTCCGAAAGATTGGGCGCCGAAGCTCCTTTGAGACGGTGCTCCATATTCGCTGGATGGGGCGGAGCGAAAGCCGGGAGCACCGTAAGTGGAAGATGGGGATCGGGTGTAGGAATCAGCTCCACGAGCACTGGGGGCACCATATTCTTGGGAAAGACCAGATCTTGCGTTAGGGGCGCCATATTCTTGAGAAAGACCAGATCTAGCACTGGGAGCGGCGTAGTCCTCAGATAGAGACTTAGCGTTGGGAGTCCCGTATTCTTGGGAGAGACTCCTGGCGTTCGGCGCACCGTATTCCTGGGAGATGCTGTTTCTGGCTGCGGCGATGCTGGGTGCTCCGTATTCCTGGGACAATCTGGCGCTAGGGGTTCCGTATTCTTGGCTTAGGGAGCGAGCGTTGGGTGCTCCGTAGAGCTCAGAGGGGGAGCTTCGCAGAGAAGGTGCTCCATACTCTTGGGAGAGCGAAGACCGGGCATTGGGGGCGCCATACTCTTGGGCTGGACTGCGGGCACCGAATCCAGGGGCTGAATAGTCCTGAGAGATGGACCGCTGAAGTTCGAAGGAGTCGTTGTGGTCGTGGCTATGGGAATGGTCGTGGCCGCCGTGGCTTCCGTGGCCGGTGCGGGCTACGGCGTAGCCATCGCTGCAAATGAAATAAATGATAGCGTTCAACCACATAGCATATTGGCTGTAAGATCTTATAAAAAATATATACTTCATACGAGTATTTCTTTATAAAAATCAAATCGATGATTTCTTGTCTACTTGTAAATTGATTTAAACTCGAAGTTTATTTCTAAAATGTTACTAACGAACTGATGTTAGATGTTACTACACTGATTTTGTACATGTGGTGCACTAAAATTGTAATACTTCAATACTAGAACCTAAAAACTACGTATTAGAAAACTTTTTGAACATAAGACTTCACAATAAGAACTTCTTCTTTTTGTTTGCCTTATATAAAAAAAAAAACTTTTGAAAGCTTACCCTACTGGAGGCTCGGCGAGAGAGAGAGACAGAAGACACAGAAGTGGTATGAATACCTGAAATAATGAAAGTTATATTAGAATGTATAAGTGCCGAATAACAAGCAAAGAAATGTAAGTGATAGTGATGTATAAATTACCTTCATGTTGTCGATATTTGTCGTAGGTTTCAAAATCTTAAAATTATCTGCGAACAAAGAGCTTTATTTAAAAGAATAATGATTTAAGTTGTAATTTAATTTGAATGAGCTTTAGTTGTAACTTTTGCTTTTCTTTTCACTGTTCATTTAATGAGTTTTAATTAATGTGTTAATTATTTTTAAGTTTAATAAACATGGTTATTGGTGTCCTATTCTATAGATCAAATTTTTTATAAGTAAAAGTTAGTTTCATTTTTATTTGAAAAGCTCTAAGCATTTAAATTGTAGCAGGTCTATAGTTTTATAACGAAATCAAAAAATTTTTACAGTATTTAAAATTTTCTCCAAAATTATACGCTTGAACACAAAAAATAATCTCGATCATTTACCAAAACACTTTAAGCTTTCTTTCAACAGAAACTTAAAGCTCAAAGCAGTAGTTCTTAAACTGAAAGCTCTTTCTAATATATCTCACCTACCCTTAGCTAACACTTGTTTGATACACAGAGATCGAATGATACTGTCCAAATTCTCACACCCTTTTTATACTAGGCTAAGCTTGACAATACATTCTTTCAGACCATCTCCTAATACCAGCG
The DNA here is from genome assembly GCA_039566165.1 of Maruca vitrata. NCBI lineage: Eukaryota > Metazoa > Arthropoda > Insecta > Lepidoptera > Crambidae > Maruca > Maruca vitrata. The sequence goes on from CM076940.1 coordinate 1,809,974, forward strand.
ATTCTGATGATTGCCAACTGAAATGGGCCTTATTTGTATAGGCATAAGGCGGTGTGTCACCTCTGGGAGGGCATTGGAGAGGATTCAATAGTGTCATTGTGGTTTGATAGGTTTCGGAGTGACGACATACGAACTATCAAGTTGGTTGCTTTGTTGTTGGAAGACGGATGGAGTTCACAATTGGGTCGGATGGTCCTTGTGTATAAACAATTGTCTGTGGATTTTGTGTAAAGTGATGCATTTCTGTCTTGACGGTAAATTGCAATAGGTTCTGCAAATTAATAGGTATATCTTTAACCGATTTCAGCTATGGCAGCCAATCTAAATGGATATCATCGAATTGCATAGGAAATATTAAAGTGCACATGTGTGAGGTGTACACACACACACTGTCCCTTCACGTTCATAGTACGTTGAGATAGCAATCCGGATTTATAGATGAGGGATCTAGCGATTTTCTTTCCGATTGTTTTTATCCTAATTGACATACGATGATGGCTTGGAGTAGCCTCGTAATCATGAGCGGTCTTGCGGGGCAGCGGATGGCTTTCACCCCTAATTTTCGTTCTGAGGTACGCTAGTTCCTGACTGACTTGTACTTACATCTTAACAGAAAAACTCATACAAAAGATCCGACTCGAGTCTACAATCGGAGACTTGAACTCAGCACCTTTACTTATACTATATCTTCATCAATAGATCAACGAGCCATTCATCCTGAAATCCTTACTAATATTATAAATGCGAAAGTAACTCTGTCGGTTACGCTTTCACGCATTGAATACTGAAACGATTTAAATTAAATTTGCTACAGATATAGTCCAGAGCCTGAGAAAGGACATAGGCTACTTTTTACCAGACTACGCTGCAAAGAAGTAATGTTTTACCCGTTAAACGTCTCTAGGCGGACGGAGTCGCAGGCGGAAAGCTAGTACATTATAATCTATATAAATATATAGCTTTACGCTCGTGACTCCGTGTGGATCATTCATCGCGTAAAACATCACTCCCTTATAGCGGAGTCGGTTAAAAAGCCTATGTCTCTGTATAGAGTCACAAGGCAATCGGCTAGTAAGTCGTAGTATAATAAATTTCTATTAATTCGGTTCAGTATTTTTGGCATCAAAGCGTGACAGATAGATGTATAGAGTTACTATTGCATTTATATTAGTTACTAGCTCGCCCTCACTTCGCTTTGGGTATATTATACATAAAAACCTTCCTCTTAAATCCCTCTGTCTATTAAAAAAAAGCGTTTCAAAATCCGTTGTGTAGTTCTAAAGATTTAAGCATACATAGGGACAGACAGCGGGAAGGGACTTTGCTTTATACTATGTAGTGATAGGGGTAAGGAAAATTAAAAAATAATTACTGATCTGGCTATAAATATTACTGTAGCTATTGTGTACCTATTGTCGCCTATACTTGAAGTGCACAAGTAAGTGCACAGAAACGAGTACCTAATCTTTTCGTTTGCAAGTTTATCTTCATAGTCCGACGTGTTTTCAACAAGTATGTGGAATCGCCTATTATTTCAAGAGGAGTAAAATCGATGATATGTATGCTTATTGATGTAAGTAGTCTATCAATACTTATGATTTTTACTATTCTGCGCATTTTTCTTACATCTTTTCTCATAAGAACATAAATAAATAAGAACTCGAAGGTAACGACTCGAAACATCAAAAAAATAATTAGCGAAATCGGTACTTGAGTCTTCAACAATTCATGTTTAATCACATATAGCTACAAAACAAAACTGGCATATTGATGTTTTTTTTTCAGAAAAAATACCATAGCCAAATACTGATAATATTTGATTTCCAGTTCAAATTTTGTTTGAGAGTATAGAAAGTTTTTTTAAGAAGTCAACTTTTTAGAACAAATGGATTTATCGTTTCTGTATTAGGTATCATGTCCTTCAGGCAATGCCAAAATCAAATAAACCTATTAAGGGCAAGGACACACCTTTGATTTGTCTTTTGAACAGCGTCTCACATACTCATTTCATACTCCTTATTCTTATCGACAAAAAGCCTAAAGTTGCACAGCAATTTCACCTAAGAGACGTGTTAAAACCTCATTGCAGTAATTATGTCATTATCATTAGGCTGATAAAGGCGAAATTGGCTTAACGGTACAAGTGACATGTCTGTAAGATCTAAGACAGATGCAGTGAGGGTGGGTGGAACCGACCAAGCTTATCTTTTAACCGCGAGTTAGATTGTTAATCATGAGTTAACACCGATTTGCCAACAGACTGGCTCGATGGAGCGTTTGGTACTCCCTTGTCTTGAGTTGGTGGGTTCGATTCCAAACTGGTCCATTATAATAATTTCATATATTTTTTATGTCCTGTGTGCCTATTTAATGTATTTAGTACTGTAGTACAGTTTACTTACCAGCGTATATTTGAAAGGTACAAATAATATTATTAAGGCTTAGAATCAAATGTAACGAGAGGTCTGACATTTCACAATGATTTAATACTTTCACGTTCCATTACATTTATACATTTTAAACTAGGTCTTATGCAGATGGCGAGATGACCTGGATGCCCGTGACTGGAACTGGTAGGCTATGGCCATTTCGACAGCTTTGGAGTGAATGCACCCCAAAGCTGTGTAACTTAGTCAAAGCGACGCGACAACAGTAAGGAGCTATTATTATTTGCTACTGTTTTTATCGTGTGAAGATCCATATAAATATTATTATTTGTGCTTGGGTACCTTATCCTATAGTATATTATAGAAAAAATACCTATAGGCCTCCTAGCATAGTACTTGGTTATCCCTGCTACTACCCACTATTGCTACCTTTATCTGTGTTATTTGCTTAACTAAGTGTTAACTTAATTCTCATAATAATCAGCTAGTTAAATGGTTAACCTTTTAACTAGCTGATAATTATTTCTTTATTTATTTATTATTAGGACAGCCAACAAGAAAAACACTGGTACAGATTAATAAAAGTGAATAAAAACAACATTATGAAGTTAAAGTTAAGCCGGAGTTAAAAATCTCAACTAAAATCCAGTCCCACCCGCCCTCATTAGCCTATAAGGCCGTCAACACACGCGTGACGATTTTATCAAACGACGCCATTAATCTATAGGCTAGGATAGTGAGAGCTTTTGTTACATAAGCCTAGTATGTACAGGTGGTTCTTTATATGTTGGCTGTATGCATTGTCTTGGGGTCACCTTGACCGAAGATCGGGACTACCCATACTGTTAGCACAAAAAAAATCTGGGGTCTTCTTTTACTCCTAGTTATAACACGAAATTGCATTTCTTGCATTCATTTCATGTTTCTTTCAGTTTATTAAATTTGGTTTAGGTTAAATCTTATTTCATTTCCTACATTTTAATCTATGTAGGTATTCGGTTTAGTATTAAAATAAAACAAATTTTACAGTATCATGTATTCCGCTTTTGTTTTTGACAGGTAAAGCTTTATCTACACTAATATTATAAAGAGGAATAATTTGTATTTTTGTATGTTTGTAATGAATAAACTCAAAAACTACTAAACCGATTGCTATAATTTTTTCACCATTAGAAAGCTGCATTATTCAGAAGTAACATAGGCTATATAATATCACGCTGGTCCTATAGTTGTGGAGCAGTAACCGAAAATGTTTCAAAAACGGGGGAAAAGTAACGATCTGAGGCTTGCCGTGGCGTGCGCTGAGCATATGGTTAAAGTTATACAAAAATGCTCTATGAATGAATTGTTCATCTTAATATTATCTTTAAAAAAGTCCGCGAGAGCATAAGTATAACTTATATAGTTAACTTACCCATAACAATCGTTTTAATGATTAAGTCCCCCCGTGCGAAGCCGGGACGGGCCGCTAGTCCTTCATACATTTAATGTAAATACAAAATGACTGGCTCGGTGGAACAGTGGTTAGTGACCCAGGTTTACTACTTACGGTTCCAAGAGTCGTGGGTTCGATTCCCACTCGGGACAAATATTTGTGTGACGAATCTCGGTGTTTGTTCCGTGTCTGGGTGTATTATTAAATATATTTAAGTATATTTGTGTATCCACTGTTGATCCTGATTTCCCTAACACAAGTGCTTAAGCTACTTACCACAGGATCAGATCAATGTATGTGGTGTTGTGAAATATTTATTTATTTATTATTTAAAATACTACTGTAATATTTATGTAGTTAATTTTTTACGAACAGACGAAAACACATTTATCGTAGAATAAATAAGCAAGAGTGAACGGCTCTACGTGTCCTTGTTTCCTTAAAAAACATAAACAGTATTACTTAATCTTTAGTTTGTTACAAGTATTAAATACAGATAATCATCTTAAATAACTTAAAAGTAAATAGGCGTAGTAAGTACAATATCTAAACTTATGAAATATGAGTATAACGAAGTTCTGAATAATGAAATTTGTGGTCGTTTTTCAATTCCTTTTATCTTTGAGATAAACTCTACTTAGTTTCAAAATATCGCCAGTTTTGCGTTTATAAGCGACCAACTTCGGATCGGTGTAACACATCACTATGATCTTCTCCTTCGTTCTTATTTCATTATTAATTTTACCAGCTCTCATTATATTATTCACTGTCGGCGCGTAAAAATGATATTTTCCGTAGAGATTCTCGTAATCTGCTATCAGATTCCCGTTCAGTTTGGCCACATACTCGATATAGATATCGAAGTATGTTTTCTTTGCCATCAGTTTCAGCATGATTTCTTCCCCTGGCTGCAAGATTATGTTTATTTTCTCCGCCGTTCCGAATTTAGCGAAGCCTGATTTGAAGCTTTCGTTTCTCCACTGGTTTACGTATTCGAAGCTGCTGTTATCACATTTGATGAGGACGGAATACTTGAAGTCATCATCGGGGAATCCTTTCTCGAACCATTTTGACTGAGCACTCATGTCAACTGTTGTAAACAGGGATCTCTCACAGGGTACTTGGTCGGTTGAATTGTTGATATGCACAAACTTTTCAAGGACAACATCCTCAGTGAACGACGTTGAAGTTGTCACCTTATCAACATACATAGTCCTGTGGATCTCCACCCATTTGTATTTGTGGTACAGATTCCCATAGGGCGTAGGGTCCTTTAAGAATATCCCGTCGGGCACTTTACCTAATTCCCTTCTCATTGCTTTGTTTAAATTAGCAGTGGTGATGTTGAATAGTGTTACTTCCCTGTCAGTTATCAATTTATTGTCACGACCACTCCAGCTGATATTTCCATTATTAATACTCGATGAAACCGTTAAGTTGATGTGTAAGTTTATTTTAGCACTTATAATCGGTAGAGCTGCTATTAATATGAATTTTATTAACATCTTGTTTTTTCCTGAATTCATTTTTAATATTTCAAAGGAACACAAATTAAACACGGTTTACGCGGAATATACGAACTGTCACTAATTATAAACAATACCTACTCGTATTTATTATGATGCCATGTTATGTTCTTGGTATAATTAATAACAAATATATTGTTAACTAATAAAACGATTGATAAGTTAGTTGGCATGTTTGTACGCTAGAGTCGAAATTAGCTTTGATTTCATTTCAGTTTACGGTCGAATAATCTTTAGATACTTCTGGCCCCGTAGACAAAGTAACAATATCGAAACGATAACGAAGTTCGAAAAGAATGAAATGTACGGGATTGACATTAGACGCGATAAATCACGTGGTCAATCCCATCCATTTTGTTCTTTTCGAACTTCGTTATCGTTTCGATATTGTTACTTTGTCTAAGCCCCCTGATACCTATCTGGAGAAAGTAACAATAAAATATAATTGCCTATTTAGGGACCCTACGTTTAGAGCTCTTTACAGGTTCCTTGACCATTTTTCAATGTCTAGTGTTCGTGCAAATAATATACCAGCAATCAGTGGAGTAGCGTGCCTTGTCGGGGCCCCGTATAAAAAAGTGTATGGAGGCCCTTATATGGGGGTAAAGATTGTATTTGTAAAATAAAATTAGTTTTTATTTTTTTTCCTTACACACTTTGGGGCCCCCCATGGCCCGGGGGCCTCGTATAATTGATACGGCAAATATGGCGGTAGCTACGCCCTGCCAGCAATCAAGCAAATCTTTACATATTCAAAATCAAAGCCATAAGCGTTTCTAATTTTGATACCTATTAACTAACTTAGAACTTCGTTAGGCCTTATACCTTATCATTACTAATATTATAAATGCGAAAGTAACTCTGTCTGTCTGTTACGCTTTCACGCATAGAGTACATAACCGATTTAAATGAAATTTGGTACAGATATAGTCCAGAGCTTAACCGACTGCTCTACAAAGAAGTTATGTTTTACCCGATGAACATATTATTATCTACGCGGACGAAGTCGCGGGCAACAGCTGAGCCAATTTCACTTATATTCCTGTTCATGATGTTCGTAGGTAAGAAGTCCGAAATGAAGTTAGAAATATAACAGACAAAACCAGCGGACAAACTTATACACAGAAAAGTTTACACTTGAATCTTGGACTACTAAGTGACGCACTATCACTAGTTGACAGGTCAAGTCCATCCTTATCATTAAAATATACTATGTCTGTTAACCGTCTTTGTCTACTATTAGACAAATTTTATTTTTCATACACTAAAAAGTACTAACTAACATTGCATTTACTTTAAATCAAAATCAAAATGACTGCTCTACTAATAAAAGCATTAAGGCTCCGATTTTTTTTTACTGTAAACCGAATTGCATACAATTTTGGAATTAGGTTCATCTTACCCTTAACTTCAAAAGTGAAAATGTAGTTAGTACAGATCATTTTTTTCCCTAACTGACATACGAAGATGGCTTGGAGTAGCCTCGTCATCATCACCGGACTTGCGGGGGAGCGGATGGCTCTCACCTCTAACTTACATACGATGATAGCTTGGAGTAGCCTCGTCATCATCACCGGACTTGCAGGAGTGTGGATGGCTCTACCCTTCAATAGGACAGACCAACAAACGAATTTATCTTTAATAAGTTGTAATGAAATACTCAATGAATTTAGGTACGTAATTTAATAAAAAAATGTGTTTTCCCTCATTCATTAAAAAGTTATATAAATGACTGTGTATCTGTGTCAAGTGTAATTCAGTCTATTATCAGGAATTGCGTTACAAGTAAATTAAAATGAGGGCGGTTAATTACATTATTCTATTGATGTGTTTAAAAGTGATTCATGCTAAAATACGTATTGATGTTGCCGCCAATGATCAAAATGACGTCACCGTTAACTATTCAGGAATAGACAAAAGAATCGCCACGAATGAGGATCTGAAGGCATTCAAGATTACCAACAGAAGTCTGATGAGTGCTTTGAAAAAACACTACGGTAGGAAACCGAATAACTTTTACTTGAAGAGCCCAACACCGTGGGGCGATTTATACGAGAAATACAACTGGGAACAGGTTACTAGAACACTCACAATCAAATCGTCAAGAGTGAAGCAAATCGATAATAGACCAGTAATAGTGATGTCGGAGGATTTCGAAAACTACTCCACTAACAAAACGTTAAAAGTGAACACCGGCATCAGTCAGTCAGTAGAGAACACAATAACTACTACCTGGTCTACTTCCAACGAGTTGACTGTGGGTCAAGAAGTAGAATATGACGTGAATGTAATTTTCGCTAAGGTTTCCGGTACTACTAGTATCTCTTATACCTCTACATGGGGTAAGAGCGTTGATAAGACGGAAACTGTAACCATTGGAGCAACGACTTCTGTTGAAACCGAGTTAGGACCTGGACAAGCGGCCACAGCTGTATTGTCTGCAAACCGAGGATCAATTGAACTGGAAATTGTATATGTATCATCTCTCAGAGGCGAAGTAGCAGTTAATTTCAAGAATCCCTACAATGGGCATCACTTTTTGAGCCCTTCAATAGGAACTGTAATGAAGGCTGGTGATCTTTCAAATGTGGTGACCACAGTAGAAACTATCAATATTGGTATTTATATGGATTCATCGCTGAAAGTGTACGATAAAGCAACTGGGCTACCTTTGTAAAACCGTAAAATAAAATATTGTGATGTTTCATTATTTTTTTTACATTTACCTATCTGTCCTAACTGAACGGTTACAAACTTGTTAACAAAACTAGAAAATAACAAGTTTGATAAAAAATATATAAACATTTTGTAGATAAAACCAATTTACATCAATAATGTCCTCATGACAATGGAATAATTCTTCGTTTGGTTCAGATATCTTAAAATATACTATATATAGTAACTAATTCTTTAAAATAAATTTCTATAACTTTGTTAATATCTCGGCTTTGTTATTGCTTTTGAAAAAAATACTCTTGTAGTAGAACACGCTTTAAATATTTGGACATGGAACATGCTTACTTCTATCTCTTTCTACCCCCTGGTATATAAGCGAAAGAGAAAGAGACCAGTATGTTTTTGTATTCCATTTGTGACGTTCGTTCTGTCATTCAATGTCAAGTTCTTGACTTGTCACGACGATCGCGTCAAAAGTTCGAAGGTGCAAAAAGCGAAAAAAGTCGAATTATTTATCACTTATTATCACAAATTAATCATTAACCTATTAATTAGTAGGATTATTTCATAGATTAAAATGTTAGTCTTTGTACTTTGTGTAATTTTGTGTTTTTAGTGTGCACGTACATATTTTGAGATTTAAATTTGTTTTAAGTATTTTCTCCATAAAATATTCCTAATAATATTATAATAACCGATTTGTTGTTGCATTATAAAATAGTTTTAGTCCATAACTAATAAGTTTGGTTTATTTTGCTTGTATTATTCGTGTTTTCAGTTTGTGAAGTAACTATTAAAATATGATAAATCCTGCCGTAAAATTCGTAAAAAAGGTAGATTTGCAGGGGATTCTTATATGTGTGATTTTATATGTTCTTGGGTAAGTTTATTTAATATAAGGTTCTAAATGAAGATTCATAACAAAATGTAGCTATTATTTTATACCTATGTGAGTTTGTGTTGCTGAATCAAAGTAGGTACATAATTGTACCTACATCTTAGTTAAAATTTAACATTTTATTTTACTTCATACATCATTAACACACTTAGTACTATTTATAACTCTTTGACATTATGATTTACCTTGTGTCTTATCAAATACAATAATAATAAATACAATGTTCAATCAACATTTTTCATTCTTCTCTGACAGAATAATTTTCATGAGATGTTATTATCATCCGCCCACTGCTGGACATAGGCCTCTTCAAATGCTCGCCAATTATCTCTATCCTCGGCTCGACTCGCATCCAGCTCCTACTAGCTGTCTTGCACATTGTCGCTCCACCTGCCCTGAGGGCGCCCCACAATATATTTGCCGAGTTGCGGTCTCCACTCCAGAACTCATCTACCTGAGTCGGTTGTCGGTTCTATGGCTGATGTGGCCAGCCCACCGCCACTTCAGCTTGCTATTGCAATGAGCTATGTTGATGACTTTATGTTCGCTGCTCAATCAAGTTTCCCTAATTCCAGGGTTCTGTTGCTGGGAGCATCCATCACGGCTGGACTCTTTGTGTTCCATGTCGCCGTGGTGCCTCTCATCTTCAGATATTCAAAAACGTTCAGACGGAGTCTTGTATTTGCTAATTTTGGTAAGTTGTTTTTTGTATTTATTATTTTTTACTATGATAGAGCTTAAAGTAGTCCCTTGACTATTTTAAGGGTAGACCTGTCAACAAAATTTTACATCTTTAAAATTTTGTTGCTAGGGCTTGTACTTGAATAATTAATTTTTTTTTATTAACTTTTTACGAATCTTTGAATATAATTCATATGCTGTAACAAAGAAAATGATATTTATTGTTGTTTTCAGTGCAATGGCCGCTTCATATAGATTTTGAGGAGCCTTCGCTAAGCGGCATTGATGGGGGTAGGAACCTAAGTGTGGAGTACCACTCCAAAGTGGACAACTGCGCTATCAAGATTGGTGAGAAAACCATATAAATAAATAAATAAATATTTCTCGACATCACATACATTGATCTGATCACATGGTGGCTTAGTGCTTGTGTTACAGATATCACAATCAACAGTAGATACACAAATATATTTAATAACACACGCAGACACTGTACAAACACCAATGTTCGTCACACAAATACTTGTCCCGGGTGGGAATCGAACCCACAACCTTTGTGACCGTAGGTAGTGAGCCTGGGTCACTAACCACTTTTCCACCGAGCCACTCAAAATATGAAAAGTGCAAGTTGTTACATTCCATTTCAACTCAAAAAGCGTCGATGGCCGCACTCGGCCAACCGCCCGCCATGCCGATTAACAACTTTTAAGGTCATTGCTTGCCATGCGAGAGGTCGCCAGTTCAAACCCCGCCAGGTACCAATGTGTTTTTCAAATTTGAAATTCATATGCACCATCATTCGACGCTTTAACGGTGAAGGAAAACATCGTGAGGAAACCCGCACACTCTTCTAAGGTTGTGTAGTCGACCAACCCGCACTTGGCTAGCGTGGTCGACTAAGGCCATATCGCCCTAGTTTAGGGTAGGTCCTTGCCCCAGCAGTGGGGACGTATATGGGCTGATGATGAAACTCATTTCAGTTAGGCAATTTTGATTGTAATTATAACTTACCTAATTTTCCTTTTTTTATTTGTCTTTTTCAGGAATATGGCACATACTGCCAAAGAGTGTTTACGAGAGGCTTAAAGGCAACTTCGAGGAAGGCGCTGACAAGGAGGAACTGAACAGGATACTGGATGAAGAGTTGGCTAACTCCAAGACTCCTATCATGCTGTACTGTCATGGTAAGACCCCCTTACCCTTTAAAAAAATAGACATAATGCTGATCTGATCCCTTGGTAAGTAGCTAGTGATGTTGTGTAATATTTATTTATTTATTTTATTTTATATTTAATTTCAGGCAACTCCAACTCCAGAGCAGCCTCACACAGAATAGAGCTGTACAAATTCTTTCAACAAATGGACTTCCATACGATAGCTTTTGATTACAGAGGTATTTATCATTATATTTTTGTCTATTTATTCACTTCACAAATGGCAACCAAACGTATTTGGCTGAGGATAAGAACCACAATAATATGGCGCAATGATCCGAGCATATAAACCTAACAATTATTTTGCCTCTTACACCAATTTTACTGCACCATATTAACAATGAGGGTGTTCGCGTATAAGATATCCACTAGATGGCAATACGTAGGCGTGAGGTCCAACTGCTTCGTGATTGGTGAATATTGACATGTCTGTCAATGTCACGTCAAAAATAACCAATCATGCTGCAGTTGGACCTCACGCCTACGTATTGCCATCTAGTGAAGTTCTTATACGCGAAAACCCTCATTCTCAAATTTTATTTATGGCTATTTAGTGCTCTAATGTTGCCAATTTAAAATTGGAAAATTAGTCAAGTAATTTAAGACATTTTAGACCCCAATCTCCTCCTCTCTCTAGTGAGCTGAATTTTTGTATATGTTACCGGCCAAACCCGATTTCAGGACAAACTAGTTTAGCCTCGTCCAAACTAATTTGTCCTAAGCCCGTTATAAAGGGCAAGAAAATCAGTTTTTCGAAGATATGAAATATATCGCGACCTATTGCTCGGAGGTCAAATATAAAAATTGACAATTTTGAAATTCTCAACAAAAAAGGCTCTTTAATTTATTTGTGAAATTACTCGTTTTTGAAGTAAAGCGCTGCAATGAGAAAGCGACTAGAATGCACTCACGTACGATAGTGCATACAGTACATCAAGGCGTACCTTCTATTGCTTTTTATTCATGTTAAAAAATGTCTTCAAAACTTCTATCTGATAGATAATTTCGTGACAAAATATACATGCACTAGCTGTGCCCGCGACTTCGTTCGCGTTTCCCCCGTTTTTTACACATTTTCCATTGTATCTTTGCTCCTATTGGTCGCAGCGTGATGTTATATAGCCTAAAGCCTTCCTCGATAAATGGTCTATATAACGCAAAAAGATTTTTTCAAATCGAACCAGTAGTTCCTGAGATTAGCGCGTTCAAACAAACAAACAAACTCTTCAGCTTTATAATATTGGTATAGATTATACCGGAGCCGTTCTTAGAAGACTGATTTGACACTTTTTATTTTATATTTTGCATTTATCTTTGTTAAGAGGAACATATTTAGCGAATCATAAAGAACAACTTTTAAAAATAAGACGTTATTTCAAAATGTCAAATGCACCTAATTATCTAATTATTTGTCTTTTATTACCTAAAATAATTTAATTATAAAAAGAAAACGTAAAATTTCCACTCTGTATTACGCTTTTACAAGGCTACGCCGTTTGACACGTTTTCATAGTGACGTAGTTGGTAATACTCACCAGGTATTTTTTAAAAATAGGATGAAGGATTTAATAAGTATTGTATTTTAAAAATAAATATATTTATAAATAAGGAACTTAAATTCAATCTTTTGGATGCGAATTAATGTTTTTAATAAAAATTTGTTATAATTAGACCTTGCTTGGTTATAAAGTGGAAATAACTGTTACTTATATACTTCGGCAATTTTACCGTTGTCCCTCACTAGTGCAGTCAGTCTGACATGTAGCAAATCGGCCAACTTAGAGCTCTCTCAAATGACTGGACTAAATAGTATTATGTAGTATTAAATTTGACAGCACCTTAGTAGTCGCTGACCTAAATTTTGCCGCCCAACAAATTTGCCGCCCCACAAATTTGCCGCCCAAAAAAAAATTTTTTTTACTTCTTCTCCCCCTCCATCCAGGGTACGGAGACTCCACGAACCTCAGCCCCACCGAGGACGGCGTGGTGGAGGACGCGCTGGTGGTGTACGAGTGGCTGCTGGACACGGCGGCGCGGGGGGGCGGGGATCCCCCCGTATTTGTTTGGGGACACTCATTGGGTGAGTTGGTACTAAATATATGTCACCGTAAAATTGTAAATAGATTGCTAGATTGCAATCTATCTCGCCAGATTGTGAACTGTCGAAAAATTGTGTACCGTAACAGACTGCTTACAATTTAACGTATTATTATTCGTTAGATTGCAATCTTTCGAATAGAAACTTAAATTGCAATCTACAGTTGTCATATTGTGAACTATGCCTATTGCCGACCAATCAGGGACCGCCTTCGGACGGCTGTCCCTGATTGGTCGGCCTTACAGTAGACCGTTCTGCGTCCATAGAGTTAATAATAGAGCACAAGTGTCAGTCAAATAAAATGAATGCACTTCAAGGACTGTCACATCAAGTAATAACTTATTTATCATAGTGAGAATGTGTCGTACTTACAATGATGTGGTTCGTGGTGGCGGATGCATAGATATTTTTAACGCACGATTTTCACTGTACAAAAGATCTGTGTCTGATCTGTTCGCCACTGATTCCTAGAAGGTTATTGCCATTCTTTGTATGTATTATTTTAAATGTATAGTTTTTAGTATTTTTTATTATTATTTAGTTTTGTTTTGTAGATGTAGTTTTCTTGTGTTCATATTGTATTGTTAGTTGTAAGATCAATTTTAGTATAGCTGTGTATGCTGTATAAGGATTACCGTCTAGTATCACGCCCATTATATAAAATGTATTACCATGTTATGATTGTAATCTGTTTGCATACCAATAAATAAATAAATAAATAAATATCATTTAGTAGGTAATAAATAAATTGACATCACGTAGTAAGAAAGAAAATTAAATTATAATTTTTTTTCTTAGATAAAACCGATCACAATATATTTTTTAGGGTTCCGTAGCCAAAATGGCAAAAACGGAACCCTTATAGTTTCGTCATGTCCGTCTGTCCGTCTGTCCGTCTGTCCGTCTGTCCGTCTGTCACAGCCGATTTACTCGGAAACTATAAGTACTACAGTGATGAAATTTGATGGGAATATGTGTTGTATGAACCGCTACAAAAATATGACACTAAATAGTAAAAAAAAGAATTGGGGGTGGGGCCCCCCATACATGTAACTGAGGGATGAAATTTTTTTTTTCGATGTACATACCCGTGTGGGGTATCAATGGAAAGGTCTTTTAAAATGATATAAAGTTTTCTAAAAAACATTTTTCTTAAAGTGAACGGTTTTTGAGATATCAGCTCTCAAAGTCGTAAAAAGTATGTCCCCCCCCCCTCTATTTTTATAACTACGGGGTATAAAATTCTAAAAAAAATAGAGGTGATGCATGCTAATTAACTCTTTCAACGATTTTTGGTTTGATCAAAGTATCTCTTATAGTTTTTGAGATAGGTTGATTTTTATTATATTTGCTGCTACGGAACCCTTTGTGCGCGAGCCCGACTCGCACTTGGCCGGTTTTTTTTAAATTGCTATTGGACCAAACGGGAAGCACCAGCTTTCAAATGAAATAAAAAACATCCAAACCGGTTCACCCATTCGGAAGTTCTGAGGTAACAAAAATAAAAAAAACAGATGAATTGAGATATTCCTCCTTTTTCTGGAAGTCTGTTAAAAAGGTCACTTATTCTAGCTGACTATATCGATGCGCCGTCACATAAGTACATGATATATGTCTTTATGGGTCTACACGCGTTATTAGGAGTAGCAAATTACATAGGTCGCGAGCGACCACGATTGTTGTAACCCAGTCTGCACGTCGGGCAGTAAGTAGCTATGTAATTTGCTACTCCTAATATCGCGTGTAGACCCATAAAGACAAATATTTAGTGTAATGGAACGCGAAAGTCTAAAATCTTACGTAAGTACATGATATTATTAAACCTATTGTACCGTTTCACAGGTACAGGCATATCCTCCCACCTGCTGGGTAATCTACCCTCGCTGTGCGCGCGCGCCGGCCGCGGGCCGCTGCGGGCGCCGCGCGGACTCGTGCTGGAGGCACCCTTCAACAACCTGGCTGACGAGGTGAAGCACCACCCGCTGTCCAAGGTAATGGGGTCACCATTATCATCATCATCATCATCATCATCATCATCAACATCATCAACATCATCATCAGCCCATATGGACACGGGCTGCCCTAAACTAAGACCATCAGGCCTTAGTCAATACGAACTCAGTGCGGAGACTCAAAAGGACCAAACCTTTTGAGTTAGTAAATTAATGACAAAAAGTGAAGTGCCACTCAATATGAACACAAGAACAAAGTGTCCTCCCCTTAATAGAGACAATAAGAAAAGTGCTAATGGACACATTCGTACACAAACAATATTTTAGCAGTTTAAGTTAGAAATAAATTACTCATTAGTCTTTCAAGACTAGATTGTAATCAGATGGCGTATATTTTGCATAAGGACATACGTCATAACGAAAAAAAAAAAAGGCCTTAGTCAACCACACTCGAGGTGGCGCACCACCCGCTGTCCAAGGTACCGGGGTAACTGGGGGGGGGGGGGGGTAATGAAGAAAGGGTAACTGGCAGGGGGGGGGTAATGATGAAGGAGTAACATCATTATCGTCATCATTGCAGCCCACATGGACACGGGCTGCCTTAAACTAAGACATCAGGCCATCACACCACTAAAGTAAGACAACTCAAAAAACTAATTGACTGCTGTTTATTTTAGCTCTAGATCTTATAATATGGTGAAAAATCCAAGATGGCGGACCAGTTATTCTTAATTTTCTCCTTCAATTAGTATCAAATGAAAACACTCGATGAGAGTAACTATTTATTATATTAGATATACATATGTAAGTACAGTCGGGAATTTTGGCGGTAGTACACTTTTCAAACAGATTTCTTTAAACGCCATTAGCCCCGCCCACTAGTTATTTCTGCCAATAGAAGCAAACATATTTATTTTTTTGGATTATAAAATATATTTTTAAATAAACTAAATTGGGGGTTTGGTTTAGCCCCGCTACTCAGAGGTACAGGACAAGTGTTCAGCATGCCTCAAATATCTACCAAAAAATTATTGCCAGCTCCTTGACCACAATTTACGTTTTGGGGGGCGGGGCTTGCTCTGACAGACGCGAAATTGCCAAGCGATTTTCACCTTATAGGTGGTCGACCGCCAGCGTTGCCGATAGTACATATATGTATAGGAACTTATACACCGTGAAATTTTAGTGGTTGTTTTCCCGTGGCAGAACGATTTGCCTTTAGTAATACTATCGAATCATGCAAATATTGCTCGAAAAAAAAATATTTTTTTTTGCGAATTTTCAAAATAATAAATTTCCAACTCGAAAACGAGAGAAGCTATCGTTGTTTTATAAGATGTGACGTAATCAGGTACTGCTTGCCGCATGAAATCGATGCTTAAAGCTGAAGGAGCTCGACACCCTAAGTCATAAAGCGGTTCGAACGTGCTTTCGAGTTACGGTGTACACCTTTCGTAAAACCGGCATTTATTGATTTTAACAAAAAAGAACTGCACAAATCTATTGTACTACTAAGATAGAATCATTTTACTGCGGGAAAACAACCACTAAAATTTCACGGTGTATGTAAGTACATACACCGTGAAATTTTAATACGTGACATCTTCAAAAACAACGATAGCTTCTCTCGTTTTCGAGTTGGAAAATTATTATTCTGAAAAATCGAAAAAAAAAAATTTTTTTTTCAAGGAATTATTTGCATGATTCGATAGTATTACTAAAGGCAAATCGTTCTGTCACGGGAAAACAACCACTAAAATTTCACGGTTTATATGTATAGGAACTTACATAGCACCCACTATATCCAGCTAGTGACGTGGCTGCCGCACTACGAGGCGTCGTTCGTGGCGCCTTTCGTGGCGGCGCGTGAGCACAGCTTCCGCTCCGAGGCGCATCTGTCCCGGGTTCGACGCCTGCCCGTGCTCATCCTGCACGCGAAGGACGATGTGATCGTGCCCTTCGTTGTTGGGTTGAAGGTGAGTTTCTTTTTTTTCTGACTGACTCGGTGGAACAGTGGTTTGTGACCCTGGCTGGCGTTTCCGAGAGTCGGGGGTTCGATTCCCACTCGGGACAAATATTTGTGTGATGAACATCGGTGTTTGTTCCGTGTCTGGGTGTGATTATGTATTTAAGTATGTATTTATAAATATATATGTATGTATATCAGTCTCTGACGCCCATAGTACAAGCTCTGCTTAGTTTGGGGTCAGATGACCGTGTGTGGAAATGTCCTTTATTTATTTATTTTCTGTAACCAGTGTAAACCAAAACGTCCAAAATAACACATTTTTTTTTAAATATTTTATTTAGCACACAAATAGAAACAAACCAAACATACAGAAAATAATAACAAACCAAGCATACAAAAAAGAAAATAATAACAAACCAAAACATACAATACATATTTTGAGGTCCAGTTTCAAAATACTCTGTTAAATATTTAACGTATTGTTAAATCAGTTAACGGACTGTTAAAGTTTTCGCGTGTCCGACCTGGAGTAAACGCGTGTTTATTTGTCATAACAAGCCGTTAAATTTAATCACCGCTCTAGAGGTCCGTTAGTCCTTAACAGACAATTAAAATATAGATGGACGCTTTGATTGGATGACGCGACGTTTGACATAGGTCGCGTCGCGTAGCAACAAATGACTTATGAGCAACACACCTCACACACTCATATATCTACCTCATATTGACATGTTGAGTTATAGTCGTAAGATTCTTGTTGGTTGTCCTAATAATAAATAAATAAATAAATAAAGATCAAACACAATTTTTATAGAGATTTTGATAGACACAGAATGAATAGACAGAAAGAGAAACAGAATGAGAGAGAATGAAAAAGAGAGAGAGAGAGTAATCTTTTAATAATCATCAGCCCACATACGCCCATTGCTGGGGCACAGGCTTACCCTAAACTAGGGCGATCTTATAGTATCTCCTATTCATTTATTGCACACATAAAAGTTTACAGTACAGTAATAACCACAAAATAGAACTTTATTCGAAGCAGTCTATAATTGAAATAAATAAGATATACCTACAAACTCTTGGCACATGCCAGGAAGTGATCTCTGCCTACCCTTCTGGGAAAAAGGCGTGATTTTACGTATGTATGTATGTATGTATGTACAAACTGTTTTCATAATATTTCCAGCTGTACCGTGCGATAGCGGAGTCCCGTTCCGAAGGGGACGCCAAAGTGTCCCTGCACGCTTATGACAAGAGCGAGAAACTGGGACACAAGTATATCTGCCGCGCCGCCGACCTGGCCGACGTCGTTGGGTGAGAAATAAATATAAGATCTTAAGTATTTTAAGACTTTCGTGTTCCATACATAAAAAAAAAAAATCACGCCCCCAACCCAGAGGGGTAGGCAGAGATCACTTCCAGCGATCCACTTTTCACGTCTGTGGGAAACGTGACGTGACGGGTTGTGAACCACGTCGCCGCCATTCTGCCTTGTGCATCGTTTTAACAAGGTCATTGCGTTCCCACGAGCAGCAAGGATATATGACGGGGGAAGGAAAAGGGGAGGAAGGATACTATCGCCTCGGATGATTCGGACTGAGTCGATAGTAGCTCGAGGAGCCGGGGTCGCTTACCCGTATAGCGTTCACCAACCACCGGACAGATAGTGGTGACTGGTATCCCCTGACTTTTTAAGACTTTCGTGTTCCATTACACTAAAATTAGTCTTTATAGACGTTTCGACGTTTCAACGAAACGTCGGGCAGTAAGTAGCTATGTAATTTGCTACTCCTAATATCGCGTGTAGACCCATAAAGACTAATTTGAGAGATAAATATATCTGGGACATCACACACGGTCATCTGACCCCAAAACGTTACATCATCGGCGGCAGCCACGTCATCATTATCAGCGAGGATGACCTCGTCCACTGCTGGACATAGGCCTCCCCAAATGCACGCCACTTCTCTATCCTCGGCCACTCGCATCCAGCTCCTACCAGCCGGCCTGCGCAGATCGTCACTCCACCTGGCCTGCGGGCGTCCTACACTACGTTTGCCGAGACGCGGTATCCACTCCAGAACTCGTCTACCCCAGCGGTTGTCGGTTCTACGGCTGATGTGGCCAGCCCACTGCCACTTCAACTTGCTAATGCGATGAGCTATGTCGATGACTTTGGTTCTCTGCCGGATCGCCTCATTTTTGATTCGATCCCGCAGAAAAACACCGAGTATAGCATGATATACTTACATACATAGATATTTATAACTACATACTTAAATACATATTCACACCCAGACACGGAACAAACATCGTTGTTCATCATATAAATATATGTCCCGAGTGGGAATCGAACCCACGACTCTTGGAACCGCCAGCCAGGGTAAACATTAAACACTGTTCCACCGAGTCGGTCAAGAATGATTCTGAAGACAAAATATTAACTCATTCTAAGTTACCTATTTACGATTTTTGTATCATATCTAAATTATTTGAACAAGGATTGCTGCCTGATTGTTTGGCATCGAGCCAGTTTAACATTAGTATGTTTTCTTTTGCAGGGAATTTGTCGCAAGCAATCGATGAGGGACCAAGGAATCGGCGCAGTACTTATTAGCTTTCAGTATTGTCACAAACGGCCTTTACCTAATAAGAATTTGCTCAGTGAGTTCACATTTGTGATAATATTAGTGCTAACTATTTATTATATTTATTTTTGTGTAAGTTTAATAAATAAGTTTTGTATTGAGATATTGGTTTCATTTGTAACATTCATACTACAATCACGCCATTATCCCAGAGGGGTAGGCAGAGATCACTTCCTGCCATGTGTTACGGTCCTGGCACACCACTTACGCTTTATTTTGTTCTTACTGTAATTAAAAATTACATTATTCACACACAATTTTCCTCTTGAATCTGTATTAAAAAAAACACAGAACCCTCATTGAATGAAAAATAGGAAATTATGTTTATTTAATGCGCAGTTTTAAAGATTTAAGGATAGGATCATCATAGGGACAGATAGACAACGTATTTGTTTTATACTACAAACAAATGTAAGTATTAAATTCAGAAGATACCTACAATTAAAATTAGTCTTTATGGGTCTACACGCGATATTAGTAGTTCGCTCGCGACCACGATTGGTGTAACCCAGTCGAAACGTCGGGCAGTAAGTAGCTATGTAATTTGCTACTCCTAATATCGCGTGTAGACCCATAAAGACTAATTTTAGTGTAATGGAACGCGAAAGTCTAAAATCTTACATACCTACAATTCTCTAAACAATCTTAGGTAACACTAATTTTGACCTTTTCCAAAACTGAAATACGTGTTGTATGGATAAAGGAAATACAAATATAACATAAACAATCAAGCCTCTTATATTGTGACGTCATTATGTTATATGTTTTGCTATAGGAGTGACAAGTGCGAACTGAAAATAATAAACCATGGCATTGAAAGCAAACATTTGGGAAAACATGACTGTTGGAATGACAGGTATTTAGAGATCCATGCTGTTAACTAAGAACCTTAAAGGTCCTACTCACACATATACGATACTATACTATACTAACTAGCTCCAGTTGGGCTACCTTGAGTTTAAAACTTACGCACTCGATATCGCCTACATAAATATGTCTATGAAAAACTTGTACAGCGCCGCTGGTGGTTACACGAAGAACTAAAATCGGCCGTATGAAAAAGCAACTCGATAGGTTTTTAACGTAAGTAAGTTTTCGATAGCCAACTCATGGTAGGCCCTCTGGTAGGTATATTATACATGTAAACTTTCCTCTTCAATCACTCCATTTTTTATTTTGTTATTTAGCCTTTATCTACTGTCTCACTACTGGGCAAAAACATAGACGACTGTCAATAGATATATAAAAAAATGAAACAAAATCTGTTGCGTAATTTTGAAAATGTAAGCACTCATAGGGACAGTGAGTTATTCTCATTTGAGGTCACTGAGACTTTTTCTTTAAAATATTTCTTGGAACCTCAAATAGAGGAGTAGTCTCCAGTAGAGGAATATGGAAAGAGGGGACAGATCTGAATTAACACAAATATTGGGCAGATTAACAATTTTTAGACAAGAGTCTTAGTGGACCTTAAAGGAGACAAAGATAGGAATGGACAAATTTTAATAACCCTTTTTTTCCCTAACTGACTAATGATGATAAATAAATAAATAAATATTTCACAACATCACATACATTGTTCTGATCCCGTGGTAAGTAGCTTAAGCACTTGTGTTACGGGTATCAGAATCAACAGTGGATACACAAATATACTTAAATATATTTAATAATACACCCAGACAAGGAACAAACATCGATGTTCGTCACACAAATATAGAACAGAACTCGTCAACCCCAGCGGTTGTCGAGTTCTACGGCTGATGTGGCCAGCCCACTGCCACTTCAGCTTACTAATGCGATGAGCTATGTCGATGACTTTGGTTCTCTGCCGGATCGGCTCATTTTTGATTCTATCCCGCATAAAATCACCGAGTATAGCATGATATACATACATAGATATTTATAAATACATACTTAAATAGATATTCACACCCAGACACGGAACAAACACCGTTGTTCATCACATAAATATATGTCCCGAGTGGGAATCGAACCCACGACTCTTGGAACCGCCAGCCAGGGTAAACACTAAACACTGTTCCACCGAGTCGGTCAAGAATGATTCTGAAGACAAAATATTAACTCATTCTTAGCTACCTATTTACGATTTTTGTATCATATCTAAATTAATATTAGTCTTTATGGGTCTACACGCGATATTAGGAGTAGCAAGTTACATAGCTACTTACTGCCCGACGTTTCGACTGGCAGTAAGTAGCTATGTAATTTGCTTCGACAAATTTTAGTGTAATGGAACGCGAAAGTCTAAAATCTTACATATCTAAATTATTTGCTGAACAAGGATTGCTGCCTGATTGTTTGGCATCGAGCCAGTTTAACATTAGTATGTTTTATCTTTTGCAGGGAATTCGTCGCAAGCAATCAATGAGGGACCAAGGAATCGGCGCAGTACTTATTAGCTTTCAGTATTGTCACAAACGGCCTTTACCTAATAAGAATTTGCTCAGTGAGTTCACATTTGTGATAATATTAGTGCTAACTATTTATTATATTTATTTTTGTGTAAGTTTAATAAATAAGTTTTGTATTGAGATATTGGTTTCATTTGTAACATTCATACTACAATCACGCCATTATCCCAGAGGGGTAGGCAGAGATCACTTCCTGCCATGTGCTACGGTCCTGGCACACCACTTACGCTTTATTTTGTTCTTACTGTAATTAAAAATTACATTATTCACACACAATTTTCCTCTTGAATCTGTATTAAAAAAAACACAGAACCCTCATTGAATGAAAAATAGGAAATTATGTTTATTTAATGCGCAGTTTTAAAGATTTAAGGATAGGATCATCATAGGGACAGATAGACAACGTATTTGTTTTATACTACAAACAAATGTAAGTATTAAATTCAGAAGATACCTACAATTAAAATTAGTCTTTATGGGTCTACACGCGATATTAGTAGTTCGCTCGCGACCACGATTGGTGTAACCCAGTCGAAACGTCGGGCAGTAAGTAGCTATGTAATTTGCTACTCCTAATATCGCGTGTAGACCCATAAAGACTAATTTTAGTGTAATGGAACGCGAAAGTCTAAAATCTTACATACCTACAATTCTCTAAACAATCTTAGGTAACACTAATTTTGACCTTTTCCAAAACTGAAATACGTGTTGTATGGATAAAGGAAATACAAATATAACATAAACAATCAAGCCTCTTATATTGTGACGTCATTATGTTATATGTTTTGCTATAGGAGTGACAAGTGCGAACTGAAAATAATAAACCATGGCATTGAAAGCAAACATTTGGGAAAACATGACTGTTGGAATGACAGGTATTTAGAGATCCATGCTGTTAACTAAGAACCTTAAAGGTCCTACTCACACATATACGATACTATACTATACTAACTAGCTCCAGTTGGGCTACCTTGAGTTTAAAACTTACGCACTCGATATCGCCTACATAAATATGTCTATGAAAAACTTGTACAGCGCCGCTGGTAGGTTACACGAAGAACTAAAATCGGCCGTATGAAAAAACAACTCGATAGGTTTTTAACGTAAGTAAGTTTTCGATAGCCAACTCATGGTAGGCCCTCTGGTAGGTATATTATACATGTAAACTTTCCTCTTCAATCACTCCATTTTTATTTTGTTATTTAGCCTTTATCTACTGTCTCACTACTGGGCAAAAACATAGACGACTGTCAATAGATATATAAAAAAATGAAACAAAATCTGTTGCGTAATTTTGAAAATGTAAGCACTCATAGGGACAGTGAGTTATTCTCATTTGAGGTCACTGAGACTTTTTCTTTAAAATATTTCTTGGAACCTCAAATAGAGGAGTAGTCTCCAGTAGAGGAATATGGAAAGAGGGGACAGATCTGAATTAACACAAATATTGGGCAGATTAACAATTTTTAGACAAGAGTCTTAGTGGACCTTAAAGGAGACAAAGATAGGAATGGACAAATTTTAATAACCCTTTTTTTCCCTAACTGACTAATGATGATAAATAAATAAATAAATATTTCACAACATCACATACATTGTTCTGATCCCGTGGTAAGTAGCTTAAGCACTTGTGTTACGGGTATCAGAATCAACAGTGGATACACAAATATACTTAAATATATTTAATAATACACCCAGACAAGGAACAAACATCGATGTTCGTCACACAAATATAGAACAGAACTCGTCAACCCCAGCGGTTGTCGGTTCTACGGCTGATGTGGCCAGCCCACTGCCACTTCAGCTTACTAATGCGATGAGCTATGTCGATGACTTTGGTTCTCTGCCGGATCGGCTCATTTTTGATTCTATCCCGCATAAAATCACCGAGTATAGCATGATATACATACATAGATATTTATAAATACATACTTAAATAGATATTCACACCCAGACACGGAACAAACACCGTTGTTCATCACATAAATATATGTCCCGAGTGGGAATCGAACCCACGACTCTTGGAACCGCCAGCCAGGGTAAACACTAAACACTGTTCCACCGAGTCGGTCAAGAATGATTCTGAAGACAAAATATTAACTCATTCTTAGCTACCTATTTACGATTTTTGTATCATATCTAAATTAATATTAGTCTTTATGGGTCTACACGCGATATTAGGAGTAGCAAGTTACATAGCTACTTACTGCCCGACGTTTCGACTGGCAGTAAGTAGCTATGTAATTTGCTTCGACAAATTTTAGTGTAATGGAACGCGAAAGTCTAAAATCTTACATATCTAAATTATTTGCTGAACAAGGATTGCTGCCTGATTGTTTGGCATCGAGCCAGTTTAACATTAGTATGTTTTATCTTTTGCAGGGAATTCGTCGCAAGCAATCAATGAGGGACCAAGGAATCGGCGCAGTACTTATTAGCTTTCAGTATTGTCACAAACGGCCTTTACCTAATAAGAATTTGCTCAGTGAGTTCACATTTGTGATAATATTAGTGCTAACTATTTATTATATTTATTTTTGTGTAAGTTTAATAAATAAGTTTTGTATTGAGATATTGGTTTCATTTGTAACATTCATACTACAATCACGCCATTATCCCAGAGGGGTAGGCAGAGATCACTTCCTGCCATGTGCTACGGTCCTGGCACACCACTTACGCTTTATTTTGTTCTTACTGTAATTAAAAATTACATTATTCACACACAATTTTCCTCTTGAATCTGTATTAAAAAAAACACAGAACCCTCATTGAATGAAAAATAGGAAATTATGTTTATTTAATGCGCAGTTTTAAAGATTTAAGGATAGGATCATCATAGGGACAGATAGACAACGTATTTGTTTTATACTACAAACAAATGTAAGTATTAAATTCAGAAGATACCTACAATTAAAATTAGTCTTTATGGGTCTACACGCGATATTAGTAGTTCGCTCGCGACCACGATTGGTGTAACCCAGTCGAAACGTCGGGCAGTAAGTAGCTATGTAATTTGCTACTCCTAATATCGCGTGTAGACCCATAAAGACTAATTTTAGTGTAATGGAACGCGAAAGTCTAAAATCTTACATACCTACAATTCTCTAAACAATCTTAGGTAACACTAATTTTGACCTTTTCCAAAACTGAAATACGTGTTGTATGGATAAAGGAAATACAAATATAACATAAACAATCAAGCCTCTTATATTGTGACGTCATTATGTTATATGTTTTGCTATAGGAGTGACAAGTGCGAACTGAAAATAATAAACCATGGCATTGAAAGCAAACATTTGGGAAAACATGACTGTTGGAATGACAGGTATTTAGAGATCCATGCTGTTAACTAAGAACCTTAAAGGTCCTACTCACACATATACGATACTATACTATACTAACTAGCTCCAGTTGGGCTACCTTGAGTTTAAAACTTACGCACTCGATATCGCCTACATAAATATGTCTATGAAAAACTTGTACAGCGCCGCTGGTGGTTACACGAAGAACTAAAATCGGCCGTATGAAAAAAACAACTCGATAGGTTTTTAACGTAAGTAAGTTTTCGATAGCCAACTCATGGTAGGCCCTCTGGTAGGTATATTATACATGTAAACTTTCCTCTTCAATCACTCCATTTTTATTTTGTTATTTAGCCTTTATCTACTGTCTCACTACTGGGCAAAAACATAGACGACTGTCAATAGATATATAAAAAAATGAAACAAAATCTGTTGCGTAATTTTGAAAATGTAAGCACTCATAGGGACAGTGAGTTATTCTCATTTGAGGTCACTGAGACTTTTTCTTTAAAATATTTCTTGGAACCTCAAATAGAGGAGTAGTCTCCAGTAGAGGAATATGGAAAGAGGGGACAGATCTGAATTAACACAAATATTGGGCAGATTAACAATTTTTAGACAAGAGTCTTAGTGGACCTTAAAGGAGACAAAGATAGGAATGGACAAATTTTAATAACCCTTTTTTTCCCTAACTGACTAATGATGATAAATAAATAAATAAATATTTCACAACATCACATACATTGTTCTGATCCCGTGGTAAGTAGCTTAAGCACTTGTGTTACGGGTATCAGAATCAACAGTGGATACACAAATATACTTAAATATATTTAATAATACACCCAGACAAGGAACAAACATCGATGTTCGTCACACAAATATTTGTCCCGAGTGGGAATCGAACCCACGACTCTTGGAACGGTAGGTAGTAAACCTGGGTCACTAACCACTGTTCCACCGAGCCAGTCGATGGCTTGGAGTAGCTTCGTCATCATCACCTGACTTGCGGGGGACCGGATGGCTCTCACCCCTAATTTGAATAACCAGGGACGGGACAGCGGGAAGCAAGTCAAACAACAACTCGATAAAATAATTCTTAAATTATTCAATTAATTATCCCATTGTACGGTACGGCACGGTATTTGTAACTTTGGTATTGTTAACATTTTAAATTCATAAGGAAATAATTAAGATGGAGTCTTGATACCTAGCTATTCAAGACATTCATTATTTGCTTTGAAAACTACTTAGTTCCTGATCTCTGTGTAATTATTAACAGCTACGGAATCCATAACTCAAGATGTGTCACTCTTGTATCAAACATTGAAGAATCGATCATTATCCTTACTAATATTATAAATCCGAAAGTAACTCTGTCTGTTACGCTTTCACGCATAGAGTACCTACTGGACTGGACCGATTTAAATGAAATTTGGTACAGATATAGTCCAGAGCCTAGAAAAGGTTACAGGCTACTTTTTAACCGACTGCTCTATAAGGAAGTAATATTTTACCCGCTAAACGTCTCTACGCGGACGAAGTCGCGGGCGGAAAGCTAGTAACCTATAACTTCAACAAACTTCAAAAAACCTACATTTGTTCTGACTGGAGGTCACAAGATCAAGGATTCAGAACTAAACAACGTAACAAACAATGCTTTATTTTTTATCATTTGTTGACTGAAGTGTACTAAGTTGTGTGTGAAATGCTTGTGTTAGTGAGAAATGGTAAGATTATCTTTATTAATTACCTCTTATGCATCTAAGATAATTAATTATAACAAATTATAACTGTATCACCGAATCTTTCATAACAAGTGCACCTTAACAAAAAAAAATACTTACCTAATTACATGTTTTTGAAGTTTTTATAGAAAAATATGAAATAGGTATATCTAGTTATATGTACCTACTGTTTTTATCTTGTATTTTTATATTATGAGTATCTAAGTTCCCTTTGTTCCTATTGCCTCATAACAATCAAGTAATGAGTGAAATATTTAAGAAATCCTATCTATGTGGTCAAAACCGCAACTGTAATTTAGCATTTAACTTTAAGTAACATAAGTAAGCCAACATTATGATGAGAAAATAAACGATTTATTATTATTATTATGTGGAGTTTTAACCTACTTGCAATATTTTTTTAATTTCCACAGGCAAACCCGTATATTTTCCGTCGCCCAAACTGAAATGGAATAAGATATTCTTTTGGGCAAATGTATATGGGGCCATGTGAGTTTTCCTGAGTGTTTTTCATGTACCTAATTGCTAAATTTATTACAACGTAATACTAAATTTAAGTAAATCAGATTATTCCTTTAAATAGTTGAACTCATTTACTTTATGATCTGAGGGCCTACCATGAGTTGGCTATCGTAAACTTACGTACGTTGAAAACCTATCGAGTTGTTTTTTTCATATGGCCGATTGTAGTACAAGTTTTTCATAGACATGTTTACGTAGGCGATATCGATCGCGTAAGTTATAAACTCATGGTAGCCCCAATGTACTACTTATGGTAGGTTCTACTTACGACCAATTTGTTTCCAGATCCTTGCAACTGAATCATTGTTCTTTCTTTCTAAAATTATATTTAATTACTAGCGACCGTTGAGCGGTCGTTGGGGCCGAAAGATCCTGGAGTAGAGGCCACGTACTGAAAGCGCAGTGTGGGACGGCCACCTACCAGATGGACCGACAACCTGTAGCGCTACCATGAGTTAAAAAGTTACGGACTCGATATCGCCTACGTAAATATGTCTATGAAAAACTTGTACAGCGTCACTGGTGGTTACGCTAAGAACTAAATTCGGTCGTATGAAAAAAACAACTCGATAGGTTTTTGACGTACGTAAGTTTTCGATAGCCAACTCATGGTACCGCTACTGGTGAAAATCGCTGGGTTCTGTTGGATGCTGGTGGCCGTAGACCGGTTGCGCTGGTAAGCTCTGGAAGAGGCTTATGCTCAGCAGTGGGCAGCAATGGGCTGAGATGATGATGACCAGCGACCGGCCACGCCTTTTGTTTTGATATTGGTACCCGATATAGATTCATACCCATTTAGTAAAAAGTCGATACTTTAACATTACAAACAGCCACCTAATTTTTTTGTTGTTGTTTAGAGCATCTAATTTTAGATGGGCTTTTATTTACTATAACGATGATAAAATTGATCTTTTATTTACTTAAATTACTATAATATCCTATCTTATTTTCAGATGGGCCATATTAGGATCGAATTTGGCCTTAGGGTCGCTGTTGGTTCAAACAGTTCTTTTCCCTCTAGCCTACATGGTTTCTAAGAAATTCAGATGTTCATTTACCTATTTCCACTATAGTAAGTATCACCGATTAGATTAAGATAAGTATATAAGCTCAAACTTACATGTGGGACAAATATTTATACATACTATAATAAATATAATGTATTTGTTCTAAGTCAGGGTCTGGGTGTTGCTTATTCCACTTTTTTATGTCAATATAATATATTATGACAAATTCAAGACGAATATTTTTGTGACGAATATCGGTGTTTGTTCCGTGTCTGGGTGTGTTATTAAATATAGGTATTTAATTTATTTATTTTGGAGTCAGGGAATACCAGTCACAACTGGAGTCAGGGAATACCAGTCACAACTATCTGTCCGGTGGTTGGTGAACGGTATACGGGTAAGCGACCCCGGCTCCTCGAGCTACTATCGACTCAGTCCGAATCATCCGAGGCGATAATATCCTTCCTCCCCTTTTCCTTCCCCCGTCATATATCCTTGCTACTTATGGGAACGCAATGGCCTTGTTAAAACAATGCACAAGGCAGAATGGCGGCGACGTGGTCCACAACCCGTCACGTCACGGTTCCCACAGAGGTGAAAAGTGGATCGCTGGAAGTGATCTCTGCCAACCCCTCTGGGAAAAAGGCGTGATTTTATGTATGTGAGTGATTCTTCCGTTTCGTCCAAATCGCCTTTCCAGGCCAAAAGTCATTATGAATATTGTAATTAACCTTATTTTTTTTATTCAATAAGGTAGGACGTACTTTTATCTTGAATGTCCATCATCTATATCAGGTTTAAGATTCATAATAAAAAAAAGTTTAGAACAAAAACATGCATTTTTTTCATTCCCCTCCTTGTTCAAATGGACCCTCAGAACGTTGTGACACATATTTGGTGACTTTCCTAGGGGAAATGTACATAATTTTTGTTCTTATATACTAATGTATTCATTGACTATTATAAACTTGCAATACAGTATTTTTTATACGTGTTTAACATAGAAAGAATCGTCTTTAAAGTTTTGTCAACCCAAAAACATCATTTCCTTTCACAAAAATTGAACATTAAATTTTTAATGCACGTACTATACTATCTATTTCTTGCCAAAAAAAAAGACGCTCCCTAGACCTTAATCCGTCGATACAAGTCGTCAGGATAGGACGCACGCTGCCCGGACAAAATATTTTCACGATTTAATTGCTGAAAACAGCGTTTGTCACGAGAAGTAAACATTACCTTCCATTGTTTTTGTATGTAAGTGTATGACGTAAAAAAATAATTTTTAACTTTAGGTAACAGCCTACTGTAGGGTCTAGTTATCAATTAATTATGAATATCTAGCCTTTATTAATTCACGAGTAAATTCAGAAAATCCGCTCAAACTTCATTCCTTTCCGTATCATTCCCTTCCATTCCCTCCAATTTTTTTTACGGAGGGGAATGAGCCACTTTGGAGGGTAATGATTTTTTTTAAATATAAAATTAATATGTTCCTTAGTATGTTTCTTTGTTAATTTTTCTTCTATTATTTTGATTATATCGAATTATAACTTGTGTAAGTATATGTCAGTATTATTGAAATTACTTTAAATTCTATCTATGCATTTTGTTACCTACCTAGGTACTTGTTAGTTAATAATAATTCCCCGCTGCTTCTTTCTTTCTGTCTGCCTTTCTGTATGTTCGCAATAAACTGAAAAACTACTGAACGAACGGAGTAAGTAGGTACTTAATTAATAATGAAGGTTTCGTGAAATATTCGATTATTTTGCTTAGCTATTGTTTTTTAGATACATTATACATCCGCAACAATGTTGACGCCGAAGAAAAGGGCAACTAAAAAAGAAAAAATAGCTAAAGACAGATTGCGAAAGAAGTTAAAATACGCAGAAATCAAGGCTTATCATCAAAAATACAAATTTTAGGAATAGAAACAAAAGAGGAAATACTTTGTAAAAAAATAAAAGAAAAAAGTCCTAAGTATTACAGACATGACGGCACGACAAAAGAGGTAGCAAAGGCGAAGATGGCGAAAAAACTCAAAAAATAAAATTAAATAAGCTGAAAGAGCAGAAAAAATTGCAAAGAATTTTAAAAGATAACTTTCCACCCAGTAGTACGACTGAGAAAATTATAAACATGCCAGATACTACAATACGCGACCCTCTTATGTTACAAGAAGAATTCACATCAAGCCAAAGTACACCGAAGTCACATTTAATGCATAAAAAAACTAATAATCCAACGCAATGAGGAAGCTGCCATTCAGATCTAAAAAAACAATAACAATTTTACAGAATAATTGACAAACTAAAAAAAGAGAAAGCGATTTGAAGAAGACATTTATTCATGGAACGGAAGTTACAAAAAGATAAGATTCAGGATGGCATAGAAAAGAAAGTAAATTAAGTCATAAAAGACATAAATAATGAGAAGGTACAAGTAGTGAAAAGGAAGCTATTGTTTCATGAAACAGTTTGTCGAGGTGTATCAGAAAAATACAAAAGCCTTCCGAAAAAAAGAAGAGATCTTCTGCTGGAGATATAACTGATAATTCGAGGCTCTAGATAATAAAACTGCGAAACTAGAACAAAGTATTGAAAATTTTCTACAAGAAGATGAAAACAGTCAAATGGCGCCAGGAAAAACGATTTTTTGTTTTCGAAGAAGCAAAAGTAATATTTGACAATATCCCATATTGTTTGAGCCTCGAATTATCAATTATATCTCCAGTAAAACATCTATTCTCTTTTTTCGGAAGGCTTTTGTATTTTTCTGATACTCTTCGACAAACTATTTCATTAAAAAAAAGCTTCTTTTTCACTTCTTGTACCTTCTCATTATTTATGTCTTTTATGACTTCATCTTCTTTCTTTTCTATGCTATCTTGAATCTTAACTTTTTGTAATTTCCGCTCCATAAATAAATGTCTTCTTAAAATCGCTTTCTCTTTTATTTAGTTTGTCAATTTCATTCTGTTAAATTGTTATTGCTTTTTAGATCTGTATCGTAGCTTCCTCATTGTGTTTGAAGTAAGTACTAGTAATTTTATGCACTAAATGTGACTTCGGTGTACAATGTGACTTCGGTTTGGCTTGATGTGGATTCTTCTTGTAACGAGGGTCGTGTATTGGATCTGGCATGTTTATAATTTCCTCAGTCTCACTACTGGGTGGAGAGTTATCTATTAAAATTCTTTGCAATTCTTTCTGCTCTTTCAGCTTATTTAATTATTTTTCGGAGTTTTTTCAACATCTTCGCCTTCGCTCCCTCTTTTGTCGTGCCGTCATGTCTGTTATACTTGTTTTTTTTTCTTCTTTACAAAGTATTTCCTCTTTTGTTTCTCCTTCTCTAATTTGTATTTTTCATGATCATTACCCTACTTAGTTGATTTTTTAACAAATTTATTATTCTAGAAGGTTTTTATGTTGTTTTTTTTTAGTTTTTTATTTTTTTCATCATCCTTCTAACGCTTATTCCCATATTCATATGGGGCGCGCTTGAATATTTCATTCATTTTTGATATTTTTTCCATTACTTTATATTCGTTCATGAATAACACATGTAATTAATAAAACAAAAGTTCGATTACACACCCACGTCTTTTATTTATATTCCAAAAATATTTAAAATCATATACCTACCCAAGTTATAGGTACGTAAAAGATTTCATCTTCTGATTGTTCATTATTTTCCATACAAAATCATTAAACTTCCGTCATATTTAATTTTATTTCATTACCTTCCAAATTCAATCATTACCTTCCGTACTTATTTCATTACCTTCCGTGGGTTCATTACATTCCGTCTATTTTCTTGACAATTAAAGTTTTTTCATGAAGGCCTTTACTGATAATCTATACTTAAAAGGTACATGAATGATTATATGCAACTTTTTTTGTAAAATCGATAAAAAAAAATTTTTTCTCAAAATCTTTGAGATTTGGACGAAACGGAAGAATCACTCATGTATGTATGATATTTAATTTATGTATCTATTGTTGATTCTGATATCCGTAACACAAGTGCCTAAGCTACTTGCCACGGGATCAGATCAATTATGTGATGTAGCGTAATATTTATTTATATATTTATTAATTAACATAATTATGAAGTTGTATTTTGTCTTGGGCGGGAGAGTAGAATCCTCAATATTTGCGGTAAAAGCCACGATAGGCGGAATAGAAAGACAATATAGGAAAAGGAATATGCTATTGAAAAAAATTCCAGGTGATGATAGCTAATGGTTTGTAATGTTTTTCCAAGTGTAGTCACACGACTAGGTATATACTTATAGGAACTAGCAAAACACCGAACACCGATTTCGCTTTAAAACGTATGTTTTGGAATAAATTAAGAAGAGGCAAAACACAACATGACCTCTATTTTTCGTTGTCGGCAAAACAATGGAGGTTATTTTATTAACATAAGTAAATATAAACGTACAAACTTACAATAGTTTAAAAACCTTGACATTATAGTACGTCTGCATATATCTAGATTTGTATCATAGTGTTATAATTACACATAATACTTACCTACATATGTAGAGAGAACATTTTAAAATCCAGGAATATTATAGCTCTAAGTAACACTAAAAACAATAAAAATAAAATCTAGAAAGTAACTACCTATGTTTTCTATTTCTGTGCTTAATTAGAGTAATGCAAAATATACAGGACATTAATCTAAATAAGTCGCATAATTGTAATAACATTTCTTTTCAGTTCAAAAACCATTCATAGACCATGAAAACACAAAAGCGTTTGGTATAGATGGTGCTAGAAATCATTACATAGGGTTCCAGTCTTCAGTAGACCAGTGTGGAGTAAACTTAGGTAAGACTTGAATAAATAATAATGATAATTAAGTGAATTATTTAGACACTACCTACGCCTATATACTTGAGTATGATTTAGCAATGAAACGTCCCGTCTAAACTAGGGCTTACAGTAGCGCTACCATGAGTTTAAAAATTACGGACTCGATATCGCCTACGTAAATATGTCTATGAAAAACTTGTACAGCGCCTCTGGTGGTTACGCTAAGAACAAAAATCGGTCGTATGAAAAAAACAACTCGATAGGTTTTTAACGTACGTAAGTTTTCGATAGCCAACTCATGGTACCGCTACTGGCCTCAGTCACCCACCCTGGCCAAGTACAGGCCAACACAACCTTCGAATCTCTTTGGTGGTGTGCAAGTTTCTTCACTATGTTTTTTCTTCATCGAAAGAGAGTCGAAGAACTGGTGCCGTAGACAAAGTAACAGTATCAAAACGATAACGAAATATGGGATTGACATTAGACGCGATAAATCACGTGGTCAATCGAATGTCAACCCCAATTTATTCTTTTCGAACTTCGTTATCGTTTTTAGGGGTGAGAGCCATCCGCTCCCCCGCAAGCCCGGTGATGATGACAAGGCTCCTCCAAGCCATCATCGTTAGTCAGTTAGGAAAAAAAAATCGTTATCGTTTTGATATTGTGATCTGTCGCGTAAGCAATATTTTAACAAATTTTCACCCACAAGCCATCGACGCTCTACATACCTACGATAAAAATCTTATATTTCAGGAGCATGGCACGTTCTACCCAAAAAAGTTTATGAGGCAAACAAAGAATTCATTGACAGTGCAAATAAAAAGGATAAAGATAAATTTTTCGAAGACCAACTGAGGAATACTGATGTGCCTGTAATTTTATATTGTCATGGTAAGTGGGAAGTGTTTCGGCTATTAAATATTCTTTATTAAAAGTACTTGATCCTCTTTCCTGCCCGTGCCATTAAGGAATGCCCTTCCAGCTCATGTTTTCCCTCCCTCCTATGATCCCGGGCTCTTCAGGCGGGGCGTGAAACGGCATTTATGCAGGCCTTCAGGGTGAGGCCAGCAGGCATAATAGGGTCCATTGTGCCTGTCGACCTCATGCGTATGTTTTTGACACTTTGTTGGGAGTTAGAAAACTTAATATGTCCGTGATATTTGCCAAGTTGTTTTGTTTTAATGAGCTCCCGATATTTCGGCACTTTTGCAAGCGCCATGAAAACAACATCGAAATATCCCGAACATATTGAGTTTTCTAATTTGTGTAACCATGACAGATTAAAATTATACTTTGTTGGGGGTTTCGTACGAAACCCAGCACTTATATATTAAAATTTCTTTCATGATACGGGAATTCGAGTTTGATTTATTTATTTAAGTATTTATTTCCAGGCTTAACACAATCCAGAGCATACAACTACAGAGTTGAACTGTACAAAGTTCTTCAGGATATGGACGTTCATGTGATCGCGTTCGACTATAGAGGTAATTGTAAAGAATTAGAACTGGTAATGTTGTTCACTTTAATATAATATACATACATCTCTATATTCTTATTTTAAACTAGCGTCCGCCCACGACTTCATCCGCGTGGAAATGGTTTTGGCAGCAATTGTTTAAATAGCCTTTAATATACCTTGTAAAATTGGTTATGTATCAGTGATAGTCGAAATTGGTCCAGCCGTTTCGGAGATTATCGGAAACAAACAGACAGATAAAAATATTTCTAATTGTGTTTTTGTCATTGGTATCCGATTCATACCCATTAAGTTAAAAGTCGTTATTTTAATATTACAGATACTTTAATTTCATTTATTTGTATGTACTATCGGCAACGCTGGCGGTAGTACACTTTTCAAATAGATTACTTTAAACGCCAATAGCCCCGCCCACTGGCCAATAGAAGAGCACTTAAAGAAAATCTGTCAAAATCCAAGCAAAAACGTTCCAATAGTAGGAGAGCTAGCAAGAATTTTTTGGTAGATATTTGAGGCAAGCTGAAAACTTATCCTGTACCTCTCCTATTATATCCCAGCACGACACTGCAGACCTGGCTGGTGAGTAGCGGGGC
Organism: Maruca vitrata; assembly: GCA_039566165.1. Lineage (NCBI taxonomy): Eukaryota > Metazoa > Arthropoda > Insecta > Lepidoptera > Crambidae > Maruca > Maruca vitrata. The sequence goes on from CM076940.1 coordinate 1,845,368, forward strand.
TAAAGCAAACCCCCAAAAATATTTTTAATCTTTTTATTTATAACTAAAAAATAAGACTCACGTTGTAAGACAAATTATTTCGATGGAACTTCTACCTGTCAGGTGAACTGACAAAGTATATTTTTTTGGATTATAAAATATATTTTAAAATAAGAAAAATTGGGGGTTTGGTTTAGCCCCGGTACTCAGCCAGGTCTGCGGTTTTGTGTTGAGTTATAATATTAAAGGTATAGGACAAGTTTTCAGCTTGCCTCATATACCTACCGAAAAATTCTTGCAGGCTCTCGGACCACAATTTTGGCGGGGCTTGCTTTGACAGACGTATAAGCGCCAAGCGATTTTCACCTTATAGGTGGTCGACCGCCAAATACTCCGATAGTACATATGGATCAATATTTTTAGTTTCAAGTACTTTACCTAATTCTTAATGGCAAAATACTTGACACTAATATAACATCGCTTTTTGACTTCCAGGGTTCGCAGACTCCACTCTGGTGGTACCAAGTCAGGGGGGAATGGTGGAAGACACCCTGATGGTCTACTCGTGGCTACGGAAATTGGTGGGTGAGAAACCAGTCTTCGTTTGGGCACACTCCATAGGTAATTGGGATTGTAATTTTTTTTCTGATTTCTAATAACATAGAAAAAAACAAAACTTTGAAAAAAATATCCAAATCGGAAGTGCTGTATCTGAGGCCTTCATAAACTTACATGTAGGTTTTCATTTACTCGATTAATAAGAACAAATAATTAAAAGAATATTTAAGCAATGCCTTGACAAAAAATAACTTAATTTTTTACGATATTGGTATGGACACTTGAAGCGGGAGTCCAATTCTCTGGTGTCTTATAGTTTTAAAGTAACAGCAGTAGTAGCGCTACCATGAGTTTAAAAGTTACGGACACGTAAATATGTCTATGAAAAACTTGTACAGCGCCCCTGGTGGTCGCGCTAAAAATTAAAATCGGTCGTATGAAAAAAACAACTCGATAGGTTTTTTAATCCAGTCCGCAGGTATTTTTGCTCTGCAAAAGGTAGCGCTACGCTACCATGAGTTTAAAAGTTACGCACTCAATATCGCCTACGTAAATATGTCTATGAAAAACTTGTACATCGCCCCTGGTGGTTGCGCTAAGAACTAAAATCGGTCGTATCAAAAAAACAACTCGATAGGTTTTTAACGTACGTAAGTTTTCGATAGCCAACTCATGGTACCGCTACTGGTACGAGTAAATACTTCATAAATACTATTGTACCGAAAATGCTTTTACCATTAGCGTTTTGGTGACCTTCATCTGATTGCTTACAGTAGGAATAACAATTTTTAGACTCCCATTCTTCTTCTTCTTCTTCTTCTTCTTCTTATCGTATGGTTGATGAACAACCTGGTGTCAGAGTATTTAAACCGCCCGTAGGCCTCCGACATGGCTTCACACACCGTTGAAAAATCTCTCAGGTGTGCTGGTTTCCTCACGATGTTTTCCTTCACCGTTAAAGCGTCGGATGATGGTACATATGAATTTCAAATCTGAAAAACACATTGGTACCTGGCGGGGTTTGAACTGGCGACCTCTCGCATGACAAGCAACGACCTTAACCACTTGGCCATCGACGTTTTTACTCCCATTCAAGAATACTTTATTCGTACAGGCACAGGAGTGGCTCTGAAGTCCTTCAGCGAACTAGACGGGTTCAATTCCCGGGAGGGACTGGAGTTGCCGCCGCCTAACGGAATCATCCTTGAGAACAGTTTTAACAATATTTACGAGTTGCTTGAACACCATGCATACGCTAAGGTAAGTAAAAACTATGGACTGACAATTTGTTCTAATGATGGTGAGGAGTTCTAGTCATATTTTATTGCTCACTAGTTCTGCCAGCGATTTCGCCCGCGTGGAAAAAAGAATATAAAGGTAACCTACTTATATTGAACCTTGTAAAGTTAGCTATTTATTAGGGTAAGTCCCGTCGAAATTGGTTCAGCCGTTACTAAGATAAGCAGGAATAAACAGACAGACATAAAAAAAATCTTGTTTTTTGTTTCCACATATCCATTCAGAAAAAAAATCTTATTTATGTTCGAATGTAACTAAATGCTTCGGTCTTTCAGGCATTCGGCCGTTACTTTGTTACAAGTAAGATAGTAGATACATTCCCCTTTATTTTTATCTTGTTTTACATTTATTTGTTAGGGTAAGAGCCATCCGCTCCCCCGCAAGTCCGGTGATGATGACGAGGCTACTCCAAGCCATCATCGTATATCAGTTAGGACAAAAGACTTTTTAGACTCTATGCTGACATAAAGTTCGTTCTTACAATAATTGCATAATTAGTTATCAAGAAGATTAGAAAGAAAATCTAAAGATTAGAAAGAAACAAGGACAAAGAATGATACATTTTTTGTCCTTGTTTCTTAATTTTTTTTGTTTTTTTTTACTTTTTTCTTTCTTTTGTTTTACTTTCACCTTTATTTTTTAATTATATTTTTCTTTACCTCTTAAACAACCTTCCCCTAGCTATTCAACTGGCTCCCCCACTTCTACTCCACGCTGGTCCGCTCCGTGGCCAACAGCCCGGATGTGTGCCTACTTCCGGAAGTGGAGGCGCGGACTATGACGTCACTTCCGGTGTTGATGCTGCAGGCGGCCGATGATGACGTCATACCGTTCGAGTTGGGGACTAAGGTATGATGATTTAATTATTGACATATACGTCCGCTGCTCGCAACTGCCCTGTTTTAGCTGAAGGTATTATACTGTTTTAGCTACTTTAGCTTTAATTTCATGCGGCTAGCAGTGTCTGAATACGTCACATCTCTTAAAAGAACGATCGCTTCTCACGCTTCCGAGTTATTTTTTTTTATATTTGAAAAATTATATTTTTTTAACAAATAATAATTAAGTAGCATGATTCGATAGTACTAGTAAAGGTAGGTAAATCCTTCTGCTACGGGAAAACATCCACTAAACTTTTACGGCGTATAAAAATTTTGTTTCTTTTTAGTCAGTCAGTAGTCAAAGGACGCTTATTACAACGTATAATAATACTCTTAAATTTTCTGAGACTTTAATAAACAACATTTCGACTTACCCCAAACTAGAGCTTTTTTTTTTTTTCGAAAGGACTAAGCTGTTAGCCTAAAAATGGCTTCTACAACTTCACCGGGCTGGCGGGGGAGCGGAAGGCTCACACCCCTACCAAACTAGAGCAATCAGTGTGGCTACCATGAGTTTAAAACTTACGCACTCGATATCGCCTACGTGAATATGTCTATGAAAAACTTGTACAGCGCCGCTGGTGGTTACGCGAAGAATTAAAATCGGCCGTATGAAAAAAACAACTCGATAGGTTTTTAACGTACGTAAGTTTTCGATAGCCAACTCATGGTAGGCCCTCAGGCCTCAGACAATCACGTTATCGGATTCTTTTTTTTTTTATTAAAATATTTCTTATAGGGAATAAGGAATATTTTCTTGTTCCCAGTTGTACGGGGAGATAGTGGAGAGCAGGAAGAATGAGGAAGAGCGTCCCATATTCAAGATCTTCCGGACAGCGGGACACACTCACATCTGTAGGGACACGGCTCTACCGGGAGTAGTGAGGTAATTCATTACATCCTTATCCATACTAATATTATAAATCCGAAAGTAACTCTGTCTGTCTGTCTATATGTCTGTCTGTCTGTCTGTCTGTTACGCTTTCACGCATAGAGTACTTGACCGATTTAAATGAAATTTGGTACAGATATAGTCCAGAGCCTAGGAAAGGTTATAGGCTACTTTTTAACCGACTGCGCTATAAGGTAGTAATGTTTTACCCGTTAAACGTCTCTACGCGGACGAAGTCGCGGGCGGTAAGCTAGTCTATTAATATTTGGGACATCTCCTCACACGATCACCTAACCCTAAACTAAGCAGAGCTTGTACTATGGGCGTCAGAGACTTATACACATAATCACTCAGACACGGAACATACAGAAATCTTCATCACATCATATTAGAAAACTGAAACTGTCCGGGATATTTACCATGTTGTTTTGTTTTAATGAGCTCCCGATATTTCGGCACTGTTGCAAGCGCCATGATCACGGGTGAACTGTAGGACTGCGAGAATGAAATATCCCGGACAGTTTCAGAGGGCCTACCATGAGTTGGCTATCGTAAACTTACGTACGTTAAAAACCTATCGAGTTCTTTTTTTCATATGGCCGATTGTAGTTCTTCGCGTAACCACCAGGCGGCGCTGTACATGTTTTTCATAGACATATTTACGTAGTCGATATCGAGCGCGTAAGTTTTAAACTCATGGTAGCCCCACTGTTTTCTAATGTGTGTAACCATGACCGTTTAAGTTTATACATCACATCATAATGTTCATGTATGTGCCGGTTGGGGATCGAACCCAAGAGTCTTGGAACTATAGCTGCTGTCACAAACCACCATTCCATCGAACCAGTCTCATATCTTAAATATCACAGTACTTTTATCCTTACTATCTTTACTTCCTTACTAAAATTATAAATGCGAAAGTAACTCTGTCTGTCTGTTTGTCTGTTACGCTTTCACGCATAGAGTACTGAACCGATTTAAATGAAATTTGGTACAAATATAGTCCAGGGTCTGAGAAAGGACATAGGCTACTTTTTAACCGACTGCGCTATAGAGAAGTAATGTTTTACCCGTTAATACTCGCTATGCGGACGAAGTCGCGGGCGGAAAAATAGTATATAATAAGTAATAAAAAAAATAAGTGATTTATGTAAGCTGTTGCACGAAACGCACGAATAATCTTATTAATCCAATGTATTTTTTGTTACAGGAAATTCTTTAAGAAGTATACGTAATTTCGTCTCCGTCAAGACCTGGTTGATATTTTTTTTAAAGTAAAATTATATTATTGTCTATAGTTCTTTCTTTACTTGTCCCCCTCATATCCTAATGTACATAAATATTTGTTCCGATTGGGAATCGAACCCCCGACTCTTGGAATCGTAGCTGGTAAACCTGGGTCACTAACCACTGTTCCACCGAGCCAGACGAATCAGGATTCACATATTGTTTCTATTCAACATAAATTAGTATAGGTACTTTAGTGCATAATTATAAGTTTACTGATGATTTCACAATAATATGATAATATGAATACTTTTTTGATGGTCTTTTAGATTACCTATTAAAAAAATAATACTTCAACTTGATAACATCATTGGTTTCAACTGTCAAATTTATAGTAATTATTATAACTAAACACAATACAATGAAGATATAATATAATGAGTTGTAATCACGTGAAAAAAATAGAAAAATAGATGGAAAAATGAACAAAAAAACAAATCTTCAGCACTGCAGATTAGCGCCTATCCAATATGGTGCTTGGGTAAGTCAAATGAACTTTAAGTACCTACGTACTACTAACCTTAAGTACTTACTTGCCCCTAAGAATACCCTTAGAACAAGTTTTAATTATAAGTGTAAGATTGCCTGAGTATTACCTTTTGAGTGGAACACAAAAGCTTGGGCTTCCCCCAATTCTCTCCATTTCTACGGATCTGTGGTTAGAGATGGCCAGGTTAGGTCTTGAGCGTCGAGATCAACGCGCCATCCCTTTTTAAGTCTTCCCCTTGGCCGACGACCTTTCGGTTGCTATTCGGTGACAAGTTTTGCTCATCTCCCGGAAAGAAAGAAAGAAAGAAAGAATATTTATTTGCAACGATGTGGTAACAAATTGGTCTTAAAAATAGTTTTATGGATCACACATTTTACCTATTACTGGTATGCAAATATTAGTCTTAAATCTAAGTTAGTCTATTAAAGCTTCTATATATTAACATACAGTATTATATTCTTTACATATTATATACCTATGCCGTGCCCGGCGTGGAAATTACCTAGGTACCAACTTTAAATGTCTAGCTGTTTCTATTCGCCAGAAATAATTGGGCATGCATTGTGATGGGCGGGCATGAGCGTTAAAAATGTGTAGGGAGGCAAGCTGCAAGCAAACTGTCAGCCGTTCACTGTTCGCCTATTGGGGACCTAAATGTAAGGTTGAATTCCAGAGTGATATTAGTGGCCGGCGCGTCGGTGACGGCCAGCTTGTTCGTGGTTCAGGTGGCTGTGCTGCCTCTACTTTTCAAGTACAGTAAATCCGTGCAGAGGAAGATGGTCTTCTCCAACTGCAGTGAGTATAGCTAGGGGCTAGGGATGAGAGCCACCCGCTCTCTCGCAAGTCCGGTGATGACGACAAGGCTACTAGCCATCTCCGTTGTCAGATAGGAAAAATAAAGCGAGTACTTATTCTTATGGCGTCTAACCATATCGGCCATTGCGACCGATTTCATCGGAGATATATTATTGTGCGCAAACACAAGTGCACTCTCTGTTCTCTCACTCTCATACTCGTAGTTCTTTAAGACAATCCAATATGACCGATGAGAGTTAACTTACTTTCCTAGGCACGGGCGTGTATCCGTGAACTTGCTGAAACTTAGCTGAGTAATTCCTGAACAGAAAACGTCACAAAGGTTGGGCTGACCCCGGAATCGAACTGGGGATTTCTCAGTCCGAACGCAGCCCTTTCTACCAATAGACCAACGACGAAGTTGTTTTTTTATATGTATTAAACCTCACTGACTAATAAGGATGGCGTATCGAATCCAAACATATGAATACTAATGTAACTTGTACTAATTTATTCTAAAAAACATAATCAAAGCCTAGATTCTAAAATAGATGATTTGATGAAATGATGATATTCTGAAACAAGAGTGCCTACTAAAGCATAATAGCAACAAATGCAAATGCTACTTTGCGCATAATTTTATTACAGGCGCAAAAATATTTTGACACTTAGCTTGGATACAGATTACATAATACTCGAATACTAGCATAGCATAGATCATAAATAATAAATGCATCATAAGTAATTTTATTCTAGTAAACTACCCCCGCAACGTGGACTACGAGAATCCTTCCAGTTGCAACATCATCGGTGGTCGGAACTTCTACATCGAGTTCAGCTCATTGGTCGACAAATGCCCTATTAAATTAGGTAAACATTTTAATTAATAATTTTCTGTAGCTTTCGTATTTTGACTGGCTCGATAGCGTATGCGATAGTGCCCGTCTCTTGCGCCAATAGTCGTGGGTTCGATTCCCACTCGGGACAAATTATTGTGTGATTAATATTGGTGTCTGTTCCGTGTCTTGGTATAATAATTATATAAATAACACTATAAATATTTCTGTATACCACTGTTGTTTATGTTATCCGTAACACACGTACTTAAGTAAGTTACTTCGAAATCGGAACAATGTATATTATCTTGGTATGGTTTTTATTTATCACTACCTACTTAGTTTATAACACAGTTGCTTTCTCTGTCCGTTTGTATACTAAAATCATCAAAACTGCGCAACGGAATTTGAAGCTGTTTTTTTTATAGATAGAGGGATTAAAAAGGAAGTTTTATGTCAAATTCACCTGAAGCGAAGTGAGGACGGGTCACTAGTTTATAATATTTTTATTACAAACTAGTTGACCCGACAGACTTGGTCCTGTCAAAAAAATATGAAAAAGAAAAGGGCTGTTTTTAGGGTTTTCCCGGCAATTATTCGATTTTTCCTCGCCGTAAGAACCATCCTTGGACTTCAACGAACATTTAAAAAAAGAATTGGCTAAATTGGTTCAGGCGTTATTGAGTTATGCGCTTACCAACACATTTTGCAATTCATTTATATATATAAGAAGACTAGTGACCCGCACTCGCTTCTCTTTAAGTGAATTTGCTAGCTACCACTAGCTTTTGCTAATGATAATGCTGATTGACCTACTGTTATACGCTTCTGTGTTGTAGGCGCCTGGCATATCGTCCCTCGTTCGCTGTTTCGCGACGTGTTCGTGGTTCGCGACTACACGCGACTTGACTGCCATCTCCATGACGAGCTGAAGAGGACCACCAATACCATAGTGCTTTACTGCCACGGTAACGTACCGAAATTTGACAAAAAAGTTCCGACAACCGCTAAAAGATGGCGCTTTTAGCAAAACTTTGGACTAACGGAAGCTGTTTGAAGGGATGGTGCTATGAACTGCTATATTCAATTATTAATTTAGCTTTAGTAAAGAAAGCGGATGCTATTTCGACTAAGGAATTATCCGGAATATAAAACCTATTGTTTGCCTATTGTATACAGTAGCGCTACCATAAGTTTCAAAGTGACACACTCGATATCGCCTATGTAAATATGTCTATGTAAAACTTGTACAGCGCCCCTAGCGGTTACGCTAAGAACTAAAATCGATAGTATGAAAAATCAATTCGATAGGTTTTTAACGTACGTAAGTTATCGATAGCTAACTCATGGTACATCTACAGTTCTCCTCATTAACTTAATAACTTTCTGCCCACATATCAGGGAACTCCAACCATCGAGGTTCCCCCCACCGCTTGCTGATGTATCGGGTATTCCAAGACCTGAACTTCCACGTCATCACTTTTGATTACAGAGGTATGTGTTTGTTTTTTTTTTATAAATATTGGTTACCAATCTAATTTAGATATGACTATAATTTTCTAAACTAAACTCGCACCCAGAAGTAACGTGCATTGAGTTATACGAGTATACTATGAACGTGTTTACTTTTCTTGCGTGATATAGGATATAAAATAATTTGTTCAGTAGTATGAAAACTGTCTGACAGCGCCATCTATTGGTTGCTGATAGAACTTCATTGTTGAGTCTCCACAGTGAAATGGTTTCGTCTTCAGGGTATGGCGACTCCACGCGCGTGAGACCCACAGAGAATGGTGTGGTGGAGGACCTCCTCCAGATGTACAGATGGCTATCGGACCAGCTCGCGGGGGGTCCCCGACCCAAAGTGCTGCTGTGGGGTCATTCCCTTGGTAACGTTTGGATCTTGGTACCCACGTCATGATTCTGAACAAGCTCGTTTGGACCACATTTTTGATAAAACTTGGTTATTGTACCAAACCTTTGTCTAGTAATTAGCTATTTGGCCAGAGTCCGGCCGTTGATGGTGAAATCCTGCTCCAAGAGTTCTATCGGGTTATTCCCATTTGTCCCTTTTGAGGACCACTACGACTCTTGTCGAAAAATATTCAATCTGCCCAATATTTGTGTAATTATTAACTGTCTCATATTATTCTACTTGAGACTACCCCTCTATTTGAGGTTCGATGTGACATTTTTAAGAAAAACTCTCAATGACCTCAAAGATGTCTAAGTTTAGAGGGGACAAATGTTAATAACCCGATCTATCGAGCGATGAACTTCATCATCAACAGCCTAGCAATCCACTTGTGAATATTCCCTCTCCCCAATTGCTCACCACTCACGTCTGTCCTCGGCTACTTGCATCCGACTCTCACCGACAGCCATGCGATGATCATCACTTCAACTTACCTGAGGTCTTTACGTCTGCCCAGATGTGTTAGCCTCTCTACAACTCATTTACCTCAGCGGTTGAAGGATGAGCTTACCTTTCCTTTTTTAACTTCTGACTGTTGCCTCATGAACAGGCACGGCGGTGGTGGCCAACTTTTCTGCCCATCATGCAGAGTTAGCGCGCCGCGCTGGCATGCCGCCGCTGCCCGCGCCTGATGCCTTGATCCTCGAGGCTCCTTTTAGCAACCTCACCGATGAGATTGAGGGGCATCCACTGTCGAAGGTAGGGAGAAGAGAATTAGGGGATCACTGCCCTAAAATCAAATGAGGTCTTAGAAAACCTCGGAGGTAATGAGGGAAGAATTAGGGATCAATGCCCTAAAATCAAATGAGGTCTTAGAAAACCTATAAGTTACATACTTTTTAGGATTGGGTACTGTCATTGGGCCCAAATACAAGATTCAGATGCTTAGCCATTGCCTAGAAAAAATGGAAACTATGCTTTTTCTCTTTTTTAGGGTTCCGTAGCCAAAATGGCAAAAACGGAACCCTTATAGTTTCGTCATGTCCGTCTGTCCGTCTGTCCGTCTGTCCGTCTGTCACAGCCGATTTACTCGGAAACTATAAGTACTACAGTGATGAAATTTGATGGGAATATGTGTTGTATGAACCGCTACAAAAATATGACACTAAATAGTAAAAAAAAGAATTGGGGGTGGGGCCCCCCATACATGTAACTGAGGGATGAAATTTTTTTTTTCGATGTACATACCCGTGTGGGGTATCAATGGAAAGGTCTTTTTTAATCTAAGTGACCGTGCATAACTTTTCCGCATCGAAACACCAGGAAGACATTGGGAATAGGAGGGCTTATATTGGTAGATATTAGTATGAAGAGCTGGTTTCCGCAAGTCGAAAACAGTCCACTTATTTTGCGTGGATTGGGATCAATCGAACCCTCTCAGCTTATTGAGGCAGGCCAGCAGCCTCATCAAGCTGCGGGCGGCCTCGTTGGGCGACTGGACTTGGACTGAACCTAACTCCAAATCCGTTCACCAGCTCGTCTCCTGGCTGCCGTACTACCAGGACATGTTCATCAAGCCGTTCCGAGCATCGTCGGAGTACGCGTTCACCACTGACCAGTATCTGACTGCGGTGCCTCACCTGCCCATCCTGATGCTTCACTCTAGGGGAGACAAGATTGTGCCTTTTGAGCTTGCTGTTAAGGTCGGTTTTTGATTAGCAACAGAACCTCATCATCAGCAGAGCGTATAACTTGGCCCACTGATGGACGTAGGCCATTCCAAATTTCTACCTTTCCTCGACTACTCGCATCTAACTCCTACCAGCCGTTCTGCACAAATCGTCACTCTACCTGGGCTGAGGGCGTTTGCCCACACTTTGCTGAGACGTGGTATGCACTTCATAATTCGTTTGCCGTTTCTACGGCTGATATGGCAGCCCACTTCCACTTTATATTCAACACACAAGTTATTTAATAGAATATAACACCATTTCGCTATTGTAACGAGTACTGCAGCGCTACCATGAGTTGGCTATCGAAAACTTACGTATGTTAAAAACCTGTCGAATTGTTTTTTCATACGATTTTAGCTCTTAGCGTTATCGCTAGTGGCGCTGTACATTTCTTACATAGGCGATATCGAGTCTGTCACTTTTAAACTCAAGGTAGCGCTACTCATCGCCCTAGTTTAGGGTAGGCCCGTACCTCAACAGTGAGGACCTAAATGGGCTGATGATGATGGGCCGATTATGATGATTTAGGTTAAAATGTCTTTTCTCTCTGGCAGCTTCACGCAGAACTGGAGGCGTCCCGCGCCACTCACCCGGGCGCCGCCCCTCTGGCGCTGCACGCCTTCGAGAGAGGCCTAGGGCTGGGCCACAACAACCTCTGCGAAGCACCAACGCTGCGTTACGTCATCAGGTACTAATTAACCTTTTTTAAATTCGCAGGGCATCGATTAACGCATTGTCATTTAAGCTTGAGGTTTACCAAAGTTGGTGAGTGGGACTTCCAGCCAGTCTCGTAACTAAACGGAGCCAGTGACCAGACAGCGTCTAGTTTTATTTCTATTCTTATCTAAGTAGAGGCCTGGAGTAACCCTTCCGCTCCCCCGAAGGTCTGGTGATTCTTCAAGCTATCATCGTAGTCAGTAAGAAGAAAAAAAACAAAGAATACCAATCAGCCTTTTTTTGAACGTGGAGAGTACCTAACGCGTCGTCATTTAAGATATAGGGTTGCCCGAGGTGTGTGGGACTCCCAGCCACAGCCACTGCTGGTAAGATGGAAAATCACCAGCTCTCTTGGACCGAAGTGCTATGACCAGGGGTGTTCCCACTAGTTCCACATTGTGTCTTGGCTGAATCTTCGGCATAAGGAACCAGTCTTGGGACTGATACGACGATCTGTTTTTTTTTTAACCGATCACGGTGATGGCTTGGAGTAGCCTTGTCATCATCGCCGGACTTGCGGGGGAGCGGATGGTTCTGACCCCTTAACCACTATTATGTTGTTGTTTCGGTCACTAGGCTATTGCTGTCACGAAAGACCGGTTTGAAATGATATTATTTTATCTGTATCATCTCTTCTTATCCTATGGTTGATGAACAACCTGGTGTCAGAGTATTTAAACCGCCCGTAGGCATCTGACATGGCTTCACACACCGATGAAAAATTTCTCAGGTGTTCTGGTTTCCTCACGATGTTTTCCTTCACCGTTAAAGCGTCGAATGATGGTACAAATGAATTTCAAATTTGAAAAACACATTGGTACCAGGCGGGATTTGAACTGGTGACCTCTCGCATGGCAAGCAACGACCTTAACCACTCGGCCATCGACGCTATTTTATCTGTATGAATACTTAACAGAGAGATGTCGTTTTAATGATATGAATAGTATACTTTCATAAATTAGTGCCTACCTAGCTGTAATAGATGATTGGACCTAAATTTTAGTTTTTGTTACAGCGACTTCATGGAATTAATAAAGAAGAAATAAATGATGATGACTAACAACTCTATCTAAAATAAAATTAAGCACACAATTTGTAAGTATCTAATACAAATTTAATAAACTAATGCCATGTTTGTTTATTGTTTTATTCTATTTCTCCAACGCAATACAAAAGCAAACTTATTCGTTAATATTTTTAGAGTATAATTTTAAAAGTAACGTTGAAAAACAAAATAATCTAAATAGGACATTCGATTATCGACCTTATGTAATTTGTTGTAAAGTTAAATCAAGATAAAACCATCCTTTTTACCGCAATCAAGATCGTCCATTAGTTAATTTGTACAAATCGGCCGCCATATTTTATGGGTCTTTTTTAGTAGCACCGCGAGCGTGTAATAAATCTCGGAAATTATTAAAGGACTGGCCGCTGCACGGTAGCCGGGGAAAAAAATATTTATTGTCTGTGGCACGGAGTCGAATGCAGGGCTCGGAAACATTTTATTTTTATTTCTGGCGTGGAATACTTTTGGCTTTATTATTGTGGTTAGGTTCAATACTTTAGCCACCATCAAACTGGACAGAAAAAAATATATTATGTTATTTGCTACTGCTTATAACGCGTGTTGACCCATAAAGTAGTTAATATTGTTTGTATTCTGCGCGGAGTTTCGTACCTAACAACGTGTTTTTTAAAAAAATAGTATTAATCATGATAAGGGGTAAATGTAATTTGCCTAGTACATTATTTTGTAATATAGGTAGAATTAATTTATTGATTCTTAAATAATATTTTTCCTAAATTCACTGATTAGTAGTTTAGGTAAGCCTCCCAGCCCAGGTACAAAATTAACACATTTTGATTTTGTGGAATGTCCATAAGAATTGTGTTTTACATTATCTGAATTTCAATATTTTGTCTTGCTTTTTGTCCTCAATTCCTCAAAATGGTTGGGCACACCTGTTCATTAACCGTGTGTGAATCAAACATTCTTTATTTGAATTTATTCGTCTCCCGATCTCCGTACAATGGAACGGAAACCCTTTGTAACACAAACCACTGTAAACCCTACGTCTTGACCCCTCGTCTTTAAACCTCCTTAGTAATTTACTACTACAATGGACCTTAACGTTTGAAGTGTGAAGGGTCTAGATAAACGGTCGTTTGGAGTTCGAGACGGCGGAAACACGTCACGTTCCAAATTAGGTTTTTTAAATGTTGTTCTAACGCATTGTTAGTTATTGTAAAGCCGTGTGTAGGAATGTAAGAATTTTCGCTTGAAGTTCGTATGGATTGGTCTGTAAGTATTATCGTTTTTTTTTTCGTTCAGATTTTTTACGTCACCGATTAAATAGTAGTCCGTGTCCTTTCTTAAGCTCTAGCTAGACTAATTGTGTATCAAATTTCATCTAAATTTGTTCAGTAGTCTTGGCATAAACACGACGAATAGTTACTTCTGCGTTTATTATATTACTACGGACTGGCAACTTGTGACTATTCTATTTTACAATCTATAATACATTTCTTCTTCGTTTTCAATTAGGTCCAGGAATTAAATAAAATCTAAAGTTGGATGAGTAATAAAATTATAATAAATGTTGCTATGAACAATTATCTTTTTGTATGCCAAAACATTATATTTTTAAACGAATATCCATCCTTTCATATCATAACTAGCTTCCCGCGACTCCGTCCGCGTAGAGACGTTTAACGGGTAAAACATTACTTCTTTATAGCGCAGTCGGTTGAAAAGTAGCCGTAACCTTTTCTAGGCTCTGGACTATATCTGTACCAAATTTCTTTTAAATCGGTTCAGTACTCTATGAGTGAAAGCGTAACAGACAGACAGACAGACAGAGTTACTTTCGCATTTATAATATTAGTAAGGATTAGTAAGGATAATGGATACAGATGATTGGATGAGTTCCAAATTAATATAAATTCAAAGATCAATCTTTTGGTACGCCAAAACAACCTCATTATATTTTTAAACAAACATCCATCTTTTTACATCATAATAATGGATACAGATAATATTTCCGAATCGAACAGGTGGTGTAATTATGTTGAAACTACCGTTTCATTGATATTGGTCAAGGAGCCGTGAACTAACGCCCTCTTGCGGGACTCGACACATGCGAACATCCTAGCCCCTGCGGCGAAAATTGCCGTCAAATCTCTAGCTCTACCACCCTTAGGGAGGGGGTGTAGTACATTATATCGATTGAGGGAGAGAAAGCTAAATTATTCTAAAACCGTCAAATTGTACCCACATTATTTTCAAATGCGGAACAATGATGGAAGACGATTATAATGATAGCTGTGCTGAAAAATAACTAACAAGAGAAAAAAAGCAGTGTGGTTGACTAAGACCTTATCACCCTAGTTTAGGTTAGGCTCGTGCTTCAGCAGTGGGGACGTATATGGGCTGATGATGACGATGATGATGATGAATAATAAATATTTCACAACATCACATACATCGATCTGATCCCGTGGTAAGTAGCTTAAGCACTTGTGTTACGGAAATCAGAAACGACTGTGGATACACAAATTTACTTAAATATATTTAATAACATACCCAGACACGGAACAAACACCGATGTTCGTCACAAAAATATTTGTCCCGAGTGGGAATCGAACCCACGACTCTTGGAACCGTAAGTAGTAAACCTGGGTCACTAACCACTGTTCCACCGAGCCAGTCAAAAGTTACAGTTAACTAGTTAGCTTGGAAGTTATATCGATATCGATAAAACCCTTATAACCCCACCCCTATCTTTGTGAGGGTGAAATTTAATATTCATAATAGCTGCACGCAGCGTTTGTTTAGCCTCTTCGCGGTCGTCGCCGGCTTGATTGCAGATTACTGCACTTGGACCCAAGGGTTGTAGGAGGGTTGTGTCTCTACAACCCCACCGGTAACGTTGCGCGGCGGCAACCCATTGCGTAACTCATGCAATTGCGCTGCGAGTCGTTTGTGGCGCGCTATTTGAAAATGCGTTGACTCATGACTCGTTTAACTTATTAGTAAGTGTTTGGGTAATTCAAACATTTAACGAAATCTTTTCTCTTTATAAATTAGTATACCTACCTGATTATAAATTAGTTTAACTAAATGAATGCAATTGTCTAGATTAAATTTATTTTATTTTACAATCATTAGACTTTTTTTGAACCATCCGCGTACCAACCAGACATAGATTGCCTAGATTAAGGTTTAGTTCCCATAAACAAATAATAAATCACACAATAGCACAAGCTTTTTTGCTACGAATATCATAAACACCAGTGTTCGTCACACAAATACTTGTCTCGACTGGGAATCGAACCCACGACCCTTAGAATCGTTGCCAAGGTCACTAACAACTATTCCACCGACTCAGTCAACATAGGGGTGAGAGCCATCCGCTCCCCCATAAGTCCGGTGATGATGACAAAACTACACCAAGCCAGGATCGTAGTCAGTTAGGAAAAATAAAATATTTACAAGGTAGGTACCTAATGTTCAAACTAGGCAGTGGTGACGTCAAGTACTTCTATCTAAGAGCAAACTTGAGTTAACTCATAGTTCTGTAGCGGTACCATGAGTTAGCTATCGAAAACTTACATACGTTAAAAAACTATCGAATTAGTTTTTTCATACTATTGATTTTAGTTCTTAGCGTAACCGCTAGGAGCGCTCCTACAAGTACAAGTTCCCTCTTTTAAACTCATGGTAGCGCTACTGGTGCACTACTATCTTGAGTTAAGCTCTAAATACAATATCTTGAATTTCCCAACACTAGAGGGTTATATAGAACTCTTGCTCCTTATAAATGCCTGTATGATTGAAAGGGTCGGGTACCACCAAATGTAATAGTTGAAGCCCTAAGTTTAAGAATTACCTAGTTCATTTGTATCTTAGTGTCTTTTTCATGACGTTTCTTCCTCCCTATCCTACCCATAGATATCTACGAAACATTTTCAATTGGTTTTGGACCTTAAATAATCAAATTTCAAAAAGTCCATATAGTTTAGAGTGCCCTATAAAGGATTATGATTAAATATTCAGACTGAGTTTGGACTAGTATCTAAGCCCATAGGACCACATTTGGATTAAATATCATCGGGTAAAAAACATATAAAAGTAGGTAGGTAGGTACATTTACACATTCGTCATGTTGAAATAAAAGAAAATTTTTTATATTTCCTCAGAAAGTAATAAATAAATGTTCTATTGACGGTGTTAGCATTAACAACATCAGCTATGCTGATGATATGGTGCTGCTTGGCCCGACTGCGAGCGCCATAGCGAGTATGTTGCGAGTGTGTGAGAAGTATGCTGCCATTAATGGGCTCATCTATAATGTTAAGAAGAGCGAATACATGGTGTTTAAGGCCGCTGGTGGGTGTCCGGAAAACTCATACTTGATTACCCTTAATGGCTTGTGCATAAATAGAGTAAATAAATTTAAATACCTCGGACACATTCTTACAGACGACCTTAAAGACGATGTAGACATCGAACGAGAGCGTAGGGCACTGGCAGTTCGAGGAAACATGTTGGCTCGTAGGTTTTCCCGTTGTACTGATCAAGTAAAGATCACGCTTTTTAAAGCATATTGTCAGAGCTTTTACACGGGAAGCCTATGGGTCCACTACACCCAGAGATCGCTGAGTGTCCTACGTGTTCAATATAACAACATCTTCAGAATGCTGTTGCGACTTCCACGCCACTGTAGTGCATCGGGAATGTTTGCGCAACACCACACGAATGGCTTTCACGCCATCATTCGTAATAAAACCACATCTCTGATAAACAGACTGCGCGCCAGTTGCAACAGCATACTGAAAACAGTGGCGGATAGGTACGACTCACACTTATGGAAATGTATGGTGCGAAGAGTGATTTGAATTGTATCACAATGTTTCGATGTCTCGCCACAATAAATAATAATAATATTATTATAAAAACCGAAAATTAAAATTATACTAACACTATTTTGATAAGATTAAATCGTATGTTACTAACCCTATATGAACTGTAATGATTGTTTGAAATAAATATTTATTATTATTATTATTATTATTAATAACATAGATATAATAAAAACCTTACAGACAATACAATAAAAAAAATAGAAAATTACCAAACAAAAACGTTAACATTTTTCATTAAGATAAAGAGACAATTTGAGGCACAGTATTTTAGGAAAGCCGACAAAAAAAAATAACAAAACCATAAAGTGGGCAAGTAAGTAATTACTTTATGGTGAAATTGACCTACAAACAGACGGCAATTAACTAAAAGTTCTGGATGGAAACAACATGGCCGCCATTATGGAATGAGACGGCCCGCTAAATGGGCAAAATCTCGTCGACATTAAAGATGATTAAACACTAGATGTGCAAATAATTTTACTTTACCCATAAGGAAGGATGATCCTGGGCTCTTCAGGCGGGGCGTAAAACACCATTTAAGCAGGCCTTCAGGGTGAGTGCGACAGACTCAATATGGTCTATTGCGCCTGTCGACCTCATATGTGGATCTCTCTACCTCTTATCATCAGGTGAGGTCATCTTGTAAGCTTATTATAAAAAAAAGGATCCATAGACCCATTATTACAAATCTGATTTCTATTAATGGGGCCAATGGCTCCTTGGCGTACTGGGTTGTGCCCCTGCCTCATTCGCCTAGAATCGTGAGTTCGATTCCCAATGGGACAATTATTTGAGTTAATTTAGTTTTTTATTGTACAAGATTGTTGTTTCTGATAATATAAGTACTTGAGCTACTTACCACGGGATCAGATCAATGTCCGTAATAATTATGTGATATTGTAGTGATGAATATAAGAAAAAAAACACTTGACTAGGTATTTTATTATTTTTATCAAAATCTTCTTTTCTAGTTTTCAACAAAAATCTCCTGGTCTTTTCATCCCGGACTAAGCACTAAGACATCAAATGTCACATCTAGTGATGTACATCCTCAGCTAGTTCCCGGACTCCGGGATTTATTCCCGTTGTTAATTGAACAAGGACGATTTTTTTTACCAACTTTATGTTTTTCACTTTTCGCCCGTTCGTCGGACAGGTTATTATTCTTTCCGTTAGAAATAAGTAGGTGTCATTTATTCATACTTTTAAATTGACAATTTTATGAAAGTGACTTTTATGAAAAATATGTAGTAATGTATAATTAATGAGTCATGTTTGTCTCATTTTCAAAGTTATTTTAACCTAAGTGTATGTTAAGGAATAATGAAGTGAAAACTCACTGAAAGTCTCTATTTTTAAAATACATTAAGCACATTTTATCCTTGTAGGAGTCAAAATATTCAGAATGAACTTGAGTTCATAGAAATAATTTCAGTAAAATGAGTGTAGCCAAAATATGTCCCAAAACCACTAACAACAAAAACTAGCGACAACATTTACATTAAAATTACTAGTTTATGCCGTCAACTATAAATAACGCACAAATATAAGACCCTCTATATTACCACCATAATCTGAATATCGCTTCAGGTCCATAAATCATAGATACTCCATTATTTATTACCGATTCAATTTAACCCACCTACATACGTTTATTGTTTATGCCAAGACTGCCTATGATAAAACAAAAAATGTGCGTCGGATGAGCGCCGAGAAAAAACATCTCTTGGGCACAGACTCCTTTAAATAAAATAAAGAGTCCACAAAGACATGTCGGTAAAACAATTGAGGGACCATCGACAAAAAAGGTCGCATCACTATTGTTTCTGCATTCGAAAGTCAACCTTCTACTTGGCGCCATAAAAACGGTTTGGAAGAGCGAGCGTTTGGATTTACAACGCTCCGTTTCACTGTGAGCGGAAGCGGTTACATATTTATAAAATGGAATCGATTTTTAAATGAGCCAATGGTGGAGCTCGTTTTGAGAGGCGGGAAGCGGTTGGCCCCACCCCGGCTCCGCTGTCAGATGAGTGTCGCGCGCGCTTTTTTGCTCGTTCATTCGGGCCGCAGCAGCCGAGCCCGACGGACCGTCTGATCGTTCAATAGTACCGTTCACTCCAATTTATGGATTGGTCGAGATTTTACTGCGACGGTACAATTTTTACGGCTTTAAACCTTGGATCAGCGTTCAGTTTGCGCTATCGATACCAATATCGAAGTTTTGGCCTATTTTATTTGGAATTTTATTCGTTTTCCGTTTATAGGGGGAATTCTTGTTTTAGTACCAGTATCTGGTTGGTATTTATATGTTGTCATAAGGTATGTAGGTAAGTTTTAGAGTCTCAATTAGGAAGATAATGCCTATATGACATGACTATTGTTTTTTATTCAGGAACAACATAAGTAAAATAATTACACATTATATTGTTTTGTTGTGGAAGTGTAAATTGTAATATAATTTATACTACCAAATGAAACGGTATGATTTTATGATTTCGGAAATTATAAGCTTTTAACCTAATTTGAATATTATCTAAATCGTAATAGAATTTGCATTCAATTGAAATTAATTTAGTAGCGCTTACATTTTCAACTAAAACGCAGATATCAAAATTCGTTTCATAAGTAGATATATAAATTTATAACACGATTTTAGGGGTACGGTATGTGATTATTAAAATACCTGCTTCTTACGTTGCTAAATGATCCTTACTAATATTATAAATGCGAAAGTAACTTTGTCTGTCTGTCTGTCTATTACGCTTTCACGCATAGAGTACTGAACCGATTTAAACGAAATTTGGTACAGATATAGTCTAGACCCTAGGAAAAGATATAGGCTACCTACTTTTTAACCGACTGTGCTAAGAAGTAATGTTTTACCCATTAAACGTCTCTACGCGGACGAAGTCGCGGGCGGAAAGCTAGTAGATCATAAATATAAAAGAAGATAAATAGATTTACCAAATTACAAGAAAAAGCCTTAAAGTACTATTAAAAGCCATAGTATAGTCATATAGGTATATTTTTAATTAATTACCGAGTTAAATAAAAAAATATCTACACAGAGTTCATAATGATTATTTCATGATAATGCATGCTTAACCTTAAAAAACAAAACGACCACTGTTTATAAGTTAGGGGTGAGAGCAATCCGCTCCCCCGCAAGTCCGGTGATGATGACGAGGCTACTCCAAACCATCATCGTATGTCAGTTAAGAAAAAAAGCACTGTCTATACATTTTTCGGAACAACTTTGCCCACTGCCCCTCCCCCAACTGTGGCGTTTGATCTTCGCACAATTCGCAATTTATCGATGCCTGTAAAACATCGTGGCACAGCACTAATTCTGGCTTACACGGTGACACGAGACGTCCCGATTTATCGATGATTTACGCCGAACGCACAACACTAGCGTTGGCAGGATTTGCTTTTTTATTTAGATACAAGCCTCCGCCCGTGACTTCGCTCGCAGAAATGTTTTGTCGCGTATAAGTTTACAGTTAACATAATTTTTCGTACCTATTTAATAACTTATAGTGGCATAACTAAATAAATTAATAAATTAACTTTTCACCTGTGACTACGTTCGGAGTAGTATAAAAAAGTATTATGTTACCTGTGGTATAGTTGACAGTCGGTTATAAAGTTCTTCGGCTTATAAATTTCTCAGCCTGTAGACTATCTGTGTACCTAAATTGCATTGTACCTAATCAGTTCAGTAGTTTTGGCGTTAATGAATAAACTGTCCGGTATAGAACACAAAACTAGTAACTAGAAATAGAAACTAAATTTAGTAACCTAAATAAATAAGTTTTTTTCTAAAAACTATAGAAATGTAAACACCGGTCAAGAGCGAAACGGACTTGTGCTAGAAGGTTTCTGTACCTTTGACTATGTCACAGATAAAATAACAATACTATGTAAACAACATTGCACTATAGTCATAGTGTTGCTACTTGTTGCCGTTACTAATATAAAAGTAAATAACGCATTATGTTGTATGAGAGACTCTGTTGAATGTTTATTAAACTTTGTTTCTAGTATTTGTTGATAAAAAATAGAATAAGGCGTACGACCGATTTCGACCATGGCGGCCGATCTCAATTGAGATCAACCAAGTGCGCAGGACATATTATAGTGCACAAGTGTGCGCGCAAACACTAGTGCACTCTCTATTCCCTTACTCTCATGATTCGGTGAGACGGCAATCCGACATGACCGATGAGAGATCGGGCGCAGGACCATCGGCTTAACGTGCTTTCCGAGGCACGGGCGTTCCTAACTCCGGGCTGAGTAATTTCATTAAGTACAGAAAAACTCACACAAATTTTGCCCGACCCCGGACTCGAACCGGGGACCTCTCGGTCCTAACGCAGCACTTGCTACCAATAGACCAACGAGGCAGGAATTTGTTGATATAGCAGCAACAAAAATACAACATTTCGGAAAATATAAACCGTCTAACTATAGAGTTTCTTGTGATAGGTGACAGACAGACAGATACTCCGACAGCGAAGTTTTAGTAGGTCCACACACAATGCAAGTGCTGGTGGCTCGGACCAAGGGTTCAGTTCCTCTTTTCTGCCACGTGTCATTAAGGCATGGAACACCCTTCCAGCTCATGTTTTCCCTCCCTCCTATGATCCTGGGCTCTTCAGGCGGCGTGAAGCGGCATTTAAGCAGGCCTTCAGGGTGAGTGCGACGGGCTCAATACGGTCTATTGTGCCTATCGACCTCATAAATGGATCTCACTACCGCTTACCATCAAACGGAGTGAAGTCATCCTGTTAGTTTTTTTTATAAAAAAAAGGTCGCGTTGTTACTCTTCAAGTACGGAGTCCTGAAAAATACGATTGCTTACTGTCGTTAATATTAATTTACTTTCATGCATACTCTAGTGTTTAGATCTATAAATAAATAAATATATTCCACACACGCTAAGCAGGGTTACTCTGGGCGTCAGAGACTGATATAAGTACATATATACACCGTGAAATTTTAGTGGTTGTTTTCCCGCAGTAAAATGATTCTATCGTAGTAGTACAATAGATTTGTGCAGTTCTTTTTTGTTAAAATCAATAAATGCCGGTTTTACAAAAGGTTTAACCGAAACTCGAAAGCACGTTCGAGCCGCTTTATGACTCAAGGCGTCGAGCTTCTTTAGCTTTAAGCATCGATTTCATGCGGCAAGCAGTACCTGATTACGTCACATCTTATAAAAGAACGATAGCTTCTCTAGTTCTCGAGTTGAAAAATTATTATTTTGAAAATTTGAAAAAAAAAAATTTTTTTTTCGCGGAATAATTTGCATGATTCTATAGTATTACTAAAGGCAAACCGTTCTGCCACGGGAAAACAACCACTAAAATTTCACAGTGTATATATATGTTACGGTAAAAGTGGATAGAGTGGTTATTATGTATAATTACCGGTAACTATGCATAACTACTAGTGTTCGTGGTAAAGGTGGTGAAAACTATCGAATTAATCACATTTACCGGTAATTATATAAAATTACCATACCCTTTGTGTAAATGTGGTAAAAGAAAACTGACTTGACTGGCTCGGTGAAACAATTGTTTTGTTAGTGACCCAGGCTGGCGATTCCAAGAATCGTGGGTTCGATTCCCACTCGGGACTAACATTTGTGTGATGAATATCGGTGTTTGTTCTAGTCTAGGTGTGATTATGTAGTTAAGTATGTATTTATAAATAACTTTTCTGAAAATATTTAAACCGCGTCAGATAGATGATTGAAATTTGGCATGCAGGTACCCTAATAGACTTACTTGCAACGCGATATTGCAAAATTCGTAAGGTAAAAACTTTTATATGTAAAATCCTGTAGTCCACGCGAACGAGGTCACGGGCACAGCTAGTTATAAAATAAACCAATCAAGTATCTAGAAACCAAACTTCATGTTTGGTTTATAAAAAATTATTATCTTATAAAAATAAAGTTAAATAATATTAACACAATGGCAGGGAATTTTCAGTGGAACTCTTAAAATTCTTTCTCGTCAATATATTTTTGCCGGTTTGAGATTTGTGACATTTGGAATTGCAGAGTATTTGTGATATTTGTCAGCAATGTCAACAGTTACCACAGTCGAGCGGGAGTTTTATATAATTACCGGTAAATTTGAATAATTCACTACATTTACCATGTGCGTCGGGAATTATCTATATTTACCGGTGATTATAGATAATTACCGATTGCTCACATTGACCGTAACATATACACCGATAACATCGATATTCATCACACAAATATTAATCCCAAGTGGGTATCGAACCCACGACTCTTAAAACCGCCAGCCAGGGTCACTCACTAACCACTGTTCCTCCGAGCCAGACAAATCCTTACAAAAATTACACAGTGCTAAATTCCTTTAAAGAGGACATAACAAGATTACTATCTGTTACAATATTAAGTGTTTACCAAACAAAAAAAAGTCGATTCGCAAATAACTTATCGGAAACTATCCAATTTAATATTTACGCTAATTTGATGCGGCCCGCTGTCGATTCGGTGATAAGTCATGTTTACACTGACGAGCAAAGGAATAGGTGCATTGCTAAAATATACTTAAAAACCCATGTTACTAAAATATATGAGATCTTGTCCTGTGTACAACGACTAGGAAATCTATACAATAGGTAGATATGTCAGACTGTTAGATGTAAATATAAATTATTATTCAAAAGATTACATAAACATAATTCTAGAAAATGTTTTTTTTTTATTGTGGGTTAGTTTTATTTTTTTGTTAAAGGACTTACTGAGCCTGCAGTGCGGAAGTTGACGGATCCACGCCCGTGCTACGAAAAGCTGGTTAAGTCGGTGGTCCTGCATTTGATCTCTCAACGGTTTGCCGTCTCTATGAACTATAGCGAGATGATGAACACTATTATAATGTGTCGTGCATAGTTTGCAGATCTCCTTTTATTTTATTTATTTATTTTATTTATTTTTAAGGCACATCAACAATGTAAACACAAACATTCTTTAATTAAGCATGCATTATGATTTTGTGTGTTACTTAAAGGTTTCGTCCTATTTGGACAACAGGACTTTATTTTTTTAACAACCGATTATTCATGTTATTCGTTTAGCTTTTTTTTTCTAACTGACTTACGATGATGGCTTGTAGTAGCCTCGTCGTCATCACCGGACTTATGGGCGTCAAAGACTGATACTTACATAGATATTTATAAATACATACCTAAATACACAATCACACCCAGACACGGAACAATCACCGATGTACATCACGCAAATATTTGTCCCCAGTGGGAATCGAAACCACGACTCTTGGAACCGCCGGTCAGAGTCGCTAACCACAGTTCCACCGAGCCAGTCGAGAAATAAGACCTATTGCTACTTTGCCGTGGATATGTTATTTTGGTCGCAAGTGTAATCGATCGGTTAGTTTGCATAAGCACAAGTTATGACTTCATTAGTTCTCGCCATGATGAATTGTAGCTTTAGAGTGTTTTAAAATGTATTTATAACTGTACTTAACGCTATCGCTAAAGATTCACACTGTGCCGTACACAAATCAAAGAAATTTCGGTGACAGATCAGTTAATGCTACAGAAGAATAGTCTTTATAGTTGGAAAGTATAAGGTTCAATACTTGGAACCGTCATGCATTCAAAGATAGAGCTTTCGCACTCATTTTATACTCTCTGTATTGTAACTGTAATATCTCAACAGAATCATCAGGTCATATTAGTCCCCAACGAGGAGCTTAAGCCTACCCTAAACTCAGGCCTTAGTACTTAACTAACAGGATAACACATTAAATTTTGACTTTACTCAGGCCTCGAACCTGTGAGCCCTGGCCACCTACAGACCAACAATGCCGCTATCAGCAGAAAACCAGTACCTACTTGTTTTGTTTCTGATGCTGCAGTGGACAGTGTATCTCATCTTAAGACTCTATCAAATAGCTTGAGCTCTTTAGCAACAAATATAACAACAACTTCTAAAAGAAGCTCGTAAAAACAGCTAACACGCTTACATTAAATTTCATACTTAGTCACCATCATCAAAAGAGATGGCGAGATGAACTCGACGCCCAACAACCAAACTGGCCGTCATCTCTTGCTACCGTTCGACAAACATGGAGTGAATTGGGGGAGGCCTTTGCTGGGACATCACGGGCTAGATAAAAAAAAAAAGAAAAAGTCACCATCATCATCATCAACCTATAATTTAGTCCATTGCTGGCCTCCTCAAATTCTTGCCACTCCCGTATATCCTCGGCTACTCGCATCCAGCTCCTACCAGCCGTCCCGCGCAGATCGTCACTCCACCTGGCCTGCGGGCGTCCTACACTACCTTAGTATAAGACGCGGAATACACATGATCTGACCTCAAACTAAGCGGAGCTTATACTATACAGTTTGGGGAGACTCAAGAGACTGCTATACATTCATCATTATCAGCCCATATACGTCCCCACTGAAGGGACACGGGCCTACCCTAAACTAGGGTAATAAGGCCGCGAGTCAACCACGTTGGCCAAGTACGGGTTGGTTGACTACACAACCTAAGATTTTTTTCGTAGGTTTTCAGATTTTCTCACGTTGTGTTCCTTCACCGTTAAAGCGTATAATCGTATATATGAATTTCAAATTTGAAAAACACATCGTACGTAGCAGGGTTAGAACCGGTAACCTCTCGCATGGCAAGCAGCGACCTTACCCACACAGCCACTTCACAGATTTTTTTAAATACATGTTCACACCCAGACACGAAACAAACACAAATATTTGTCTCGGATGGATGGAATTGAACCCTTGGAATCAAGTGAGACGACTCGTTTAAATATCTGTAACCACTGTTCCACCAAGCCAGTCGATGCATACTTGGTTCAAAATAAAGTGGATCATAGTAGTTATAAATATAGGGAAAATCGCTAGCAGAATGATCCTTGCTAAATATATTATAAGCTAGTTACCAACTTGCGGACGGTATGACGCGAATCGTGACCATAAACAAGGCAGATCTGCTACACATAAAGTGGTCGCGAGAAAACTGACAGCGGGTGACCACGTGGCGTGACGGGATATAGTGGCACGAAAGAGAACTTAAGACTAGGCTGTACGGGCTAAGATCCCTTTGCTTTTCCCTGATGGGATGAATTGAATTTAAAAAAAAGTGACGAAAGAGATACATATATATTTTTTAAACTGTCATGGTTACATACACACATTAGAAAACTGAAAGTGTCCGGGATATTTAATGAGCTCCCGATATTTCGGCACTGTTGCAAGCGCCATGATCACGGGTGAACTGTAGGACTGCGAGAATGACGGTCCTACAGTTCACCCGTGATCATGGCGCTTGCAACAGTGCCGAAATATCGGGAGCTCATTAAAACAAAACAACATGGTAAATATCCCGGACACTTTCAGTTTTCTAGAGATACGTATGTCAAAACAAAACATAAATGTATAGTCTTGCCCGTGACCACGAGCGCTGTAAAGAGCTCGAAACGTCAGATCTCTAAAATATGTTTAGGAATAACAATACACGCGAGTTTAATCCGTAAAATTAGTTTTATTCCAAAACTTAACTGTCTCGTTGGTCTATTGGTAGCAAGCGCTGCCTAAGGATCAAGAGGTCCCCGGTTCGAGTCCGGGGTCGGGCAAAATTTGTGTGAGTTTATCTGTAATGAAATTACTCAGCCCGGAGTTAGGAAGTTGGCGGTTCAACGCCCGTGTCTCGGTACTGCAATTACTACTGTCAATACCTGGCGATAGTGTATATTTTTTAGGTTTTTGTATCGTTTGCCTATTTGATTACGTAACTAAATAAACGCTTTTCATTCTTTTTCTTTTTTTATAGTGTTTGCAATTATCTATTTTACTTAATTACTAATTTAAATAAGCAAAATGACAAACTGCAATTCGGCCCGAATAAATGCTAATAAAATAATTTTAGAATTATCTGTGAGTTACCTTATTGGCAAATTGCAGAGTTATTAGTATTAAGTTTATTACACCACAGATTTCTTTAACGTCCTGATATTTCCACGTGTCTTTCAAATAATATATTTTTATATCCTACCGAACCGTGGTCGCTCTACGGCCGGCCGCGACCCGAGGAATGTCTATGGTCGATGGTTTTTTTCTCGCGTCCCTTTTTAAATATTCAAATCGAATCACCCAAATTAAGTAGCCATAAACGGAATCAGCTTCCAAATTTGAATATTTCATTCGTGCTTGTAAGAAGGCGCGCTTTGATTTTGTATTTGTGTGTGAGTGGAGTAGTGAGGGCTCTATCGATAAGATCTCTTTGGTTTACATTCGTAATTATGACCGGAAGGAGGTTTTCTTTGTTTATGGTTGTAAATATAATGATGTTCTGAATACGGAAACAGTATAAGAAGATGGATTAACAATGTATGGTTTAGCTAATTCGATCTACTTTAGCTCTACTTGTCATTAGATAAATCATGTCACTTCTGAAGCTGTTATGCTTTAACTTAGGTTACAGTAACAAAAATACACCTAGTTAAAAATGTAAAATGTAATAAATAATAAGTAGTTATATTAAACAACATCACATAGGTACATTGATATGATCCCGTGTTATTTAGCTTAAGCACCTGTGTTACAGAATCAACAATGGATACATAAATATATTCAATACAAAATAAAGCGACGCGTTTAAAAAAACTTTGCCAGTATATTTTTTTTTAAGTTTAGCATTTTACGTTTGCATGCTCTATCAAAATATTTATAATTTTAGGTTTAGCTAAATATTGCCAGTATAAGGATCGTAATTATAACATTTACGTCAACATTAACCAGAATTCTATAAATTAGTTTGACCTATTCTCATAATTTATCGATTGAAATCTTAAGCATTAATAAGTTGTCTACACCACAGCCTTTGCAAAATCAGTAGAGTATCTCCAATCTGATGTATGTAAAACTCTTTATACATATTAGTTATCGTTTTTATGCTCTGAAATAGTTTTGATTCTACCACCTTAATAGGTACCAAATTAATTATAAGTAAACTTATCTAAACTAATATTATAAATCTGAGGAGTTTGTTTGAACGCGCTTATCTCAGGAAATATTTGTTCGACCAGTTATCGAGGAAGGCTTTAGGCTTTATAACATCACGCTGCGACTAATAGGAGCAAAGATACAATGTAAAAGTAAAAAAAAGTGGGAAAACGCGGACGAAGTCGCTGGCACAGCTAGTAATTACATATAATCAATACCTATCCTAAATTAAAACGACATTATAACAAAGTAATTGACACCTATGAAGCCTCCGCCACTAAGTGTTTACTATTCAAACCGCACTGTGCCATTATCAACCATCTACGTATTAAACCGTTTTTAATCAATTCATAGTTTGTACGTAATCATATAAATCGTTAAGTTTTTAACTCGTGAGTGTTGTGAGCAATCGTAATTGTGTTTAACTGATTAGATTAACTTTGCCGTGCGTGGCATATTACCACTACATGTGAGTTGTTACAGTCAATATAAAGCTAGTGAGACGACTTCAAAGCAGGATCATCATCAGCCCATATACGTCCCCACTGCTGGGGCACGGGCCTACCCTAAACTAGGGCGATAAGGCCTTAGTCGACCACGCTGGCCAAGTGCGGGTTGGTCGACTACACAACCTTAAAATTTCTTCTTAGGTGTGCAGGTTTCCTCACGATGTTTTCCTTCACCGTTAAAGCGTCGAATGATGGTACATATGAATTTCAAATTTGAAAAACACATTGGTACCTGGCGGGGTTTGAACTGGCGACCTCTCGCATGGCAAGCAGCGACCTTAACCACTCGGCCATCGACAAAGCAGGATACACAACGATAAACCGTGAAATTTAAGTGGTGCTTTTCCCGCAGTAAATTGATTATATTTAAGTAGTAAAATAGTTTTGTGCAGTATTTTTTCAATCAAATCAATAAATACCGGTTGTACGAATGGGATAAATGAAAGCACGCTCGAACCGTTTTATTACTTAGGGCGTAGGGCTTCATGCGGCATGCAGTACCTGATTACGTCAAATCTTTTAAAAGAACTATCGCTTCTCACGCTTTCGAGTTGGATGTTTATATTTAAACAATGTTAAATCTATAAACAGAAACGTAATGTACATTATAATAATGTATTAGGGTCTAGGTAATGAATATTAAAATTTGCTTCACTGTATTACTCCTTCGCTATGTCATATTGTTAGAAAAAAAAACGAGTCTTTCTCACATTACGTTATTGCTTGGTAACTGTTACTAATTACGATTTGTAGGCTTCTAAGCGATACAAGGTGATTCTTTATTATAAAGACCAGTAGTTCAGTGTGGGTAGAATTGCAACTACATACCTATTAATACTTTGTAATTTATTTTTGTCAGTTGATTCAACAGTCTGACATTGATAATATAATTTATTATGCAATTATACATTTAAGTGCATCGTAAAATAAAATAAGATTAATTTGTTTGTGTCGCTAATTACTTTTTTTAAACTGGCACTTCTATAGTAAATTCTCAAATAAACCTAAAATTGTATTGTAGGTCTCAACTACCCACTTTTTTTTTCCTAACTGACTTACGATGATGGCTTGGAGTAGCCTTGTCATCATCACCGGACTTGCGGGGGAGCGGATGGCTCTCACCTCTATCCATTTAAGTAGCCTGAATATCAAGCAATATCGAAAATTAAATTATTAAAGTCGATATCGATAGTCAAACATAAACCTTAAGCGCATCCCTAATTCTTTTGTCGCAGCGCGCCGCGCGTTGATAAGGAAACATTTTAAATTAGTAGAAAAGGAGGAGAAAAAATACCATAAAAAAATATTATATTTTTTTATTATTTATATTTTATCACGCGCACACAAAACGAGTAGCCGCTCGCTACCAGCGGACCGATATAAATTATATCATTTTTCACTGCGACACAACTAACGGGTGTAAAAAATGACGATCCATTCAGTTTATAAAAGTTTGCCGCGTTTTTTATTCGTTTCCGGACGCAGGGATTCCATTATTGAACTGGATGTCGGTGTTAAATTAAAAAAGTTAAGATACATCGACCCGGTACGCGGGGCTTTTTGACAAAATTCAAATTTAGAGCCAGCAATGGAATATGACATTTCGAGGCGGCCATCATTGTTCGTGACGGTCGCGGTGTCCACAAAGATTCGATTGTGAATCTAAACGGACTCTATGGTTAAATATTGGAATTTATAATTGTGAGTTTTTGGTCTACGTTAATGAAAAATAAGGTCCTTCAACCCAGATGTGGGTCAACGTGGTTATGGTTTATTTAGAAAGATGTTTTCGTGTTTTTATTTTGTTTTGCGTCTAAAAGGGATACGTTTAACCGATGGGTTTTAAAGCGAAGGTCTTTTGAACATCTGTGGATTTCTGTACTGAGTCACTTATATTGGGAGTTGGTAGCTAAAGATTTTTAGTTGGTTCGAAATATTGTTACTACTGCTTCAAAATATAAAAACCTTCATTTTAAAAAAAAGAACTGGCTTTTACTGTGCCAAAATCGTCGTTGGAGCCACATAAAACATACCTACATGAATTGATGTGTAGCTATGACCCGAAATTATTACCGACCTACTTCCTACAAGGTAGAAGGTCAGACATCATTTGTCTCAAAATTAATATCGTTCGTTAGTCTGACTAAAACTCGAGAACGCCCGCCGGACCGATTTAGGTAATTTTGGTTTTAAAATGTTCGTCGTAGTCCAGGGAAGGTTTCAATGAGAAAATATAGAAAAAGAATCAGTATTGGCGGTATGAAATTCGCCGGGACCACTAGTACGTATATATTTGCGTATTTATACAAAACTTGTTAAATCTTACACGGGTCGACGACTTTTATAAATATACTAGCTATAAAATTTTCAATTTAGGTCAAAATATTCAAAGAGTGGCCGAGGATAGAGAGAAGTGACTTGCATTTGGAGAGGCCTGTCTGAGAGAGATGTCCAGCAGTGGACAGGAATGGGCTGATGATGATGATTCAAAGAGGCAAATGGCAACCCTTCAGTAAGGGACTTAGTGGAGTGAAGCGTAATAACCAAAATTTCAGATATATCCAAGAATAAATATTACTGACTTCGAGCGAAGTTGCTTTTGCATTTGCATTACAGATATTATAATTAATAGTGTTAGCTATATAATACAAATACAAACATAAGTATATATATAAACACTCATCACACACTTAGAGGTGAGACCTATCCGCTCCCCCGCAAGTGTTGTTGTCCGGTGTTGATGACAAGGCGACAACACCGAAAAAGCGTCGATGGCCGAGTGGTTAAGGTCGTTGCTTGCCATGCGAGAGGTCGCCAGTTCAAACCCCGCCAGATACCAATGTGTTTTTCAAAATTTGAAATTCATATGTACCATCATTCGACGCTTTAACGGTGAAGGAAAACATCGTGAGGAAACCAGCACACCTGAGAGATTTTTCAACGGTGTGTGAAGCCATGTCAGAGGCCTACGGGCGGTTTAAAACTCTGACACCAGGTTGTTCATCAACCATACGATAAGAAGAAGACAAGGCTACTTCAAAGAAAGTAAAATAAAAAGATCATCACCCAATATTTGAGCCGGGTGTGGTTTGAACGCACGACCCCAGGCAAAGATAGAGATGTCACAAATGTGGCATCACGTATGAACTGTGTCACATACTTACTTAGCATGTCCAGACGGCGATGGATAGTGTATTGGGTTTTAACTATAGAGTTAGGGATAGCCAACAAATGACTTTTTAGTTATGCTTAAATGGTATTTCTTAAGGTACTAAGAGTTATTATTTCCTATAGTATTGTCTATTATTTGCGCGAACACTACACATTAAAATAAAACTAATTTTACGGATTAAACTCGCGTGTATTGTTATTCTACACATATTATTTAGAAACCCGGCGTTTCAAGCTCTTTACAGTGCTTGCTCAAGGGCAAGATCGCTCTAAATAATAGGTATTTCCTAAAAAAAGCTCCTATAGTTCCTAAAAAAAGCACGTTTTTAAGTATACTTATATTTAATCTGAAAAATTACAATAGTTCCATTACATTCACTAACCCAATACACTGCCAAAAGACTTACTTAATTTGTTAATCCGTTAATTTTAGTTATTTTTCGTCCTAAGCGTGAAGTAGTAAATCGCCTAATTTAGTCAGGTAATATATCTGTTGGTAGGAATTATTATGGGACCACACGGAATGTATCTGCGTATGCTGAGTCACTAAAATATGGAGGTGGCATATAAATGTAGATGAAGTCATCATCATCATCTTCGCGATTTCCCGGTTGCATCCTTGCGGAGCCCGGGGTCCGCTTTCCTACTCCTAGCTCTCCACTTCGCACGGTCTTCGGCATCCTTTACGGAGAGTTTGTTGGCACGCATGTCATCCACTACGACGTCAAGCCAGGCCTTCTTGGGCCTTCCCCTTCTGCCGGGACCCGGCGGTAGCGACATGGCTAGACACTTGTTCCCTACGTAGTTTGCCGGTTTCCGTAAAACATGACCGTACCAACGTAGGCGGCACTCTTGCAGTTTATCAGCGATGTCTCGGACATGAAGGCTGCCGCGAATACGGGAGTTCTTTACGCGATCTGCTCGCGTAACTCCCGACATCCAGCGCAGCATCTTCATCTCCGTGACCCGCAGTTCCTGCTTGTGCCGCTCAAGTAATGGCCATGCTTCACTGCCATATAAGAGAACAGGCCTAATGATGGATTTATAGACCTGTCCCTTCAGTTTGCAACCAGGCATTTTAGGGTCGCAAGTGACGCCGCTCACCTCCCGCCATTTATCCCAAGCAGCAGAAATGCGTGCCTTGACGTCGAGTCGATGTCGCCGTTCGCGTGGAGTACAGATCCCAGATACTTGAACCGGTCCGTGCGCTCGACCGTGTCTTCGCCTATGCGGACGGACATGGGATCTGTAGTGTTGCAGGCCAAGTACTCTGTCTTCGCCACGTTGAGTTTCAGACCCCCGTTCTCAAGCGATTCCTTCCATGTGTTAACACGTCTCACCAGCCGTCCCCTGTCCGAGTCCACCAGCGCGATATCGTCAGCATACATGAGTGGCCATGGTGGCTGCTCATGGTGGTCTCTGATGCTGTCTGACAATACGTCTAATATCAGGCTGAAGAGGAACGGACTCAGGACGGAGCCTTGGTGTACTCCGACGGTTATACGGAAGGGCAAAGTGTCGCCAACAGCGGTCCTAACTACAGAATCGGAATCACAGTACATGTCTCTAATGATATCGACATACGTTTCTGGCACTCCGTTGGACCTCAGGGCCCGCAAATCATCGCACGCGGAACACAGTCGAAGGCCTTCTCCATGTCCAGAAATAGGAAGTGGAGAGGCGTGTTCTTCGTCCTGTATTTCTCCATGATGATTCTTGGGGCAAAACAGGGTCCATAGTCCCGTGACCGGGGCGGAAACCATATTGACATCCAGAGACAGTGCACTCTGACGGATTCGAGTCTACTATCCGCTCGAATAGTTTCATGGTGTGGGTCATGACCTTTATACCGCGATAACTACCGCACTCTTGCACTGATCCCTTGCCCTTGAAGACCGGGGTGATAACACTCAGTCTCCATTGGCAAGGAATCCTGCCGGTGCTGAGTATGCGGTTATAAAAGTCAGTTGGGATGCCCACACCACGACCACCCATTGCCTTCCAGGCTTCGATGGGGACTCCATCGGCTCCGACAGCTTTTCCGATTCTTCATGCGGCGAAGAGCATTCTCTACTTCTTCAGGCGTTACCGGTGGCACAAGTCAAGATTCGGAGGAGGTCCGGTGGCTGCACTTCTCTATGCTGTTTATTTAACAGCTCGTGGAAAATAAGAGCGCCATCTCCTTCACCGCGAGGTCCTCGCATAGTAGGTCACCGTGAGGGTCTTTAACACAGCGGCGCGGAGATATCCTGTGCCGCTTTGACCTAGAACGTGCCAATCTATAGATAAGCTTCTGCCCCTCAGACGATTCCAGCCTATCGTAGAGCGGCTGTAGGTGGACTCGCCTGGCTCCTGGCAACAGCTTTCTTTGTTGCACGTTTTGCGGACCTGTATGCGTCGCGATCTTCGGGAGAGTTGGACGCTTGCCACTTTTTAAAGAAGGCTTTCTTCACCCTAGTCTCCCTCTGGACTGCGTCGTTCCACCACCAAGTCTCCTTGTCAAATTTGCGTCCACCCTTAGACGTGCCAAGCACTGACTTCGCCGCTTCGGTTATGGTTGCCTGAATCCTGTCCCAGTGGTTCTGAACTGATTCGCTCTCAGCCTCAGCGCACTTGTCGCCGATAGCTGAGACGAACACCTGGGATTTGTCTTCGTCAAGCCGCCACCACCTTATTTGACGCCGACAGCGCTCAAAGCTTTTGGCTTTGGGCTTCACGCAGAGATCCATGACAAGTAGACGGTGTTG
Source organism: Maruca vitrata (assembly GCA_039566165.1). Classification (NCBI taxonomy): domain Eukaryota; kingdom Metazoa; phylum Arthropoda; class Insecta; order Lepidoptera; family Crambidae; genus Maruca; species Maruca vitrata. The sequence goes on from CM076940.1 coordinate 1,880,136, forward strand.
TGCAGTGAGACTCTCTCCGGGTATGACCTTGCAGTTGACTACTTTGCCGATGTGGTGCCTCCTAGTGAGTAGGAAGTCGATCTGGGTAGCGTGCCGCCCACTCCTGTAGGTGATTAAATGTTCAGGCCTCTTCTGGAAAAACGTGTTCACAATAGCCAGGTCGGCAGCCGAACACAACTGGAGGATGTTCTCCCCTTCAGCGTTGCGTCTGCCGAACCCATAGCCACCATGTACACGCTCGAACTCCTCAGGCTCCTCACCCACATGACCGTTCAGATCGCCCCCCAGAACGACTTCCTGAGATGGTGAGATTCCCCGCAGCACCTCTCCAAGTCTGTTCCAGAATGAAGTCTTTTCGGTGTCGCTGCAACCAGCCTGTGGAGCGTATGCGCTTATCAAGTGGGTCGTAACCCCTTCGATAAGCACCGTTACGTCCATAAATGTAGATGAAGTACACATGTTATTTACGAGTAGGTTATCTGCAGTATTTGACTGGCTCGGTGGAACAGTGGTTAGTTAGGAGGTTCGATTCCCGCTCCGTATAAATATTTGTGTGTCATTCATACACTCATAAGTGTTCGCCGTGTTTGTTGTTTCTGATAAATCAGTGCTAAGCTACTTATTTCGGAATCATAGCAATGTATGTGTAATTGTGTAACATTTATTTATTTTTAATTTTTTACTTTGTTTGATAAAAGCGTATTTACATAATTTTGAATTATTTTTTTAAAATTACATAAAAATCACCTAATGCGGTGCTAAGTTGCTCTAAAAAAAATCTGTAAATGATGCTTAAAAAGCCTATATATACGGTCGAATTGAGAAACCTCCTTCTTTTAAAGTCGGTTAAAAATAGGTTACACATGTTTTTCGCCGCAGATTCTAAAATCAAAGTTTGGATGAAGACTAAAACTTAACCCTGTAACGCTTATTGGTTGTATGGTCTCTCGCCTGCGTCATAAAGCTATGGATACATGTGTGTCGGTAGCGACGGGGTGTAGTGTGGACTGGCCTGAAACGTCACATCGCAGATTATAACGATAATATAATTTTTATACTTTATATATTCAAAAAGAAATAACAGAAGTAACATTCGTATTTTCCAGTTATACAAACTATTTGCTAACAACAAGTTTACAAAATACTATGTAATAACATAAGTAATAATGGATCATGAAGACCATACCTAATATCCAAAGCCCGTCAAAACCAACAACATATAAGTTGTGAGTTATGTGTGCGTAAACCGGAACGCACAAAATATCTCACATAATAATAAAAAAATAAAAAGAAAATCTCCAAACAGTGCTTGATACTTGGAATCAGGTGAGTATGTGATATTATGTAATATTTAGTTATAGGTATATCTAAATGCAAAATATTATTATACTAAGTCATCGTCATTCATGGGCCTTAGACTGGATGGATTCTTAGACTTAAGTTACCCACATTAATCATTACTCCAGTTAATAATCTGAAAAAGGTTATTTGAAAAAATATGCCGTTTTTTTGAGCAAAGGATTATCCACACTTAGACACCCTTCATTAGTCGGACAAAACCAATGACATTTACCGTCCTAACTCTCCGTGGAATAACGACATAACTACAAAACAAACAAGGAAATATCTACCTTAATATTAAACGGGTAAAAGTGAAATTTGTGTGAAGATTTTTTCTGAGTTACAACGTTTTGCTAGGTGTGAAACATATGACATTTCAAAATGTATTCCGTTCGAATATTTTGGTTTATTTTTTTCAAAACGAAACCGGGGAATAGTAGCTTGCGACTCCAATTTTACGGCCACACTCATTTTTAAGTTTTATTGATAATTTTATCGTAAACGACGTTTGATATTTCTGTTTCCTCACCCGTTCGGATAATTATACTGTTCAAATTTCTCGCAGAATGTTTTAAGCCAGCATTAGTCTATTAATAATAATAAAAAATAAAAATCTTTATGAAAGTTGACAGCATTTGAATTCGCTAGCAGGTAAATAATAAAAAAATGCCGCGTAAGATTCGCAACACACAATAATAAGCTATAACTCACGGGTTCGATTCCCAGCCAAGACAACACTATGTTATGAGGTACTTCTTGAATTTCCACTGTCAAACATCAACTTAAAATATGCATATGAAACAGGAATAACACCAATACCGGACCTTCTATCGACAGCAAATACTCAAATGGACTTTTCAAATATGTAATAACAAAAACCATAACTAAACATTTTTTAATCTGGCCCAACGGCGGCATTACCGAAGCCGCTATGGCGGTATTCGGTAGCGGTTTATAGTGGCCATATCAATTAGACGAGTAGTGATGGGGCCGATTTTATCGATAAAACTCCATTAATACTGTATCCAGGTGGGTAAAATAAAATAGGTTATAAAATTTTTAAAAGTCGGTTACAGTAAAAAAACATTTGTTAAACATAGAGTAATTAAAATTGCTAATTGTGAAAGATTTTAGTTGAAACTGAACTCCAATCATTCACCTTATAGTAATCACCATCAAGTACTAGGTACTAACTATTATGATTAATAGATTAGATCCCATATAATTATCCCAGAAAGATCACAAAGTTATTGCGATATAAGTAGATATGGTGTGTAGTAGAAAAAATCACATCTCATCTTAACACTCTTTGCTACTACAATATAACACAATTTTAACCATGTGACTATCGATAGAACGTAGATAATTTTATCGATACTTTATCACAACACTCTTTAATATGATGCGTTACGAAACCAATGATATTTATTAGAATATTTGACCAGAGACGCAATGATGGTGATATATTCTAAAACAAATCGCTCTGGGTCTTTATGATCTATAGTTTAATATTACAAGTGTAGGTTATATATAGCCTTATACAAAATTAGTTGTATGGCAACTTTTTGGAGTTTAAGATATGGTGGAATTTAGGTTAGGTTATAGGTATCATTTTAATGGAATGTATTGTAATGTAAGATTTTAGACTTTCCCGTTTCATTATACGCAATATTAGTCTATATGGTTTCACACGCGATATTAGGAGTAGTAGCTATGTATTTGCTACTTGTACTCCTAATATCGCGTGTAGACCCATAAAGACAAATATTTAATGTATTTTAATGTTTTTTTTTATTAAAGGTAGATAAGTGTCGAAAGGAGTTCTGACTGGTCAGCCTCTTTATTTTGAACATTTCAGGAGGCATATTAAAAAACTATCCTTTGTCTATTTTTTATATAATTTTACTAATAATTAGATACAGGAACAAAAGCGTCCAAGTGCAAATATCAAAAAAAGTATCTTGTCTCGCCACGATCTTTATGTTTTTTATTTACCTTTTTTGAACAAAAGAGGATTATAAAGGGCTACCACAGTAACAGAATTATCATCAACTCCTCAATACTCAATTTGTAAACCGCATAATAGGTGAAAAATTTGACAAAATAGATCCACCATTGTGTGTTTTAGGGTAACAATCAATTGTTCTGCTTTGTTATTAAAACAATAGAAAGATACCTGTGTAATTGTCAACCTAATTCACCATTTTGAGTGTGGGAACCGTGTTTCAAAATCCTGGAAAATGATCAATTTCCAGGAATAGCTTGTGTTAGATACTTAACGCATTGAGAACACTTATTACCAACTTTGTATTTCTTATCAATGTGTGCCTTTCAGTAGGTCATTAGTACAAAACTAGAAAGTTGTGAGACGATTATTGTGAGGTAACAATTAAATAATTAGGTACTCAATTAGGTACCCATAACAGAACATAGCGGTCAATACCTACATAAATTTAATAATAGAAAAAATGTAGGTATCTCTATTTACTGAATTTTATTTATAATATTGGTATTGTTTTAAGATAAATATAATTTGTTATGCAGATGTAGTTTTCTAATGCGAAATGTAATTTTTATACAAACACGTATACTTTTTTACCTAGATTATATTATAGGCACAAACATTTTTTTGCTTCGTTAAAAGCGATCATTTCAATTCCCCAAAATATTAGAATGAATTCTGTAAAATTATCCAGTGAAAAAAATATTCTAATTCATGAACGAATTTTCATAATTAAGACAAAACGTTTTCTGTTAAAAAAAAAACAAATTGACATTTTATTGACCGAGGTCATTGACCCTTGTAACTCGTAGGAACATGCGGAAGGGCATCTCGTCAAAGCCTAGCATATCAAAACAATCGATGAGCTGTCAGCCAGCGCGTGCCAAACAAAGGAGCCACAAAAGCGACCACCAACAACGTCTTACAGTCAAACTAGGCACTAACTCAGGTATCGCCAAATAGATAAAAACCTTTTTCCCTTTTTTCCTACCTGAAAATTGTGCCGAGGGGAGGGGCGAACGAGGCGCGGGGCGCGCCGCGCGGCAGTCGGCTTGAATCCGTCCGAGAGGGCGGCGCGCGGGAACTGCCAACAGGACTTTCGAATTTCGAAGTGCATACGAACAGTGTTTTGTTTCCGGCCTAATACAACAACGAAAAAAGAAAAAACTACTTTTTTTTCTCCTTTCTACTTTTTTAATCGCGCGAAACGAAGCTGATTAGTGTTTTTTTTTAAACTGATAAGATAAATATAGAATTAAAGGAAATATCACAATCGTGCCGTGCCGTGAGAAGTGATTGATCGTCGCAAGTCGTTAGCGGGACGATAATTTGTGTGATATTGTATCGAGGTTTTGTACACTGTGTGTTTTGGCGCACTAAAACTTTGGATTATCGCTTTCAAAGGTAAGCGTTTTGTTTCTTTCTCAACCTACCCAACCCTACACTACACCTATGATAGAAAATAGATACACGTGTGCAGAACTAAAAAAAGTGGACAGATGAAATGTCATGACGAGTTCACGATATGTTATTGTCATTTTCGAGTTTTATTTTTTTTGGGTACCCTCAAAAAAACAATGTTTGGTTTGTCAGTCTTCTTACTACGCAATAGGCTAAATAGAACAGAGATAAGTAAACTAAAAGTAGTCATTGTAAAAGTGTTAAGTTTTGAATATACAATAAAAACAATCAACATTATTAATTACTTTCTTCATAATCTAAATAACGTGTAATGCTTAATGAATGTTGAGTCTACAGAATCTAATTTTCTCTTGTGCAATCCATATTTCCGAGACAAAAAGACACCTAAACTTTTTCCAAAAAACTAAAATAAAAGAAAACGACGTAAATGTACTTGAGAAAGTTGGATTAATTGTGTTAAAATAGTTATTTATTAAAGAAAACCTATGTTTTAATTCTTTCCCGAGCAACTTTAGGCCTATCTCCAATGTCAGGCGGAGATAACGGGCCCGATATGAAGTCTTGTAATCAATGATTAATTTACACCGTACAGAGGATTATCTACTAAAAACTAGACTATACTTACGAAATATAACTATTCCTAGTTCTAATCAAATAAAGTTTTTTAAAAAGTATTTTTTATCTATTGCGTACTGGCCGGCTTGAACAAATATGTTAAAAATAATAAAAATATCAAATAGGTAGGGTATCTAGTAGGTACTTTAATAACATAGGAATGAATCTTACATAAATAGGTAGATTGTGCAATGTGCAATAGGTAATTTGGCAAGCCCCAAATTGAATAAAATACAGACCTACCAATTTTATGACTGCATTAGTTTTAACTAAGTAACAATATATAGGTACGTTTACGTAGTATTATATTCGTTTTAAATAGTAGCTGTTTATTTTGATGAACAAATCCTCACTAATATTATAAATGCGAAAGTAACTCTGTCTGTTACGCAATCACGCATAGAGTACTTACTGAACTGATTTAAATGAAAATTGGCACAGATATAGCCCAGAGCCTGAGAAAGGACATAGGCTACTTTTTACCGACTGCGCTATAAACAAGTAATGTTTTATCTCTTAAATGTCTCTACGCGGACGGAATCGCGGGCGGAAAGCTAGTAAAAATATATATCCTTGAACTAGGCTTTTAAATGTTGATTTTTGGATAATCATAGTTTCTTGGCAAACTTAGGTAAAAATTTACAGAAAATATATTCGTTATCTCATAAAAAGGGTTTTATAAGGCAACACTAACATATAAATAGAATAACCGGTATACCTATTACGTAATATACATGCAAAATATTTATGTTTAATTAATACTGAATTACTCATGAAACCAGTTTGTTACTGATACCTTTTTAATTTAATATGATGCATTACAAAATAAAAAAAATTAAGGTATACTATAGAAAGCATTCAAATATTTGTATTTGTTTCTTGCCTAGGCATGTTTATAAACGAGTATTTATGAAATTATCCAGCATGGAAACAGACCAATACATGTAATTGTTGATATTTATGTAAACTAGCTAGTGAGGCGTCAAATACTCACAAAATAATACTAATATCGGTTCCACATTTGTATACAAACAGAAAACCGGTCGATAACCCCTACCTATATAATATTTGTCTATTGTTAAAAGTATAGCCATTGTGTTTGGCATATAACCAAAAAATTAAATAAAAAAAGTTTTTATGTCGCAGCTCCCTATAAAGCCACCGAGAATAACCCTCGTGAAATATAACTTAATAATTTTTAACTGTGACAAAAGCTGGTGGGGAGTATCAATGTTCTTTTAGAGGGTGTGAGATATTAATTATAATGCCATTTACATTTTATACGCCATTTTATATTGCAGATTAAGCACGTGCGTTTTATGTATTATTTAAAGTAACTAAGTTTATATTGTCTTTGGACAATTTTTGAATTCCAACATTATTTTAAATAATCAACCTTTATGTATGTGTAATTTATTTATTTATTTATTATTAGGACAGCCAACAAAAAAAACACTGGTACAGATGAATAAACATAAACTTAAAGCTAAGTGCTAATCTTAATTAAAGGTTGCCACGGCATGCAGGCTCGATAAAATTAAGTAGTAATTTTATTAAGACAACAGCATCTAAAAATCCCCATTTCATCAATGTCGTAGTTATTCTAAGTGAATAGTTATTCAAACTCATGTATATTAGGATTATGTAAATTATTCCCATATATAAGTACAGTGAAACCTGATTAAGTGAGACCTGGATAAGTGAGAAACCTCCATATCTAGTACTCAATGTGAGGTCCCAACACTTTGGCACTGCATTACCTCTGTTAGTGAGACGAAGCAAACCTCTATATCTGGGATTTGTTCTTTCGATTTATCTTTCTTATTTACCTCTGTTACTAAGACAGCGAGTGTATTTCATATGTACAAACCTCTGTTACTGGGATAATATCGAATTGTATGTTTGCTTACTCATTCTTATTCTACCCACTAATTCCGCACTTACTGACAAAATTTCAATGACCTCGAATTTTAGTTTTGCTTTTCTATCAACAGATGTTTGTTGGAAAAACGTCGGAAAAAAATATCCGTTTATGAAAGTGGAACAATGAAGTTTGTACGGAATTTAATGTACCAAAATGTACCTACTCTTTGTAGAATAATTTAGAATAAAAATTAAATTCAATCACTGTGTTCAGAAGGACAAGAAAAACTGAAATGTGTACGTTTATCAGAATATCCTGAACTTGAACAGTGTTTGCTAGCTTGGGTTAAGCAAGTTCGTAACAAAAACGTTCCAATAAGTACACCAATGATGATTAAAGCTGATTTGAAATATTTACGTAACTCATTTTTTAATAATCGCACCTCTATGTCTGAAATAACCGTTTTTCTGACCTCTGTTAATGGAACCCTCTGTTATTGAGACAGATATTTATTTATACCTGGATATTTGAGACACTGGGTAAGTGGAATACCTCTATAAGTGAAACAATATTGCTGGTCCTTGGCTGTCTCACTTAACCAGGTTTCACTGTATTACCTTTTTTACACAAGGCAACATATGGAATAAAAAAATAATGAATTACACGTGTTACACTTTACTATGTTTGACATGTTTACAAGTATCTACTAATGACATGTGGGTAGGCATAATAAAAAATAATGTATTACGCAATACCATTTAGCGCTACGCTATAATTAAAAAAATAGTATGTTTTCATTAACACAGTTTAGTAATAATTCATTAAACTTACATACAAACAAATTAACTAATGGCAATTTAACTGTATCACTTATTAAGTTAATTCAATGATAGGTACACAATTGCGTAATTAAAAATTATAACGGTGGTCATAATACACATTTTGACCTTATTCATATAGTCATTTTTAAAGATGAGTCGTTATGGAATGAAATTATATCGATTAAGTCGTAAAATAAATACTTTGTGAATTATAATGGAGAAATATTTATTTATAATTGTCAATGCCGACTCGAGAGGATAAAGAATGAAAGATGCTATAGCAATTGGTATTCCGTATTATTATTATATCAATAATAAAATAGATATCGAAGAAATCATAAACTTAATAAAGCGATAAAAATATTAAATTAAGCACTAAAAATACACGTTGTAAAACCTGAACGACCGCGTAAAATATAAATAAACTGAAAAAAAAAACTTACGAGTAAAAATAACCGTAGCCATAAACACAATAAAACTCTCACCCAATAACCATAAACAGTCGCTCTATGGGCGCACATTGTCTATGCCACCCCTAGGCGTGGCTACACGCCCCGTGCAAATTTACGATCTTTTGACTTACGACATTTTGCTGGGGGCGTGTTTCTGCCAAAATCGGGTAAGTGAAGAGTTTGCTACGTTGGGGGATGGAGCATTTTGGATAGTGTCATCTTGTTTCTACATAGCTGTACAGTTAGGTGAATTAAAATTATAAAACGTGATTTAATTCCCTACTTATATCGTTTAAGTAGAGAAATAATTTGCTTGCACCGTTTGTTATGAAATGTATTTTAAAATCGTTCTTAAACAGAGGCAAATACAGTAGGTATAGGTATAATAAATTATTAATTTAGTTAAATGCCCATGTTTTATACCAAAAGGTACTCTAATTCAATTGACTAAAACACAAATTTGACAAGGCCTGACCAAGTCAGCATAACTTCCCTCAATATCCAATGACAATCATCAAAGTTCATAAGTCTCTACCAAAGGGCTGAAATTTTTCAACGGTGTGTGAAGCCATGTCAGAGGCCTACGGGCGGTTTAAAAACTCTGACACCAGGTTGTTCATCAACCATACGATAACAAGAAGACCAGAGGGCTCAAGCCTACCCAAAACTAGAGCGATAAGGCCTTAGTCAATCTGATTGGTCGACTACTCACAACATGAGAATTTCTCCATAGCTTCCTCTATGTTTTCTTTTAACTTAAAAACTAAATCCTGTACATCAAAAACACTAGCTCGCGCGGAGTTTGATTCGAATGGAAGTCAATGGCCTTAACGCCTATTATTTTACGTCTAAATACATAATCGACATTTTAATAATAATTTGACATTTGAAGATAAGCATAAAATAAAGATTTGTTTTTTTTATAATAGTCAAACAAGATGAAACCACTCCACTTGATGGTAAGCGGTAGTGAGATCCAAATATGAGGTCGACAGGCACAATTCATCATATTGTTGAGCCTTGTTTGTAGGAGTTTCGAATTTAGTATCTACTTAATCAGGTATACCTATACCTGACACAGATATATATATTATTATTATAATTTACCATTTCAATATTCGGCCGATTGCAACTTAAATAAAATTAATCGTTGTATCCTACAAATAAAACTATTAAGCCTATTTAGCATAATTTTGTTTTTGTGTCGTGATCTCTATAGTTTTTGGAAATTAAAAACCAGTCCTAAAAAGATTAGCAAAAATGATTATTTTTATGTAGCTTGTACATTTTAAAGAAAAAAACATTGTTCCTTTTGCGGCTTTAACATTTTACGGAAAAAAAATCAGTGCTCACAAATTTATTTGACCCACTTAATTGACTCGAAAAAAAAAACAATCATTATCTATGGTCCCACCCCACTCCACTCGTCTCTAAACTAATATCTCTTAAATCTTCCTCAGCCAATTAGTTTTGTCTGTTTGTTTGTGAGGGCGATCCCTCTAATGAGGGCCAATTAAACGTATTGCATGCCTTTTTAGCTTGTGTTTGTTACGGATGTTAGAGGTCTAATGGGGAGGAAATAGGGGTAAGGTTAATAGATATTTATTTGGTGCAAAAAGTTAACAAAACAACTTGAATACATCAACGGCATAACAAACAAAATATCTGGAACTCCGACTATATTTTCTTGGTAATTGATCTTGAATGTGTATTATAAGGGTTATTCTTTAACTTTGTCTTTGAACAAGTGACCCGCACTCATTTCGCTTCGGAAAAATTTAACAAAAATACCTTCCTCTTGCATCCCTTTATCTATTAAAGAAAACCGCATCAAGATCCGTTGCGTACTTTTGATGATTTAAGCATTTAAGATTTAGAGACAGAGAAGCGACTTTTTTCACTATGTAGCGATTAAATAATTATTTATCCATAAGTTGAAAGGAAATACATAGTTAGGTTATTTAATAAAAGGAGGTGGTGGAATGGTTGAAACTTTTTTTTTAAGATATTTTCGCTTCTATTTTATTTTTTCTGTAGAAGTTTGGTAAGAAGAGCCTTAGACTGAAACCTGTTAAAAATGAAAGAGTTTTTTAGGAAATTGAGCAAAAGTTGTCATACACGTATTTGTAGACGCTAGTCCTTTATCTAGGAAACATAGCTGGAACACCGCGTTCCAATCGCAATTCAAAAATAAAAAAAGAAAATTCCTTACTTTTTTCACCGTCATGACACAAAATGGCATCAAAGCGAAACACGTTTACGTCCAAAGAGAATTTTAATAAACGAATCCTCTTTTGTAACGCCTAATTGACGTTATCTATCGTCGTTAAATTTACAAAACGGGCAAATGCATACCCCTATACTGCCTAATTAGGTGTACACCACGCTTTATATTATTCGTGGGGCAGTTAAAATTCAGTTGTATTGCAATAGTAATAGAGATTCCATTTGAACGGTAAATAGTTTCGTTTTGTTGTGCAATATCTATAGAATTTGATTCGAACCGATATTTTGATAGCGGATTTAGATTGAATGTCTGAATATTATTCCGAACATAAAAGCTTAGTTTATGTTCGCAGTTAAAATAAGCAACGCGTAATGTTCGAATCTGTGATTTTGAGCCCATATAATATAGATTTAACGTACATTCTGTTTATTGTCTTTATACGAGTACAATCGGTAGACTCATGACAGTCAGCGGAAATAAAAATGGCGTCCAAGGGATTTTTTTTTATTAGGTTGGCCATACTTACATCGAATGGTGCCAAACTATCATTTACATGTTAATCCAAGGTTTATACATATTACGTAATAAATCCAATTAGCTAAGAATTTTAATTAAATTCCTCATTTATGATCTATCAACCTCTCATTAGCCATTGCTAAGCTTAGTTTTAGTATTTTCGGTGCCAGAATATGGTATTTTAAACGTTTAGCTTTAAATCAAGTAACAATATTCATTAGTATTAAGTAGACATCCAGAACACTAAATATTTGAAGACTATTCTGTATAATAAATATTGTAATATCTCTTTTTGGTACAGTATTAAAAAGCAAATCTATTTAGGTTACAATGGCATTGTAATGATAATAATAAATTTCAAGCGATGATTTTCAAAATACGATTTATTACTCACATGAAACATAATTGTTTTTTTTCTGAAACAGTGCGTGAATACGAAAATCTGTTTCACTGCGATAGGTTGTGTATATTTACATATTTAGACATTGTAGGTACCTACTTAATTACAACATAGATTTTCTATCTAACGGTACTTATTAAATACTAGCTGTGCCAGCGACTTCGTTCGCGTTTCCCCCGTTTTTTACACATTTTCCATTGTATCTTTGCTCCTATTGGTCGCAGCGTGATGTTATATAGCCTAAAGCCTTCCTCGATAAATGCTCTATACAACGCAAAAAGATTTTTTCAAATCGAACCAGTAGTTCCTGAGATTAGCGCGTTCAAACAAACAAACAAACAAACAATCAAACAAACAAACAAACTCTTCAGCTTTATAATATTAGTATAGATTTTAAGGTAACATAGAATAGCTCCAACGCTTGTCATACTCTATAAACAATGTCGTAACTCGATTAAAAAACACATCGATCTAATTATATCGGTATCTGACATCGATACTATCACACACAGACGTACAGTAGGACACAGAAATACAGTGTATGTTTGTATAGGTATAAAAAATAAAAACTGTTGCTCTTTATGATCTTCTTGGTATTAGTATCAAAGATTTGCATATTAGGCTGATATGAATGTCTGTATCTTTTATCTTGTTTTAAACCAGTCACATTATTTTGTCTAGATTTTTTTTATTCTAAACCAATCGATCGTCTTTTGTTCCTTTCCCTATCCTAGATAAAGATATTCTGATTTGTTAAATATGTATGTGTTTTCTTTTTGAGTGCATTTTAGATTTCAATTTTCATAACAAAATTTCTTAAAGTAAGTCACCAAACGATATCTGATATTTATTTAGACTTCGATGTCTAACTACTCATACTATTGGTGAAATAAACTAGTACAAAAACGTAAATGTACAGAACTGTACCGTCAAGTGCCGTGTTATCAATAATTTCAGCAATTTTGATAAAGGCCCCGTTAGCTGAACACTGGTAATTCGCTGGAATTGTCAGATTAAAAGTATTTTGTGTTAATACCTTATATTACATGATCCTTCGACTACCACAAATCACGGAGCAGATTAGGTTCTTATGGTTACTTATAGGATAATAATGTACTAATGTTTGAATTGTTGATAAAGCTGTTTCATTGAAAAAGTGGTTTGTATTTACTATCATTGAATAATATCCTAGAATCTGGAATAGTTTTTAGCAAAGCTTAACTTTGTATAGTGAATATTACATATTTATGAGATATACTGTTCAATGTTGATTGCGTTCTAAATACTTGTTTACTCAAAACATTAACACACTTTCTTCTCTGTTACCTATAAAAGGTAACAATCGAGTTTTATACCTATTTACACCTCATGGATATCTTAGGGCCTTTATCTAAACATAGCAATAAATATCAATTTTAACTTTGGAACACGAGATAATATTCGAAAGTTTAAATATTAATAAGCGTCATTAGTAAACCCAGTTTAACAGCATTTATTAGTAAAAGGGATGTGTAGTAGTATTAACTAAAGCGTTAAAAACCAATCAAGCTACCTGAAAATTAAATTTACTGAACTATCTTGTAAACTTGAAAACATGTTCATTAATAATCGTTATCAAAATGATTTATCTATTTCCATTTTTACGACGCATCGGTTGCCACATGTTGCTATCAATACAGTATCTGATAAGAAATCAAACCAGGATACCTCTCACTGGTTTTGGCAAAACAAATTATAGTTGATTAAATATTATAGTTACCTAGCTTAAGACGCGCGTCTAGGCTATTTAGTATAAAGTATTGTCAGATTTCTTTTTTTAATTAAACTTACCTCAAATCGCTCATTCTGATAGGTCATTACTCGTATTCTTGACTTCAAATTACTGTTATTGTATCTATGAAATTTTACTTTAAGTCCAAAATAAACGTATGATCCATCTATTGAAAGCTTATTAAACAAAATTATGACAAAACCTTTATATCAGCTACACCATATTATGCATGCAATTTCTAAATATACCCAAATTATAAGATACTTTCAGAACGAATCTTAGGTTAATGAACAATCTTAAGATTTTCTTAAGAGATCTCAAGATGGCTACGAGCTACGAGAAATGCGTTGATGTCTTTTCTATGAAAACGATCCGTGGGTCAGAGTACACGAATTTCTTATTATTATTTCTCATCAAAGAATACTATTGTTTAGTAATACTAGCCCAATTCCCGTGTTTGTATGGGGTCGTCTCATTTATGGTTTAACAAATCTGGTATTTCATTAGCTTAGTTACATGAACTTTATACTTCAACATTATTCAATTATACACCGTACAGTTGCATATTAATCAAATGTAAAATTAAGAGCCACGTTGGCTACTTGTGGTCTGTGTAGATACTTACAAGCGTTGGGCCGGTCCTTTATAATTCATTCATCATTATTATAATTCCATCTAACCGCATGGCGCCTTTGATAGTGCCTGATTCTAGCGATGTAGGTTCCATTCCCATCCGGGTCAAATATTGTGTGATGAGGATTTGTGTTTGGGTTTATATTTATCCATTTAGTTATATTTATGAATACTATTATCGTTGCTGATATCTGCAATATAAGTCATCATCATCATCAGCCCACTTCCGTCCACTGCTGGACATAGGCCTCCTCAAATGCATGCCACTTCTCTCATGCAATGCAACATAAGTGCAAAAAGGTAACTTTATTAACAGTCAGATCAACATTATCTGTTTTTGTGTTATCTGATTTATTTATCTAATTTATGTTTCCTCCGCCCTATGATCCCGAGCGGTACTTATAAGTGCAAGGATTCAGGGTGAGTGCGATAGGTTCAATAGGTTATATTGCGGCTATCGACCTCATAATTTTGGACCTCATGGTGGATTACCATGAGGTGGAGCGGGGTCATTATGAATTTCTATTATTTAAAAATATCGAAGAATATTATGAAGTATCTAAGGCTCCAATGAAACTGCATCATCGCTTCGGTAATACAAACACGGTAATATGTTTCTAGTGTATATTAATTCGTGTTAGTTAGCCAGCATGGCGGTACTCGGTCGAAACCACAAAGTCGGACAAAGCCGAATGTTTGTATATGTCTGGCGCCAGGTTTCTTGCCTCACTGTCTGAATGAGAAGCGTAACTTGGTAGCTAACAATGAAACAGCCAGTCAGCATGCCTTAAGTTTGTGGTTCTCAAAGTTTTCATCAAATAGAAATCACAAATTAATGGAGCGTAATATACATATTGATTTTAACAAGTATTAGATGACCGTCAATGATTTAACGTATCTAGGTGTTTTGTCAATTTTACCTGACTCCTCCAGAACGGTATGGTTTTTTGGAAATATGTATGTACCTATTATGTTCGTATTGTTCGTGTATTCCACTGTTGATTCTGATAAACTTAATCTAATAATTAAGCTATTCGTCTCGCAATCAGATCAATAAATGTCATATAATAATCAACCCACATTTGGCTAGAATGGTTGACTGAGACCTGATCACCCCAGTTTAGAGTAGGCTCCTGTCCCAACAATGGGAATGAATATGAGTTGATGACGATGATGAATGATGATGAATTGATTTGAAAGTTTGAGAATCACTCCCTCAGCCAATTAACGTGCGTGAGTCCAAGCTTACAGAACTCATAATGGACACAACTAAACAAATTCGATAATGATCACGATCCGATATCAAAGATGGCCTCCAACCGTGTGGCGTATGCCTCGTTATTTTCGTAGAATCAAAAATTAATTTCTACTTTTAAAATCATGTGTCAACTGTGTTCATGACTAGTTTAGTGTGTTATAGAATGCCTCGTTGGTCTATTGGTAGCAATCGTAAGAACCGTGCGGCACTGGGTTCGAGTCCTGGGTCGGCCCAATTTGTGACTTTATGACTCACCCCGAAATCAGGAAGTCAGCGGATGCTTGCCCGTGCCACATTGAATCACTCATCGTTTTTGTTGTTTTCATCCTACTGAACCGTGAGGCTGAAGGAACATAGAGTGCACTTGTGTTTGCGTATACACTTATGCACTATAATATGTCCTGCGCAGTTAGTTCATATCTAATGATAGCAGTTCCTCGTTGACCAATTCTTATAATCCTTGTCTATGTATGATATTTCTTAGTTTGAGTTGAGTTTTCGTGTCTATGTCGTGGTCAATGAATGTTTTTCTTTCTTTTCTTTCAGTTGTCATGGCCGAAAACGGTTGAACACCTTTTTAGTGTGTTATTCTATACAGGTATACCTACTTGCATTACGCTTGCTCACTTGAATCGGCATTTGAAAAACATTTAGCGTAGATGTAACCACGACTTAACACGATAATATGTCGTAACTACAAATCAGATTGATTGATTTGACTTTTGATTTAATCAATTGACATTTCCTGTGGGTCCGAAGATGATGTACTTCAATAATCTTTGATCTTTACCCATTATTATATTTATATTTTAGCAAGTAAATGAAAAGTATCCAGTGTGTCTCGTGAACTTCCAATTAGGAATCGTAAACATTTTCAAACATGTCTATCGTACTTTTATAGTTACAGTTAACAACTTAACTTATTTAGATATTCTATTTAATTGCAGGCTTCCATAATATAAAGTGTCCAACTAATTTTGGCCCTGGCGACTGATCTCAACGGAGATCAGCCAAGGACGCCGGATATACTTTAAATAGTGCGTTAACAAGTGCATTATTTGTTATCTAACCATCACAGTTTAGTAGACGGCAATTCAATATAACCGATGGGAGATCAGGCGCAGGACCATCTGCTTAACGTGTTTTTCGAAGCACGTTCATTGTCCTCAAAGTATAAATCGTCATATTTTATACAGATTTACAGGTAATTCTAATCTTTAGTGAGCTTCATTGTGGGTATCTCAAGGAGTTAGCTAATACCTATCTATGACATCTAGATTAATAGACAGCTAAATACCCTTATAGTTGTTTTAGTGTATTAAATGAAGTAATCCTTCAATACATAGACTTAAGTAGTAAAATTATATCTGTATATACATTGTAACTCATAAATCCGTGTAAAAACTGCAATGGATTTGTACTTATCTCTCCATATCGTGTGTACTATTGTGATAATAGCTACTGATACCAAGGTACTTTTGTGTGAAATCATAATCAGATAGTCTCTGATATTATTATTTTCCTAATAATTATAAAGTCAAGTTATTTCATCATCATCAGCCCACTTTCGTCCACTGCTGGACATAGGCCAGCTGAAATGCTCGCCACTTATCTCTGTGGGTGCGAGTAGCCGAGGATAGAGATAAGTGGCAAGTTATTTGATGGCACATAATTTAATAAAAATATTTGATAGCTTTCTATACATTCCTTTGATAAGTACGAAAAGGTTCCTGTTATTCTTTTGTTTTTCTGCCCTATGTACTCATAATACATGAATGGACTATAAACATTATTTATATATTTGCGTGACGAACATCGGTGTTTGTTCCGTGTCCGGGAGTAGGTATAATTTAATATATTTAAGTACCTTTATCCACTGTTGATTCTGATATGCGTAACACAAGTGCTTAAGCTACTTACCACGGAATCAGATCAATGTATTTTACATTAATAACACGCATTTTGATCAATAGATCGTAATTAGATTCGAAAGAAAGGGATACCTTTCTTTTGAAAACGTACGTAGTATTATGCAAAAACTATTTTAATTACTAAATGTAAATTTCGTATTTCCTTACGTTATACATAGACTACCATAAACACGCATAAATAACGTACAAAAACATATTCCCATTTCATTCATAAAGCGAACACAGAAAAAAAACATAAACAACAGTCTGCTCAAGACAAAAGAGGCCGTTTCAGACCATAGACAATCACGATATAGGCAGATGTGCGGCCCACATTATGTGCCGGGGACCGCCCCACCGCGGGGGTCGAAACGCCCTGCCAACAAAAAAATAATTGTTCCACTTTTACGCCAAAGGTAATAATACTAATAACGGTAATTACTTGAGTGGGACGCCACGCCTGTTTGGCTTTTTTTCTGAATTTGGAGGTTAGAAAGATGTTTGCCGGTAGTTTTGTCTATTGAACTTGAAAGTTTTTAGATGTTTTTTTTATAATGCATATTACGTCGTTTAGAGATGTATTTGGTAGATGCCTTTAATTTTTTTCTTCTATACTAATATTATAAAGAGGAAAGATTTGTATTTTTGTATTTTTGTATGTTTGTAATGAATAAACTCAAAAACTACTGGACCGATTGCAATAATTTTTTCACCATTAGAAAGCTGCATTATTCAGAAGTAACATAGGCTATATTATATTTTTAAAAAAATTAGGGATCTATACTAAAACTCCAATAATGTGACCCAAGGTGTAAAAAATAGACCTGAAAAATTCCTTACATCGCCTGCGCTGCGAAAACTATTGAAGATAGAACAAAACCATTTACTAAGACTTTGCAGAACTCATTATTATCTAGAAAAAGTGTCGCAACAGCATTATATCTAAATATTATAGTTTTGTCACAGCAAGCGGTTTTTTATTCTAAAAATTTTATTTATATGCCGCCGCTTCAAAGGGCTCTTTATTTTTTCCTTGGTATTAATCCTTAAAAAAAAAAGTTACTTTATATTCAAGACGGCTTCAATACCTTTTTATAACTTATTGAATTATTCAATTCGGACATTTAATTCGGAAGATATCACGAGTTTAAAAATGCAAGTATAAGAAAAAAGTCGCGTGGTTGCCGCCACCGCGCTCGGCTAGCCAGCATGCGATGTAGGCTCCATGTAAGCGTCACTGGGGTACGGGGGGAGTCAATGTAGGTAGTATGTAATATAATAATGTTATAAAGAGGAAAGGTTTGATTTTTTGTTTGTTTGTTTGTTTCGAATAGGCTCCGAAACTACTGCACCGATTTGAAAAAAATCTTTTACTGTTGGAAAGCTACACTATCCCTGAGTGTCATAGGCTTTTTAGAAAAAAAAATAGTTTTTTTCTTACGGGGTTAAAATATAATTATTACATAGAGATAGACATATCCCCGAAGCGAAGCGAGGGCGGGTCATAGTATTAAATAATAGTGTCCCAGCTACAGGGACATCACATACCTGACGTATCTTTAGGTATACAAATATTTAACCTTTCAATTGCAAAGTTGTATTATGGATGTATGTGTTACGGTCAATGTGAGCAATCGGTAATTATCTATAATCACCGGTTAATATAGATAACTCCCGACGCACATGGTAAATGTAGTGAATTATTCAAATTTACCGGTAATTATATAAAACTCCCGCTCGACTGTGGTAAATGTTGACATTGCTGACAAATATCACAAGTACTCTGCAATTCCAAATGTCACAAATCTCAAACCGGCAAAAATATATTGACGAGAAAGAATTTTAAGAGTTCCACTGAAAATTCCCTGCCAATTTGTTATAGTTACAGAGCCCACGACCAAAACCATGTCTCATAGCAATACGGCAAAAACCCTATAAAATCGTTAGATTGTATGATTCTGAACCCGACTAGGTATATAGTAACGGTCGAAAGTGTAGCAACTGCGTGGGGGGCCATTTCTGCTGTGTCAAAAAAAATAGGCAGTCGGTATTATAGCAATACGTCTGATAGTGAAAATGTACATAGATTTTATAATTGTATTACGAAAAAGTTTGTTTTCAGACATTTTGTGCGTAGCACATAGCCTGAGCGCATTTTTGAAAATGTCAACAAATTGAGCCGACCTGTATCATAGCAATACGGACAATTTTTTTTTTAACTTTCGTATTGCTGCGATGATTACCAAAAACCTGTTTTCAGACAATTTAAGTGTAGCATATGGAGTATATGCTCAAACACAAATAACAAGTGTGCTTTAAATAAAACCAAAACTATCAAATCAATCAGTATTTAATTTCAACAGCCTCATCGCTTGTTACGCCCCTGCCCCTTTCTTACTATTATCCATTGGTTTGTAACAGAGAATTCAAGATGCCTCAATACGATTCTTAAATGATATCTGAGTATCGAAAAGTTGTCTGATAGAGAAGATGCTACACTTCATTTGTCTGATATAATTTTTTTGCACATGTGGACAACTTATTCTATCATGTCTAACAATTTTCAGACATATTGCTATGATACCGATCGGTAAAATTAGTTTACATTTTCAAAACGGTCTCAAAATTTTATGCGTCCACATTTCCGTCTGAAAATTGTTTTGTTCGCATCAAATAACCAAAATTTACTAATAAAAAAGATTTTCAGACGTATTGCTATGAGACATTTTTTTTGTCTCATTTTTAATCGTTTTAAGTGATTTTACGGGTTAGCGCTACACCACTAACGTCTGAAAAATATGTTTCCGGTATCTCTGAACCATCATTCAACTATAGTCTGCAAATCAGACATATTGCTATGATGCAGTTCGGTAAAATTCTTTGACAATTTTGAAAATTCGGTCAGATCAAACGCTACGCGGAAAATGTCTGATATTGGTATTTTCGAGTTCAGAATAATCCTATATATCGATTTGATGCAGTTTTGACTGTATTGCTATGAGACAAACATTTTGGTCGTGGGCTCTGTAACTATTAATTTTATTTAACTTTATTTTGATAAGATAATATTTTTTTTAAAAACCAAAAATGAAGTTTGGTTTCTAGATACTTGACTGGTTTATTTTATAACTAGCTGTGCCCGTGACTTCGTTCGCGTGGACAACAGGATTTTACCTACATACAAAAGTTTTTTCCCAGTAACTCCCGATCCCTTAGGAATTTTGCAATATCGCGTCGTAAGTAAGCTTTAAGTCTATTAGAGTACCTGCATGCCAAATTTCAATCATATATCTTACGCGGTTTAAATGTTTTCAGAAAAGTTATTTATAAATACATACTTAACTACATCACACCTAGACACGGAACATACACCGATATTCATCACACAAATATTTGTCCAGCCTGAGCCACTAATAAAACCATTGTTTCACCGAGCCAGTCAAGTCAGTTTGACTTTATTATTTACCACATTTACACAAAGGGTATGGTAATTTTATATAATTACCGGTAAATGTGATTAATTCGATAGTTTTCACCACCTTTACCACGAACACTAGTAATTATGCATAGTTACCGGTAATTATACATAATAACCACTCTATCCACTTTTACCGTAACATATTCATGCATTTGTGTAACTCTTTCGCGCAAAATATATTGTTCAGATTTTTATGTAACTTTACAATAATATAGCTTACATATCAGTATAACACATAGGCTACCATTCCTTAAAGATATTTAGTATTTAATCCAAAATATAACGATAGCTAAATCCAGGCGAACGAAGTCGCGGACGGCTATGAGAAACTTTAGTTTCCTTTGCTCAATTCTAAGACATGTACTAGATATCTACCTACCTACATAAAACCATTGTTTATACCGGTAACCAGTGTTGCATTTATTTTATGCAAATGACCTTTGAGGTCAGAAAGACAATGACATGTCCTTGAACTTGGCATCAGTCATTAGCATACTAATTATGCCTACTATTATGTTATTATTAGTTTCTCAAACACACACTGAAACGATATGTGACCGTTTTGTATAAATATTACACAACATCACATACATAGAGGTTAATGGGTGTGGATGAAGCGAAAGTGGTGTGCCAGGACCGTAGCACATGGCAGGACGTGATCTCTGCCTACCCCTCTGGGAAAAGGCGTGATTTTATGTATGTATATGTATCACATACATTGATCTGATCCCGTGGTAAGTAGCTTAAGCACTTGTGTTACGGATATCAGAATCAACAGTGGATACACAAATATACCTAAATATATTTAATAACACACCCAGACACGGAACAAACACTGATGCTCGTCACACAAATATTTGTCCCAAGTAGGAATCAAACCCAAACCTTGGCCTTGCCATGAAATACTATTGCAGTAGCACTCTTCAGTGTAAATTAACTTGTAGGCTTAGGCGTTCATAATTTTAGACTACAATCTTGATATGTGCAATTGAAGAATAGAATAATTGTTTATTATTTATGATTAATTGTTGTACGCTATAAAAATGGTCTCATTTATTTTATTCTGTTTTGTATGTGTAATAATAAGTTAGTTATTTGAGTTCTTCCAAATAAGTAAGTTCCGAATTAATAACTCGTACGAATAATACAACTTGAGTTTTAGACTTTCCCGTTCCATACCATTCGGTCTCTCTGTATGAATGTCGCTTAAACTATCAAATAGTAAATAACATGATCATCTTTTAATTTATTTAATTGGTCACATAGTTAATCATAATTTTAGTGTTTAGGTACATGATTAAATGATTCGTAAGTTTTATTAATATTTTACTTTATGTGAAGGAACTTAAAATTTTATTCGGAATTTATCATTTGACAGGAATAATTTAAAATAATGTTACAGTTAGCGCGTGCAAATAATGCCGGATTTATTATATTCAAATATTATGATAACAGTTTTAGGCAGAACAAAATATTGATATATCCGATTTGGTGAATTTAAAATTAGCTTTATCGTTTTATATAACATTAAAATTCAATAAATGTTGTTCACTAACTTAACGCCTGATACTCCATCGGCGTAAGTTGATTATCACGTAAAAAAATAATGGGTGAAAGTAGTATAAATTCAATAAAAAGTGGACGTTGTTTTTTCGCTTTCTCAGTTTCTTTGTAGTTTTTCGGTTTAGTTCCGAGGGCCTACCATGAGTTGGCTATCGTAAACTTACGTAGGTAGGTACGTTAAAAACCTATCGAGTTGTTTTCTTCATATGGCCGATTGTAGTTCTTCGCGTAACCACCAGCCGGCGCTGTACATGTTTTTCATAGACATATTTACGTAGGCAATATCGAGCGCGTAAGTTTTAAACTCATGGTAGCCCCACAGAATTCGGGTCAAAAATTGGTTGAGCACTTTCGACTTTGAAGCAAGACTCACTGACAGCGTTACTTTTATATTTGTAATATTGGTAAGAATATTAAATAGTGTTACAATACTGCAGATATTTCCAACTAAGGCAACATATTAATAAATTTTATTCGTTTCCCGTTTCCCGCCCACACGCGTTACACAGTATAAAAATAGGTTCTTTCATATCGACACAATCCAAGCGATTTATTTGTTGCTATCACGTACTTAATTCATTCATTGAACGCGAAACTGACACTATAAATTACCTTTTGTTGGAGCCTTTTTTAAAAAGTCACGTAGAGGAAACGCCAAATTGATATTTGAATCGGAACAAAATTTCGTAGCGGCTTAGTTTGTCATCGTTATAACAAATATTATTTGTATAATATAAAATAAATGTATATTTTTGAATTGTAGAATATCTGTCATTTTCATCAATATCAGATCAGATTATTTTTAAGTAGTCATCTAACTTAGGTTGTGTTTATCTTTTTTTAAAAAGATTTCATTGCTTGGCCTACTGTATGGCAATAACATAAAGCCTATAGAGCCTTATTAATCAGCGTATTTACAGTAAACGTGAAATCGATAATGTTCGCATAATATGAATGAATACTTAGTTTATATAAAATAAAATTTCCCCCAGCAATTAGTAGGTTTAGAAATTGCTTACTAACGCAGTAATTATTTATCAATTAGTGACAAGATAAAATCCAAATAAAATGTCAATAGATGGGTAAGTTAAAAGTGTAAAATTATGCTAATTCTTATTACTTTGTTAATTAGGCATTCATGTAAATATTGTTACCATACAACATGTAAGTATGCTTTAATTTTCTTGTACCTACTTTTTATTGGAGAACGATGTTCATAACATTGACAAAAGTCTACTTTTGATTTGTAGAATATTTTGACTGTATTTTTTTTCTAAATTAAGACATCAATTAGAAAATAACAATCATCAGGTAAACACTTTAATAGTAACAAATCATTCAACAATAATAAACTAAAATACCTAATCGTGTTAATTAAAAAGACACGGCAATTAATTCGTTTTCCAGATCGTCAATTATTAATACACAGGTAATTACTATTTTTGTTTTAGTATTATACTGGATTTACAATGACTTTCCTAACTTTCGCATAACCATTTAGAACCTATTTTAAGACTAGTGACCCGCCCTCGCATCGCACCCGGGTGAGTTTTACAAAAACACCTTCCTCTTGAATTATTCTATCTGAAAAAAAAACCGCATCAAAATCCGATGCGTAGTTTTCATAGGGATATAAACATCGTGAGGGAACCTACACAACTACGAAGAAATTCTAAGGTTGTCGTCGACCAACCCGCACTTGGCTTGGTTGACTAAGGCCTGATCGCCCTAGTTTTGGGTAGGCCCGTGCCCCAGCAGTGGAACGCACCTATATAGGCTGATGATAAGAGTTATAGGGACAGTGATTAGACAAATTGTCTAATATGAAGTAACACGTGACTTTCAGAGATGAAAGTACAGTAATAATCGTGAATAATTAAGTTATTCACCGCATGAGGCATATCAGGTACAAACCTAACCTTATAATCCCGTCTATGCCAAAGCAACCACAACGGTGTTCATTATAAACCATTTCTGATATAGTTAATAAATGATTCGCCTATAATACATCTCATATATTGTATCGCACTTACAACCATCTGAATTATTTACATGTGCCTTCAAATTCCGCTGCACCGGTAACTACGAAACATCTATCCGTCCAGCTCACACACAAGCGTGCGGGTAGCTGCCGTCCTTTTTTATAGGCGGGCTGTAAACTCCGCCTTCAAACGTCCCCAGTATAAGCCCGTCCTTTTCTTTCTTCGCCCAACTTAATCCAGCGTCTCGCTCGCTCTCCAGCTATCGATTTTCTTTAACTGCTTGTTTACCCGGCCAAGTTACGGAGCTCCGTAATAACGACTGTTGACTTATACAGTAGCCGTATATTACTAGCTCGTATATTTATGCCTCAGTAATTTATTGGGAAGGACAAAATGTAATAAAATACGGGGAATAATTTTGATTTTTGCGGAATATGAGCTTGAAGTATGGTGTTTCATTAATCCGGTGGGGTTTTACATAATTTCTTAACTAATGAACGATCCCGGTTTTGTTTACAACGGCGTTTGAACAAGTCTGGTTTTGGTTGGTACTTGTTTATCGATATTTTTAGTTTTATTTCCCATAAAAACAGAACTAGATATTTACAAAATTTTGTTTTTTAATAATGACTCGGATTCATGTAAATACGATCTAAATTTTTTATTAAATTTATTCCGTATTTTAAAAGTACTTACATCCGGTTTCTTAAAAGATATTTTATTTCTTATTCCTTTCACTCTTTTAATTTGAAAATAAAAATTAGTTTCGTGTACGTACATAACGATTTTTATAATAAGAAAATACTTTATTATTTTTTTTATGTTAGTATTTTATCAACTAAGATAATAATTAGAATTTATGTCTATTCAATATTCTAACCCTGGTAGATAAAATTTATTTATTATATTAAGTAACCTGATTTTTTTCTACCAGCCAGTAGTTAATAGTCAAATCCAAAATATCTAACTAAATAATAGAAAATATGATGAAACCCATCAAACTAACAACGCCAATTACAAACCAATCCGAAGATGAAAGCCGGACAAAATATCGCGTAACAAATGAAAACTATCAATTTGCAACATTAATTTTGTTCACACAAAAGACACGCGTAACCATTGTGCGAACACGCGAGCCTTTCAAAATGTGAAATAAATTGATACGCGATGAATAGGAAACCATATTGCGATCGCAATCTTTCGATTGCTAATTTTGTTATTATTAAATGTGGGGACATTTCTTTTTTTTTGGCGGCAACTTGGTTCGGTATGGGCGGGAGGGATTTTTGAATTTGATTTCTTTGCTTTATTTTTTTTAAATCTAGGTAGTTATATAAGGCGAAGGAATTAAAAGAACAATATTTTTTTTAATTTAAAGCTATGAACAGAAGGTGTCTAAATATGTATTATACCTTTAAGTAATTATTTTTCTTATATCAATTCTAACATCAGATAATCTTACTAGTGCCATTAACCATTACATAGTACCTAAGGCGGTCACCATTTGTTTACACGATAAAAAAAGTAAATATAAACTTGATTTTACAATCGCGATAATCAAATCAAATGCTAAACACTATGTGTACAGACGGACAAAACAAAACAAGGCGAATCAACGCAACACGGGATCGGGTTGCAGTATTTGCTGACACGACCCATTTGTGAGTCCCACGGGACCAGGGATAAAGCAGGACCATAAATGGGGAGTGTAAAGGACTAACAGATTCGCTTAATGGGAGTCCGTGTTGAACGAACTATTAGGGCCGACATACACGGACGACTTCAAGCAGTCAGGACGGACTGCTTGAAGCTGTATAGTAAACTACAGATTCTACGTACACACATACACGGAACCGTGCAGTCGTGACTGCTCCGAGCAGTTACCGCTCCTGCAGTCATAGCTGTTGACTATGACTGCAAGAGCGGTCCGTGTATGTTGATCACTGGCTAACTGCTCGAGTGGTCCGTGTATGGAGGCCTTAGTCCTTAAGTTATCTGTCTCCTATGTCTTATAAAATGTTGAAAACAACAGACCTATACGGTTACAGACTTTCGCGTTCCATCACTACATAGAATAAAGCAAAGTCGCTTCCCGTGTCTGTTCCTATGTATGCTTAAATCTTTAAAACTAGATTTTTTTAATAGATAGAGGGATTTAAGAGAACGAGGTTTTGTATTTAGGTGAGGTTTATGTGTTATGAAGCGTCGATGGCCAAGTGGTTAAGGTCGTTGCTTGCCATGCAAGAGTTCGCCAGTTCAAACCCCGCCAGGTATGAATGTGTTTTTCTAATTTGAAATTCATATGTTACATAATTTGACACTTTAATGGTGAAGGAAAACATTGTGAGGAAACCTGCACACCTAAGAAGAAATTCTAAGGTTGTGTAGTCGACCAACCCACACTTGGCCAGTGTGGTTGACTAAAGCCTTATCACCCTAGTTTAGGGTAGGCCCGTGCCCCAACAGTGGGGATGTATATGGGCTGATGATGAATGCATATGTACCATCATTCGACGCTTTAACGGTGAAGGAAAACATCGTGAGGAAACCTACACACCTACAAGAAATTCTAAGGTTGTGTAGTCGACCAACCCGCACTTAGCCAGCGTGGTTGACTAAGGCCGTATGGCCCTTGTTTAGGGTAGGCCCGTGCCCCAGCAGTGAGGACGTATATGGGCTGATGATGATGATGGTTATGTATATTATACCCGAAGCGGAGCGAGGTCGGGTCACTAGTTAAATGATAAACTATTATACTAGGGGTCTACACGTAATTAAAAAAGCAGAAAATACATAGATATTAACTGCCCGGCGTTTCGACTGGATTGCACCAGTCATGGTCGCGAGCGATTATTAGTATGTATTTGCTACCTTTATAACACGTCTAGACCCTAAGTATAAAGTTTTTAAAATGACAGACCTATTTGGTTAGGACTTTCTTGTATTACCTGGAAGCACCATTAAAAGATTCCAAACAAAACTGCAATGCAGAATACAATAACAGATATAGATTTTGTTACAATTATTCTCATTTAATCAAAGCTTTTGTTGATAATGCATCAACAGGGACAATTTTGTATCTACTTAAAATGTGTTTAATCTGTCTAATGTTGGACTTTATTTTTTTATTTTAGATATATGTATTTAATCATGATTTAGGAATTCTGAAACAAAATCGGTAAAATAAGATTTTGGGCTGTGATTTTTTTTTAAATAAATACATGAAATAACAAGAAAAAAAAAATTTTAACTTAAAATATGGATGCATCCATCAAAAATAACATCTATCAGGCACCCACAAACAAAATCCATCTGCGGTGCATTCATTGCTCATACAATCGGGTAAATCTCTCAATCCCACAGGACTATAGTAAACAATTAGCTTCTCTCCCTCGGGAGAGGTAACCGGATACCCTCATTAGGGCTAGGACGCAAGAGGGAACGGCACCAGTCTGATGGGAAACTCGATAGAGTGAGCAGAAGATTAAAACAAAAAAAGTAATGGCGGATTTGATGGTTGCAATAAAAAAGAAAAAATTAACAGACATAATTTTTGTTTTGAAAAAGAAAATGTTTCTTGTTTTCGAATTGCTATGACCAAGAAGTTGGTTTTTTAATTAAATATTTACACATCATTACATATTATACAAAGAACTATGTTAAATTAACCTAAACTAACTAAATAAATTCATTTTTATTTAAAAAAATCCCAGATCGCTGTCTATAGGCTTCGTAAAGAAGAAAAGAATAAAAAGTAAATCTAAACGTAGCTATTTATTTACTACTAACCGTGCCCGCGACTCCGTTCGCGTTGGAGCTAGAATTTAAATAGCCTATTTTGTGTCCCAGATGTCTATGTGTTTTTATACCAAATTTCATCAAATTCGGATAATTGGTTTAAGAGTTATGGAGGATTATACATACATACACACATACAGAAAAAAATTCTAAAAATTGTGAAATTAGTATCAGTATCATAATATTGAGCCTATAAACACAATATCTCTGAAAACAAACTAATTTACTCCATGACCGACCCTTATAGATTTATAATTATAGATGAGATATAGAGAGCGAGAATGTTGCGATGGATGTGTGTGTTTGTTAGCAGAAATTCATTCAACTGATTACAAACGGCTTATCAAAGCCGTTAAACGAATTATATTATTTACTACTACAACTATGAGATATAGACATTTTAGGAATTTGGGTGGCTGATATTAAATTTTAAAAAAATACAATACTATAAGACAAAGAAGTTAGTTGCTAGATGGGGTTTTTAATAGTCTGTATTTTGAAAAACCGCACAATAAGTTTTTATGATTGCTGAAAAACTCCAGGTTTGACGAAACCTGGACAATTTGTGCATTATAATAAATTAATGTTAGTATAATATAATGATTGCGTATAGTTTTCGTGTTGAGACATTAACAACCAGATAGACTACTCTGTTGTTTCTATTGGTCAAAGATTCCAGGTTGCAACTTTTTTTTCATGACAAATACACGTCAATTAGTAGAATCTAGGTTATTATGACACAACTGTTCGATCATCAACATGATCGATCCATTATAAAGCAGATGTAAAGTGGTGCCTCGTTATTTAATGTTAAAGCCACCTATTATCTAGAATTATAATTATTCTATTATTATTATTAATAGTCTATTTACAGGCGATCAGTATGGTAAATTTACTCAATCATAAATCACATTTAACTGGAATTGAAATTAGTTCATTATTGGTTGAATGAACATTTTGAAAATTACCTACAACAATGTTTTGTTACTAACAGATATAAAAGGTTTTTTTATATTAAAAAGTTCAACAGGTACTTTTTTATTGTTACAAAATAGTTCGAAGCAGAAAGTATAATTATTTTTTCCATTTTCCTCTTTAAGCCTAGCATAAGCAAAGACATCTAATACTCCAAAGCCTGTCAGTCAAATTCTCTTCGACAATACCAGAGCTACATTTAAAATTCTAAATAGAGACGTCCCAATTTCGGATGCGCTTTCAAAAAAAAGAACTCCAGAGCTGCCAACTGTATTTGGAGAACTGTCATTGCGGACAATGGTTGCTGTTGCCCCTTCGGCCTAAACATGCGTGTCCAATAACAAATTATATTTTTTTCTGTTACAAAATAAATATTTGACGGTGCTTCTAATATGTTTCTATTGTAACAGAGACATGAGGCGTTTTTGGAATATTATGGATATCTTTCAATGCATTCAGGTGCTGCCAGACCGGACGGCAATTACGTGAAATTGCAAAAAAAACGATTTGTGATATTTTATAGGTACCTTATTACACAAAATTGTCTGTGTATATTTTTTTCACACATCTAAATGTATGACGTGAAAATATGTACTAGTAGGTTTACTTTCAGCAAAATTACAGAAATGGTTGAAATGGAGGACTACACTAAATATTAGTCTTTATGGGCCTACACGCGATATTAGAAGTAGCAAATACATAGCTATAGCTATATTTATGGAGGACTACACTTTGAGAAAAGAGAAACTATGGAGCTTCTTGCAGGAGTCTTCTCGGTGGAATCAACATTCCGAACCAGTCAGAATTGCTATTGATTTTTAAGGCCATGTACAATGTCTACGTGAAAAATATTTTTATTTATGCTTAGATACTATTCATCAAAACGAATTTCGTAAACTGTACTCTCACATTTTGCCACGCCGCCAATTTTGTCACCTTTGTGCAATGAAAAAAAACGCTATTTATTTTTCTTTTTTCTAAATCCGATCTGAAAATATAACCGGCCAGTCCGCATCCCACGTTTCGCAACAAAACCATCCCTAACCCTTGCGCGCGCGCACGACAAAGACCTCAATTTCGGGCGTGATAATTGTTCCCGAGGGCTCATTGTGCCCGATTCCACGCTCCACGACACACTATTAACTATTTCTATGGTGTCCTGTTTTTTCGTACGTTTCGAACCATTTGTCGCCACCGCAGCGGTCTGTCGGCACTTTTTGTGCGAATTTGTATGCGGCTTTGTGATGGGCGAGGTGTTTGCAAAATATGTTCGATGGTGATGTGATGAGAATTTTCGGGTTGTGTTCTTACGAAATTCTGGAGCGATAACCTTGGACTGTATGCCAGTTGTTCAAGCAAGCGTATTATATTGGTACTCCATTTCTCTCTACATATGTAAAAAGGTGGGTATTACAATAGTCAACTAAAAACTCATTTCAACTCTAGTGCTAAAGTGAAAAATCCTATAAGTTCTAAAATTGGATTCTGTATCCAAACTATGATTTAAGAATGTATTTGACTGCTTTCTGGGGTTTGGCTTTTCTAGATGACCATCACTTTAGATTGTCGATTGGATAATATTATAACCCCAAGCTCTCTATCCTATAATTTAACGATCGTTTACGAAAAACACAATTGAAAGATGGATCTTGTATTCGCCCCGGGTAATATTTCACGATTCGAAAATTGACCCCAAAATCGAAGACAGCCCGACAATGCCACCATTGAACCCCTTAAAAAGGCGGTGTCAATAACTCCCTAAAACTATTTGCCTCGCAATGAACGCCATAAATAATATCGAAACGCAAACATGGTATATTGTTCGCGAGCAAACATTCGCGCCCTACGGTGTAATTATTCGTTATGTTTGCGCAGTTGGCAGCGGTGGCTGTCAGTGACAAATTGGCGGGACGTGCGTCGGAGATGTTTGAATTTGGAAGGCTGCGGATGTGGCTGCATGGAATGGAAACTTTCTAAAGCGTACATTTATTATTGTTCTTTTAAAAAAATAACTACATTTTTTAAAGAAAATAAGCAAAACTAAATATGTTCAGGCTATCTTGTTGTAAGTTATTTGACGATACATTTCTAAATTTAGCTGTTCAGCTACTGAAAAGCAGTAATTCTAACTTTTTAAAGAAAATTGCAACCCGAAACCACAAAAATACACGCAAGGACCACTCGACATGTTATTTTAGGTCGATAGGTACAAAATAATATACTCGTTTCTATTCAAAACAGAAGTATTGACGCGAAAGCGCTTCAAATACGCCGCTACGGAGAAAAAGTAAAAGGGACTGGTTACACAATCGAACGCCTTTTCAAAAATTTTTGCCGCCAAAATTCGCAAAAACTCCATTGGAGCGAAAATCTTTCAACAAGTCAGTTGAGCGGTTTAGAATCTTACTGCGTTGGGATAAGTTGTAATTTAAAGCTGTTGACTATTTTGATGGATTATAAAGATAGTATCTTGGGTTGGGATAATCTCTTGTTGACAGAATCAAGGTGCATCAAGGGAAGTACCCAGTGCGGTTTCTGAGAATGAGAAGACTATTAGAAGAGTGACATTTTTTTTCTTTTAAAAAAAAAGTGGCTCTGGGAAATGTGAAAAAAGTTGTAAAGCCTTTAAAGGTGGCTGGCCGTTTGACCAGAAAGTTGTCTGAGCTGTCACATTAGATAAGGTATCGCAGTAAAAACATTCCATCTGCTCTGCTACTGATTTCATCAGCAGATTTTGAAACAGGTATGTTTATTCGTGTAAACAAAATCCGCAATCACTTTGTTTGCAAGAAATCGATAGGGTTGAATATTTAAGGCATTAAAATTAAGCCAGATTTCACTTAAATCTTAATAAAACTAAACTTATTTTTGATTATGCATGTCCTTCCATACAAAACAAACGAATAAGAAAATGTAGGAAAACTTAACTTCATTACTAATAAACCTTCTCTTTATAAATTTGCGCGTAAAGTAGTAATGGTATCAATAAGTAATTTATTTAAGGACCTTTAGTTGCCTTTACAATAACTTCATTAATGTAGTTCAGTTTATAACATCAATCAATAAATAATATGTACTTTATTCATTATATTATATTTACAAGATCATCCCTATTTCAAAAATAAATAAGTTAAATTAACCTAACCTAACTAAATTAATTAATTGGTCATTCTGCACAAGAGGCAGTCTGAGTTTCCTCTAAGGATGGCGAGGTTTATCCGCTTTATTAAATTATCCATTTAAAATTAAATGATCCAAATTCAACTCTAAAGTTATATACTCGTAGTGTCTAAGTTTATCTAGAAGCAGAAAAACAAAACTTAAATTGAAAAAAATATGTACCATCATTCGAGGCCTAAACGGTGAAGGAAAACATCGTGAGGAAACCAGCACACCTGAGAGATTTTTCAACGGTGTGTGAAGCCATGTCAGAGGCCTACGGGCGGTTTAAACTCTGACACCAGGTTTTTCATCAACCACACGATAAGAAGAAGAATTGAAAAAACAAACAAATATATTTATTTACATGCTTGTCGTCTCCTAAGAATTTGTAAAAATAAATTGACTTGTTGAAGCTTGAAAACTTGAAACTTTCGTTTACTTACTCTTTGTTCAAAAGATAATCCGTGACCTAAGAATGAATTCTGAACAGCACACTCAACTGTTTCGTTTTAATCTAGAATCTCATCTGTTTATTTATGAACGCTTTCATATTGAACAAGGGGATTATTGCACAATTTGAATATTGCATAGATAGAACATAAAGGTTATGGCATACAGAGTACCTATTTAGTATTAATGTAAAAAATACTGTTGAGTTGTTACAAACGTAGTCTGAGAACACTGACTGGCTTTGCAGCTAAAGGATTTTACAGGGTGCCTAGGTTTACTAGCATGGATCATGATCGAATTCACCACTCGAACAAAATTATCTAGTCAGGTACATTTTGCTGGATATTTATTAATTTTTCGAATTGTGTGAGTAGGTTTTGATACCTTTGAAATGTTTGGTAGATACGTCAACCAGTTCCAACGTTAATCATCCCTTTCATGCCTTCTACTTTTTAATAATTTCTATTATGTGCACAGCTGAACGTATCATGAACATTTTTTTTTTCAACCTAAAATGTCATCACTTTGATATTGCTCGTCATTTTTTTTACGAACACAGAGATCCGTGATCATAGCCCCTCGAATTGGCAAAAGAATCTCAGGTAACAGCCGGCAAAAAAAAACAAACGTGACAAAATGTCTGTAAACACGTACCTCTACAACTAAAAAAAATGGTCTCGGCATTTTTGCAATTCGAGTTGCAACGAAACGAATGGTTCATTCAAACTTCAAATTTCGAAGGCGTTCTGCGCGTTTGACTTTTGTTTTTTTTTTCTCGCTTCAGTCATCCAATAGTGCGTAAAATTGCCTACATACATACGGGCAATTCTAAAATAGTTTATGATTGTTACAAAAAATGCGATCAGCGTTGGTTATAATTGAAATTGACGTGCGTTCAATTGAATGGGGTTTATTCGAATATTATACGTATGAGGCGTGGATAATTGCGATCTTGTGCTCGATAGCACGTTTTTGTGATAATGCCTTGCACTTAACTTATACACTTACCGTCATCAATCAGTATGGCGGCGGTGTCTGTTATGTAAATGTGATGTAAAGAAGGCAGGGAACTTCTATAATTAAACACTTGCAAATTAATCACAAGATTATACTAACGAGATCAATTATAAATTGCAGTATAGCGTTGTTAAAAACCTTTTTTTAAAATGATGTAGCAATATACGACTACTTCTATGCCAATGTCAACGTTGTTCTAGTTTTTATCTTCTTCCATTTTTATTATTGTTGTCTTTTGCGTCTTGAGTTCATCATATTTGCGTGATGACCTAAAGTATTATGAGTTTTTTTTATGTCTGGGTCTGTATTATTTGATACTCTTTACCCAAGCTTTAATAAAAGCTGTCTACTATTCTTTGGATTGGGTCAACTGTACAGGATACTATAATATTTATTAAATAATAGCTTTCTGCCCGCGACTTCGTCCACGTAAAAAATTACTCATCCATCATCATCATCATCATTATCCTTACTTCCTTACTTAATATTATAAATGCGAAAGTAACTCTGTCTGTCTGTCTGTCTGTTACGCTTTCACGCATAGAGTACTGAACCGATTTAAATGAAATTTGGTACAGATATAGTCCAGAGCCTGAGAAAGGACATAGGCTACTTTTTAACCGACTGCGCTATAAAGAAGTAATGTTTTACCCGTTAAACATATCTACGCGGGCGAAGTCGCGGGTGGAAAGCTAGTCAAAACATATACGTCCCCACTGCAAGTCAACCACCCAGGCAAAGTGCTGGCTTGGTCAACTACACACCTTAAGAATTTCTTACGATGCCTTTAAAGCATCGAATAATATAATCGTACATATGAATTTCAAATTTAAACAAAGTATTACGTGGCGGACTTAAACTGTCGACCTGTCGCATGGCAGACAACGACAGTTACCACACGGCCTTCGACATTAAAAAAAAAGCATATTCTAGGAAGAGTTTGTATACATAACCAGGACCCCCCCTTTTCCAGACACTATGCAGTCGAAGCAGAGAGGTGGCGAGCACTAACCGCCCCCCCAGCCATGTCGGCCCCACGGAGGCTTGCACGGTGACTGACCCCCGCTATGGCGCTGCTGACCAACGCGGCTACGGCCCCCGGGCCCGCCGCCTCGGGCCCTTCCGCCCCACAGGTGAGGAAAAAGAGGCCCCCCTCCCCCTTGTACTTCATGACCCCCCCCTAAACTTTATGAGGCCCCCCTCCGCCAAACTGGTGAAACAAAACAATATTGTAGTATTTGAGAGGGCCGCTTTTTATGAGGCCCTACTTCTAACCATCTCCCCCCCACCCCAGTATTTGGCCCTTGTATTTGAGAGGCCCCCTTTAATGTCTCCCTACTTCTAACAATCTCTACCCCCCTGGTAAAACAAAGAGGCCCCCCTTTAATGAGACCCTATTTCTGAACATCTCCCCCCCAAAGCCAACTTAGGGCCCCTCTGCCCCACTGGTGAAAAATTGTACTTTGAGGCCCCTTTTCTAAACCCTCCGCCCCACAGGTAAGAAATTGTACTTAATGAGGCTCCCCTCTCTAAACTCTCCGCCCCACAGTTTTCTACCTCATGAAATTTAAACTCACGGGCAAGACTAAAGTTGTACCTGTGTTGAGTTGTGTTGTTGTTATAAAGTTGACCACGAAGAGCTCGAAACGTCGGATCTCTAAATACACGCGAGTTTAATCCGTAAAATTGTATAAAACTTCACTGATATTTGATGATATGATGATAAACTGGGTGTCCCAAAAATTAGTGTCCAGCGGAAGTCTTATGATAGAACACCCCGTGGGGCATTCGAAACACCCCCTGATGATTTTTTTTCTAAACTATTGAGAATTATTGAACTAGCTGACTGAAATACTTAAAAAAGTGTTTGTGACTTTTTTGAGAAATACATACATACATAAAATCACGCCTTTTTCCCAGAGGGGTAGGCAGAGATCACTTCCTGCCATGTGCTACGATCCTGGCATACCACTTTCGCTTCTTTTACATCCATCAATCTCTTCTCTCTTCCTTTTTGAGAAATTATTTTTGCAAATCAATTTTCATGAGTACTTCTTTAATGCTTAAAATATTTGTCTTCGTAACTCAGATGGAAGTTTTCAAAATAATGATTTGTATTAATCTCAAAAGTTTAGAAATAAAAATCATAACTCGAAAACTATAAAAAATCGCGGAACATACATGGGTGTGTTTCGGATGCCCCACGGTTCCATCTCAGGACTTCCGGTTGACACTATTTTTTGGGACCACCTTTATGACGATATGAGCTGATGTCTAACCCTAACTCTCCCGCAGGCCCACCACTCATCAACGCCTCTCCACCACTACTTCCACTACTTGAAGCAGCCGTCGCCGTTAGCACAGAACCCGTACGCTCACCACTCGAGCGCACACCACATGGGCATGGGCCCGGGTCCCCTAGGCGGCCTGGGACCCTTCGGCCTTACTCACCATGGGCTAGAAGCCGTGGGGTTCCCGCAAGGTAAGATTTAGCAGTCATTTGTTATTATGTAAGGCACAAGCACAACATGCACAAGGCAGAATGGCGGCGACGTGGTCCACAACCCGTCACGTCACGTTTCCCACAGAGGTGAAAAGTGGATCGTTGGAAGGCATCTCTGCCTACCCCTTTGGGAAAAAGGCGTGATTGTATGTATGTAAGACTAGCTGTACCCGCGACTACGTCTGCGTGGAGTAGTTATTCACACGATTTAGATCGACCATGATTGGAGTAACCCAGTCGAAACGTCCGGCAGTAAGTAGCTATGCATTTGCTACTCCTAAGGCCCGCCATACACGGAGCGCACGAGCAATCAGCCAGTGATCAACATACGGACCGTTCTTGCAGTCATAGTCAACAGCTATGACTGCAAGAGCGGTAACTGCTCGGAGCAGTCACGACTGCTCGAGCGGTTCCGTGTATGTGTGTACGTAGAATCTGTAGTTTACTATGCAGCCGCAGCTTCAAGCAGTCCGTCCTGACTGCACTAACTTTCTTGTGGTAAAAAAATCCATTGCTAAAAGTAAAGACACCTGCATACCTGCATAATAGCTACTAGCATAGGATTTGTAGGAACAGAATAGAATAGAATAACCGATTATTTGGCACAGAATCGTTAGTAGTGTAGCCTATGTTGAGTGTTTTGCAAGAAACATGATTCTGCAATTGTTTTTAGCCGAAAACTTCATGATGAACAAATTGCTATAGCAGAATTCTACTTTCATTCAAAACAATCATACGATTATACTTAGTTTACCTTGGCAGATAAATTCATGAATGTATTCTTTTGCATAAAGATTCTGGCCGGTTAAATTATTGAATGACTGAAATAATCGGTTTGATTCGATATCCATAAATGAATGACGTCACATATTCGCGACGTTTAACCCAGATTGAGGATACTCAACTACAATTTCCAAAATTAAAACACGATTGCACAAATTAAATTGTCTCCCTCAATTGCTTTTATCGAGAAACGGGCTATTTTAAGATTCGTGGTATCGATGTGAAAACGAACAAATATGGCGTACGTTGCAAAATGTAATTCCTGTTAGGCCGGGTACCCAGTAGGTGAATTCAATTTCGCGTTTCGACGAATTGCTTCACATCAAACTGAAAATTTCGTTTTCATTCAATCATGATTTGTAACTTATTAATTCAGTATGTTTCTTTGTTTTCAATCACATTAGAGAATCCTTTACATCACTGAAGTGGTCATTGACTATGTTATGTTCCAAAAGCTACCTACTTCTTTAAAATGTACAACCTATACGTAGATAAGCATACCAAACCCACAAGTGTGGGATATCACAATACGCCCGAAAGTACTTGTTTATCCTGGAGATGCTCGGAAATACCTCGTTAACGCATTAATTATTCATCCACCGTCTTATACAACCAGAACTTCATTACAAAGAAACGGAACGCAATTTACAATCGCCGACACAACTGCCGAACGCAACCAAAACAACGGAGGAAAGCACTGCATAATTTACGTAGCAAGAAGACATCCTTCGAAATAATCAAAACAGCCCGGCCACCCCGGTAAGCGGCTTAGCTCCCCATTTCCCCACCTCCCCATTTCCCCATCTCCCCACCTCGGCTCAGTTGCCATGCTCCCGAAACGCGGAATCGGAAGTCGTCGCTTGTTAGTCGGTCTAATTAATGCACAGTTCGAGTTTTGATGTTGGTACGCTTTGTTTTGTGCGGTTCCTTTTTTAAATGCGTGCCTTTTTATATGTCACTAGGATGAAGGGTGATTTGCTTATGGACATCGATTTCCCTCCGTAATGCAATAATGCTCATAACTTACCAATAACATAATTATTAGATGTCCGCATACCCAATTTACTAGGTACGCAAATACTATCTAAGGCTAATAATTCTGCTCTGTTTGATTGTGGATTGTCATTGCGATAACTTATGTATAAAAATACAGATTAAAAAGATACTTCAGCTTTCTCGTTTGCAATAAAGAATTACCTCTAAATAAATTAGGTATATAATGAGCTTTCAACGGACATTGAGGTCTTAAACTTATGGTCACGAACTTCCTACAAAACTCTTCAGTCGAGATGAAATTAAATTTGTAATTCGTGCAACTTACGCCAGGCAAAATTTAATGTAAGATAGGGACCTAGATCAGATAGATGAATAAGAATATAGTGCAATTTACGTGACGAGATTACTTGCACTCTATTGGTATACCATACAGTTTTATTTATGTTTTCACATGAAATTACTGATAGCGGAAATGTCACGCCCCTTATTTCACACTTTTCTCACAACTCCTTGGTGTAACATTATCTGATAAATTCAATTTGCATTTCATCCCACCATAAGAAGAACTCCCGTGCAAAAATATTTCCTCCGTGATTCTGATACCTAATGTTGCGAATGATTGTAGATTTTTTTAAAACTAAATAGTTTTTCTACTCGAACAGACACTAAGCCTCATAAAAGACGCAGCCATGCCTATGTTCCATTTTCAAAAAATAAAACCCACTGAAATCAAAGGGGAGTTTTTCTCCGAAGAGGCAGGATTACAGCCCCTCGCTTCAAGAATGGAGTGCGTTCGGAAACCAACACTAGTGGGACCACAGTTTCCGCGTGCGTGAGCAACAATGGGCGTTTCGTTTCTAAACTGCGATTGAATTGCCCGGGAAAACTTGACAGGTGCAATAAAATGGCGGACGTTTTCCGAGTAATGAATAACTGAATTTATGTGTTATGATATTTCCTCTTGTCTACATTGCTAGAAGTTGAATAGTTGAGTTGAAGGTTTTTAAATTGCCGGAAGACGTTTGGAAATTGTAAACGTAGACGCATTTTTTGTTTTACTTTTAACAACTTTGAACATCACAAACAACTTTCATGTTAATCTAACAAATTATTTCGTATTTGTTTGAAAATAACGACAAACCACTCATTACGTATCGTTTGTGAAAATATATTTAAGCATAGGTAGAACTGTATACAAAGTCGAATAAAAAAATTATCCTTGACTAACTAACATGACATTATTTTATTGAAGAAACCGAAAAGCTCTCAAATCATAATATTAAATAAGAGAGTGCTACCTATTTATGTCACAATGCTCTCGTGGGTCTATGATTCATACATTATTCAGTTTCGAATAAACAATAAACATCAAAAACATAGATTTTTTTTTCTCGTTACCTGAAGTTTGGGTAAAAAATATGCCAGTCTCTTTTCCGGGAACAACCCTTTTGCGGATTAGTATATTTTTTACGTTTATGTATTATAAAAAAATGACAACGAACGTCCGTTTGCCGCAGATAAAAATAGCAGACGATTTTTGTGTCGAAATAACGCGACATTGTATGAATTGGTGTTTCGTTTTTCCCTTTCTACTTGGCCGGTTTGAATTCCATAAAAGCCAATATCCATATTGAAATTGTTTCGGAGGACTAAAAGTCACTGTCCTATGTTTATGGATTTATTTGGCTCTATACTCTCTTTAACAATACCTACTATGTAATATCAGCTTTATGTTTTATGTGAAATTCGAGTATATACCTACTTCTGCTATGCTTGTTCTGCTGTTATCCTTTATAAAAAAACAAAAAAGACTCAGGATGACCTCACTCCACCTGATGGTAAGCAGTCGTGAGGTCCATTTATGAGGTCGACAGGCACAAGCTGTTATCCTGGATAAAAAAGAGGAGATAATAATTAAGTATGGTCTGGTATCTACTGTCTTTACCAGAGACACCATCGTTCTCTGTGGTTCATGGGCTACAAAGTGTGAATTATCCGTGCTCTTTGACATAAATAACTGCATCCAACGCTTCAGATAAAACGACTATAAACCTACAAACAAAATTAACGACTCGCAACCTATTAGATTTAAAGTCCAATACGCATTTAATACGGGAATAAAATTAATCCTCCGCCAACTTCCATTTTTAATCCCTATAGCTGTCTCTGTCGCACTTGCACGCTGCCTCGTAAGCGTTGTCCCGCTCGCGCGCGCCGCGTAACATAGCAGCTGGGAGTTCTTTTTTCGAAATTTATTTTTTTCATTGTGTTTCACTTTTTTATTGGCATCCCTTAGAATTTTATACGGCCAGTTGGTTTTTTTAATCTGTCGACGGTATAATTAATTGATTTTTTCTTCTCTCTTATTTCTTAATCTATTTATTCGATTCAGGAAGCCGGATCTCTGAGGCCGTTGGATATTTTAATGTGTTCTTTGCGTGATTTTTTTTTTTTATTGTTGGTTTAATAAAAGTATCGATTATTGTAATATAAGTATGTACAGGGTGTCTCACGGAAAATTTCGAATTTAAAAAGGCTATAAAAAAAGAACGACTCGATAGATTTCAATGATCAAACATTTATTTGAAAGCATAATTCATGACATTATTTGTGAAAAATTATCTCGGTCAAATGTCCACCACAGCTTACTTGGCAGTACCCTATTCGATCAGTCCAATTTTTCAGTACATTTTCAATTGTTTCCGGCCTTATGGCAGCAATGGCAACTTCAATTTCATGTTTCAAGTCATCAATCGTGCTTGGCTTGTTGGCGTAACAAACGTCTTTGACCGCTCCCCAAAGGTAATAATCCAATGGTGTTAAATCGCAGCTTCTTGGAGGCCAATTCACATCACCATTTTTGCTGATTATGCGATTTTCGAAGATTGGGCGCAAAACATCGACCGTAGCATGGGCTGTATGGCACGTAGCCCCGTCCTGTTGAAACCAAATATCGTCCAAATCATACTCTTCCATTTGACCGAAAAACCAATCCATTAACATAGCGCGGTAGCGCTCGCCGTTGACGGTTACGGCGGCTCCTTCATCATTTTCAAAAAAAAATGGGCCGATGATGCCGCCGGACCAAAATCCGCACCAAACAGTCACTCGTTGTGGATGTATCGGTTTCTCCTCAACGACGTGCGGGTTTTCTGTGCCCCATATACGGCAGTTTTGTTTATTTACATAACCGCCGAGGTGAAAATGAGCCTCGTCGGAAAAGATGATTTTTCGATAAAACTCACCATCTTCGGCCAAACGATCTTCCGCCCAATTTGCGAACCGTAGACGTTTCGGATGATCAATTGGCTTCAGCTGTTGGGCCAACTGAACTTTATATGGCTTCAGGGCAAGATCTTTGCGCAAAATTCGGTGCGTAGTTGACCGAGAAAGGTGCAACTCTTGCGCTCGATGACGAATCGATGTGGATGGCCGTTCACGAACACTTTGTTCCACCGCAGCGATGTTTTCGGTTGACCTTGCTGGAAATGGACGTTTACGTGTTGTTTTATCCAACAGTGATCCAGTTTCGCGCACACGATTCACAAATTGCCGCACATATGCCTCCGATGGCAAATCTTTTCTGGCAAATATTTTTTTCAAATTTCGCACAGTTTGCGTTGGCGATTCACCACTTTGGAAATAATTTTTTAATATTTCCCAGCTTTCCTCAAGCGAATAGCGACCCATTTCGTAAATGTCAGACTTATTACTAAATATGTGACACTTCTCCGATGACAGTTGACGTCTCCAATGTCAAATTATCGTTAGTTCAAATTCGAAACGCTAGATGGGACACCCGTTACCTATGTAAGATGAACATTATAATCTTCTACCTGTATTTCTTTCTCTGTGATTATACGGGTCGTTACTGGGTTTTCAACGACTATAACCTTA
Organism: Maruca vitrata; assembly: GCA_039566165.1. Lineage (NCBI taxonomy): Eukaryota > Metazoa > Arthropoda > Insecta > Lepidoptera > Crambidae > Maruca > Maruca vitrata. The sequence goes on from CM076940.1 coordinate 1,921,972, forward strand.
CTAAGTTCATATTATATTTTATTTAACTATAAAGTACTCTTGAATTCAACTTCTTTTAAAATAAATACTAATGTGTAGAATTAGGTACGAAGTCAAATGTTAAAGTTTATAAACGATTAGACTAAAACTTGGACTCTATGGAAACTTCTAATTAGTACAAAGTGGGTAATCCCTATACGCTTTAAGCAATACACCATAAGTTGCCTCTTACAACATTCAAGCCAAGGTGGTCTCAGACCGACAGTATAAAACGAATATAAGTAATTATGAGCTCAAATAACAGTTATAATGCGACATTTTGATGAAACCCTGTTGGTATGGCTTCTGTGTGGCACATTGACCTTATTCGATATCGATTTAGGGCATTTGGTTACATCATTTGACAAGGGACACAGATTATATTATTATCATCGTAAGTAAATTAAATAATCATCACTAGCAAACTCTACCTATTACTGTTGTATGCTTATGCTGGGGTTTATGCTGCCTAGCAATTATTGACAATAAAAATCCGAAATTCTAATTTGACCTTATTACCCGGGATTCAAAACCTGGAATGAACTATCGAGGTAGTTGAACATCATAGATGATTCCCATCCAAAACCCGATGAGACCGTTCTGTAAATGTGTACAAGTCGGTATTTATCGTCGGAAGGCGTCGGAACACAAACAGACATCCGACACCGCGGATTATACTGTAAGGCCTCTATAATCGATGGCTGGGACCGACGGCGGCCGTCCAGCGGCCTTTTGCTAACTTGGGGTTTTTTTTTATTATTTAAAGAGTAGTAGGTGTTAGCTAGATACATTTTGACCTTGCTGTATACTTCGAGACCAAAGGTCAAAGTGGTCCGACAACCGGTGATGATTACAACGATACTCCAAGCCATCACCGAAGTCGGTTAAGAAAACAAACAATTTATTTGAATAGCTAAAGCTATAGTTTGTTAGATAACGATTTTGACCTTTAATCTTGCTTTATCCCAAAACCAATGGTCATATAGTCTGGATACTTCAAATCATTATTGTAGTCAGTCAGGAAAAAACCTTTTTTACTTGTGTAGTGTAGTCAATTATCGGTTATATTACGATTTTGACCTTTTTGTCTTGCTTTATGCGATGACGATCCGTTCGCTGCAAAGTCCGGTGATGAAGACAAGGCTACTCTAACCCATCATTGTAGCCAGTTAGGAAAAAATCTATTATATTTGAAGAGCAATAATTCGTTTGATTTTGACCTTAAGTCTTACTTTGTCCATAGACAAAGGTCAAATAGGTAAAATCCAAAGAATAACTTGTGTAAACAAATATTCATGTTATCACTAAGTAGTATTTATGTATGATTTTAGACATTCGCGTTCCATAACACTAAATATTAGTCTTTATGGGTCTACACGCGTTATTAGGAGTAGCAAATACATAGCTACTTACTGCCCGACGTTTCGACTGGGTTACACCGATTGCTATTATTGCTGTATTTGCTACTCCTAATAACGCGTGTAGACCCATAAAGACAAATATTTAGTATATATGTGTCTGTACTCAGATGCCCATTTGAACTCAGGATGACAAAACGTAAGTACAGTTACAACGAACCCAAACCTTTTTCGAGCCAACTGTACTTATTTTTGACATAAATAACTGGGCTCCCGCGTGAAATCGGACCAAGACTGAACCAAGCTAAATTAACTATCATATTTTACGCCGCGACGTCCCTCGCCACATCTAGAGATGATAATACCGCCTTTTATGGGTAATTATGGAAGTATAATTAAATATTTAATTTTATACGCGTTTGCCACCGGTTCTGAGACGCGGTATCAATAAATTGTCGTTAATGTTCCTTTGGGGCAGTGATGGACGCACGTTTCGCGCAATATTTTCAACTGTTGATTTGATTTAAGCTGTTCGGCCTGTGGACGTTTATTGGTTACTTTCTTTGCCGTATGTCAGTTGAGTTATCTTAATGTTTGTATAAGTTTGATTATCTCGTACTAACGTGCAACGAGGCTCTTAATAGGTATAAAAGTTTTTTTGTTGCAAATGTTAAAGTCATCCGTTGCATGGTTTCATCAAATCGAAATCTTAGTCTTGCTATCCCAAAAAAACAGTCGTTGAAAATTATCCTTTTTTGAAGTCGGCCAATGAAGATAGTAGTTTCACCTCGGTAAAATATTATATTCTGTTAAAAAAAGTAAAAAACAATTTTAATGAGAAAGTTTTTAAAGAGATTGTAATGTAGTCAGACATTCCATAGCTCAACTCTCTAGAAATGCTGGAGCAAAAAAAAAATAAACGCCAAAAACGAATCTACGGAAAATACCAAAAAGTTATACCATTGACAGATTCCCCGATATCATTCGACGTTCACCAAAAGGGGCTTAAGTACACGACTCGATCGCACTATTGCCTCGACCCACACAAATATCAGCTCTTTATACTTCGCCCGTCATAAATAATATTAAATTTATCATTTATGAATTCCGAGCAAGAAAGCCGCTACCGTCGGCGTCTTTGTCGTCCGCCATCTTGGAAGCCGAGTTTTATTTTTTTTTCACCTTAATGCAATGCTCTTGTCACCGTCAACGGTTATCTGTGGACGTGACGTGAAATTTTTTAAAATAATTTTGCTACTTGGCGATAAGGGAATTGAGCTCTCACCGCTATCTGTATGGACTAATGGCTTTGTCTACGGTTGTGTGATGAAAACGCTTGTAGGAATTTTGTGTTCGACCTTGTTTTGTGGTAGGGTCAAGGTAAAACATTGACTGGGAACGTTCTACCTACTACTTGACTAACTTAGTTAAATTATTCTGCTTAGTTTGGGGTCCAATGGCCATGTATTGAGATTTCCCATATTAAAAAAAACTTAACATGCGAAAAGTGAAACTTAAAATGAAGGAAATTTAGTTACAGAAAGAGAACCTAAGAATGGACAAGGCTACTTGTTTACAGACAGTGCTTAGGAGAGTAACGCTTTTATGCAAATAAGAGACTTTAAGCAGACGAAGTCGCAGACACTAGCTAGTTTATCAATGCCACAACGGCTATATACTAACTTCACAAAGATTTCGCAGTCACTGTACCATAAACATCCAGTGTGTGCAAAATATCTGTTTCTTTAGAAAACTGAAAGTGTCCGGGATATTTACCATGTTGTTTTGTTTTAATGAGCTCCCGATATTTCGGCACTGTTGCAAGCGCCATGATCACGGGTGAACTGTAGGACTGCGAGAATGACGGTAGGTCTAAGGGCAGACATATCGGTCTACCCTCTTTCTAAGTCTTTTATTACGCACGACACCACTACCCGCGTTCACAATATTGTCACTCCGAATTCGATCACGACACACTACACTCACGGTATCACTTCTTTCTTCCTCGAAAACGGACACATTTTTGTTTTTACATAAACGTATTACTGGATGCCATACATTCGACAGTTGAAACCCATCTTCACGATTGAAGTTTTTGAATTTCTGCATCCGCAGAAACTGCGATACCTTTTTAATACCTTTTTTTTTTTTCTACGCTCACCGAAGGATAGTTTTCCTTTGGAAAAACCAGGCGTTTATAAAATTGACTGCAGCTGCGGGAGCTCGTACATAGGGCAAACGAAACGGACGATTTCGTGCCGGGTGAAAGAGCATATCAGGGCAGTCAAAAACAACGAAGCACAAAAATCGGCAATCGCTCAACATCTTTTAGAATCGGGAACGAACCACTGGATTGAGTTACATAACCCTAAGATACTTTCGACAGAACGCCATTACATACCACGACTGGTCAGAGAAGCTATTGAAATTAAGAAATTCAAAAACTTCAATCGTGAAGATGGGTTTCAACTGTCGAATGTATGGCATCCAGTAATACGTTTATGTAAAAACAAAAATGTGTCCGTTTTCGAGGAAGAAAGAAGTGATACCGTGAGTGTAGTGTGTCGTGATCGAATTCGGAGTGACAATATTGTGAACGCGGGTAGTGGTGTCGTGCGTAATAAAAGACTTAGAAAGAGGGTAGACCGATATGTCTGCCCTTAGACCTACCGTCATTCTCGCAGTCCTACAGTTCACCCGTGATCATGGCGCTTGCAACAGTGCCGAAATATCGGGAGCTCATTAAAACAAAACAACATGGTAAATATCCCGGACACTTTCAGTTTTCTAATGTGTATAACCATGACAGTTTAAAATTATATATCTGTTTCTTTAACAAATATTTATGTCAAACCAAGAATCGAATCCGCGACCCCTCGTCACCCGGCACCAATCCATCGCGGCCGTCTAATTTCACATCAACAAACATCGGGTTTTATCCAAACAGCAGTAGCCAACGCCCTCTATAAGGGAGAGAAAAAAAAACAAACACGATTGAAAAGCAAACTTCTAATTGTTTAACACTAAAACGCTTCGTGTGAAAATTGACACTTGTCTTGGTGCACAGTGCATTTAATGACCGTGAACTGGCCAAGTCTAGAAAAGATCCTGATAAACTTTTACTTTACTTTACTATACTTTTTTGGGCAATACATAAAAAAAGGTCGTCAAGTTCATAAACCGCCAGACTTTAAAAGGAATGGTAATTCAAATCCTCAGTTAGTCGATTGTAGATTTTTAGGTATCAGCTCATACATATACTCTCTAATTTATACAGAGTTCCTTGTTTCTACTATTTAATTAACTGTCTTAAAACGTCTAGTCCTTTAGATTTCCTATTTTATTCATAATAATAACAATGTCAATAGGCTTGCAAGATAGTACAACATATTTAAAACGGATTTTTCAGATAGAAAAAATCATGACTAAGATTTTTCACGAGTAAGATACTCGCATATAAAAAAAATACTTTAAATGTCATGGTTACACAAACAAAATAAATATCCCGCACATATTGCTAGTATAAATAAAGATGTTTTAACGTTGTTACTTCACTGTTTCTCTTAACCCGTCGTTCCCCGGACCCTAGGCCCGGTGTGCCGGGGTCGCACGGTTGATTTGACTCCTCAAGTGTCGTAGTATTTGCATAATCAATTCGCCCTTTGTTTTGATTCGCAATCTTGGGAAAATTTACGGTTTATTAAGTGCTGAATCAGCCCTTTTCTTACGGTGATCTGACTATCTTATAGTCTTAACGAGTTTTATTTTATCTGTGCAAGATATAAATATCTGGTCAACTACTTGAGCGTGAGTTGTTCAAAAGTAAACAACAACTTAATACTAAAACAACTTGTACTATTTACGACTATTGGAGAAACGTTAGTTCTTATTACAACTTTCTCCATTATAGCCTAAAATTAGAATAAGCCTAATGTATTTCTCAATATTTAGACTATCTATGAACCAAATTTTATTTAAATCGGTTAGTAGTTCTAGCTTGTAAACGAGACTACAGAGTAACTTCCCATTGTTAATATAATTATACGAATTAATTCATTTGTTTCATAAGAAGCAATATAACTTATAGAAATAATTTTACATAGCAATATTCTAGTTAATTTTCTTATCACAACAAAACAACCCTCCAAAAACACAGCGTACTTAACGCATTCTAAAAATCACTACCCCATTGTTTTGTCCCGAAATTGTCACTTGCGTCAAAACACGTCCGTGCGAAAAACAACATTTGTTGTTTATAAACGCAATGGGTCTGTAGCACCCCAGTACACTGGGGAGGGTTAAATGGGAAATTCACGACAGACATCGGACTCTTCAGGCGGGACGTGAAACGGCATCTATGCAGGCCTTCAGGGTGAGTGCGACAGGCTCAATATGATGTATTGTGCCTGTCGACCTCATATTTGGATCTCACTACCGCTTACCATCAGGTGGAGTGAGGTCATCCTAAAAAACATTCGTTTTCGAGTTGGAAAACTATTATTTTGAAAATTTGAAAAAAAAATTTTTTTTCGAGGATTTATTATGCATGATTCGATAGTATTACTAGAGGCAAATTGTTCAGCCACGGGAAAACAACCATTAAAATTTCACGGTGTATAACATCACGCTGCGACCAATCAAAGAAACATTAGGATACGTGTAAAAACGAGGTAAAACGCGGACAAAGTCGCTGACACAGCTAGTATTATTATATTTACCAAAAAACGCTTAGTTACTTCATTTTGACACAATCCAGTTGTGAACCCAGGACCTTTCAACCTCCAGGCAACACTTGCCGCCCCAGGCTAATTGCTAAGTCAACAGGCGAGTTAGTGTTTGTGTTTTTTTGTTGAGTGCCGGAGGGCCGCCCTCAGAACGAACTAATGGGATAGTGTAGCCACGCGCCTTTGTTTTGTGAGACTAGAGGGCCAGAGCCTTGTAACGGGTCTTTATATTCTTTACTAAAAGTTCAGTAGTACTGCACCGCCATTTTAAATTCACAAAGGCGTACTTGAGTCTTATGCTAGAATATTTTATACAGGGTGTAACAGGGGGGGTGGATCATCGTAAGTCAATCGATGGGGGACTTTAATACCTATCGATATAACCCCTATGTATGTTCAGCGATTTTCAATAGTTCCAAAGTTATTAAGATTTTTGTGAAATTTTTGCAAGAAGCCGGAATTCAGTATAAAAGTCTTCACTGTAGCTTAACTACTGAACCAGCTTGCATGATTTTTTTTTCTAGAAATAGTCCAATAGTGGGTCTTTATAATTACGATACTGATTTGAGTCATAACCCTATCATATTGGAGTAAAAAAATAATTCTTCACAAAATTTTTACGAATCGAATTGTGTCTACCAACTTTCAAAGCCTCCAGTGAAAAAAAAGTGCCTGTGTTTTTTTTCTAGAACTTATTTTAAAAACTACCTACGTTCATGGATAGTATACCCTGAAAATTTCATACCGCTACTGCCAGAGCATCATAACGAAAATTTAACGCGAATGGCACAGGTGCCATAAATCAGTGTTTTTATTTTTCATGTAAAACTTAAATTTAAAAAATAAATCGATATGTTTCAGCAAATTTATGCTATGTTAGTAACATTAGTAGCAGTAATTTTACATAATTGCAAATTAAAGGGGTGAAAATCAAACAAAGAAAATTTACATAATTTTTGTTAATTTTTTTTTTACAGTAAGTGTTCATAATGGGTTCCATTATAGGCTATGCATAAACGAGTACGACAAACCTTTTTACAAAGGTTTTTCGGATGTTGCAAAATGCTACTACTACATTTTGCCTTGTCACAATTTGAGCCCCTGAAAAATTTTACAAAAAAGAAGCATTCCACAACCTCCAAAAAAGCTTTTTAAGAAGGTCTAAGCTATGCATAGCCAATAATAATGCCCATTATGTACAATTACTATAAAAAAATTATTAACAAAAATTATGTAAATTTTCTTTGTTTGATTTTCACGCCTTCAATTTGCAATTCTGTAAAATTACTGCTACTTATGTTACTAACATAGCATAAATTTGCTGAAACATATCGATTTATTTTTTAAATTAAAGTTTTACATGAAAAATAAAAACACTGTTTTATGGCACCTGTGCCATTCGCGTTCATTTTTCGTTTTGATGCTCTGGCAGTAGCGGTATGAAATTTTCAGAGTATACTATCCTTGAATGTAGGTAGTTTTTAAAATGAGTTCTAGAAAAAAAACACAGGCACTTTTTTTTCACTGGAGGCTTTGAAAGTTGGTAGACACAATTCGATTCATAAAACTTTTGTGACGAATTATTTTTTTACTCCAATATGATAGGGTTATGATTCGAATCGGTATCGTAATTATAAAGACCCACTATTGAACTATTTCTAGAAAAAAAATCATGCAAGCAGGTCCAGTAGTTAAGCTACAGTGAAGACTTTTATACTGAATTCCGGCTTCTTACAAAAATTTCACAAAAATCTCAATAACTTTGGAACTATTGAAAATCGCTGAACATACATGTGGGTTATATCGATAGGCATTGAAGTTCCCCATCGATTGACTTACGATGATCCACCCCTCCTGTTACACCCTGTATATCCGGGATATTTACCGGGTTCTGTGATGCAACGGTGACGAAATATCGGGAACTCGTCAAATAAAAAAAAACATTGGATACTCCCGGATATATTCCGTTTTGCAGTGTATGTAACCATGACGGTTTAAAGTTATTAACTTAGCCTTATACCTCATAGACCTGACTCTATGTTACTTTTGTTTGCTTAAAAGGTTAGTCTGGTTTACCAGGTAAGTAAAAAGTATCTGCCTATCTAGGACTTGCTTTAAAGCTTGCTTGCCTTTTGGTCCCACGCCTGATTCTGAGATCATATAAAATTGTCGCCCACCGGGCAATTTGGAGCGAGTCTAGTTATTTGGTTGGTCTTCTTCTTATCGTATGGTTGATGAACAACCTGGTGTCAGAGTTTAAACCGCCCGTAGGCCTCTGACATAGCTTCACACACCGTTGAAGAATCTCTCAAGTGTGCTGGTTTCCTCACGATGTTTTCCTTCATCGTTAAAGCGTAGAATGATGGTACATATGAATTTCAAATTTGAAATACACATTGGTACCTGGCGGGGTTTGAACTGGCGACCTCTCGCATGGCAAGCAACGACCTTAACCACTCGGCCATCGACGCTTTCATTTATCTGGTTGGTGGAAAAACCTAACAGTGTTACAGTTATAATCGCTAGCTCACATCATAATACGCACTTTTTTAATTATATTACCTGCACATTGGTGCACGTAATTGGTGCATTCAATTCAAACCTTTTTTTTTAATACCGACAATTTGTCCCCTTTCTTTTATTAATGGTAGTAGCAATCCTCTCAAGTGTTAACGTATCGATGGCACGCGACAACTCAGCCACTCCCACGACAATTACTTCACAGAGGGAGTCACCGCACTTCCGTTTCAAGTGTTGCTCTTTGAAATTGCTTTAGAGTGCAGCAGTGAAAAGAAGTTAACTGTGCGTACAAATTAGTTTGGGAACAAGTAGTGGACAATAGGCGTGACGACTGGGTCAAAATCTTATTATTCTATTTAGTCCGTAAGTTAGTTTATACAAAAATACGGGACACGTATTTTTTTGTTTTTCAATTGATTGAAAAATGACAAAATTATAGCTTATCAAACTTCTGGAGTGGGGGCTTGTGACATCACAGTTACGCAAAAATTGTAGGTACCTAAACGTGACGTCATACGAAACTTCTAAGCACTATATCTTCATAATTTCTTGTTTGTGAAAGAAAATAAAAAATACGAGTACAATATTTTTAAATAATCTAAATAACGGACTAATTATATTTTTTTAGTCGTGTCGCCTATCTATATATATAAAAGGAAGTCGTGTTAGTTACACCACTTATAACTCGAGATCGGCAGAACAGATTTGGCTGAAAATTGGTAGGGAGGTAGCTTAGAGCCAGGAAAAGGACATAGGATACTTTTTATCCCGTTTTACAGAGTTCCCGTGGGACTTGACACGAAACGTCAGTCATTATGTCAAACATATATATAGTCCTTTTCAGCTAAGATGATGCCTGTGACACATCGATTTTGCCAATTGTAGTGATTGATGTCCTGCAATGAAATAATTTCGATTATTTCTGGTAATCGATTATATTTTATATGAAAATGAAATCGATTTTATTAAACTACGAAATTTTAAAGTATGATTTGTCTTTATGTATTATAGTGAAAGCTTATTGTACATATATGTATGTATGCTTTACATAGCGCTATTCGGTAAAGTAAAATAATAAGAAGTGAGTAAATGTTTTCATTCAGTATTTGAAAAATCACTGTCAGAAGAATCGCTTGATGAGTCACCATCCACGACATTTATTATAAGTTGGTCTTTCCAGTCCTCTAATATGGTACTTTTTGTCTTTTCGACTTTCGTCCAATCTTCACGAGTGACTGAAGCGATTTTCAAGTGATCGCCATAAATTGCACCCGATTATGTTAGTCCCAGTATAAAAACTGCATAGATATTTTTTTTAATTTTCTATTTCATTATATTAAACTAAACGATACTGTTTCTCTTTTAAAAGTATAAAATTATTTATTTTAATATTTTTCCTAATGCCGCAATAAATAAATGAAAAAAGTGTGTAATACGATTATTATTTTCGTTTTTCAAACGTAAATGCGTAATTCAGAACACAATGAAGTGTCACAGGGATCATCTTAGCTGAAAAAGACTATAGTTGTCCAATCCTGTCAAATACCGTAACGACTGTTCATGTGTGCGTTCAGAAATTATTTTTTTGTAGAATGTCTCGAAAGTTTAGGTATATTTGTTTGTTTTAGACATTAATTTGTGTAAGATATTAATTTGATTTTTAATTTCCTAAAATTATACCATATTATTAGAAGTGTTTTGAATCTACAACATGCATCTATATTCAATTATTGTCAATTCCAGAGATTTTCATTTAGCAAAATAGTGACATCTAATTGACATGTTCGTTTATTGACAAATATTTCAATATCTATAGTGACCAAATTAAAGAAGGTTCTTTGTCAAACATTTTACAATCATCACGTTTTTGGTTTAGAAGAAAAGACGAGCTGATCGCACTACAATAAATACGGTTCATACCAGTATCAAACGGATGAGTAGATATTAAATCTCTAAAACAAGAAATTTTTGCAAATATATTTTATGGACAATTCAGCAAAAGAAGTTGATCAGCGTTTGCACAACAATTTGGTGAAGATCTATTGTGGAACATCATCATAAATTTTTCCATCGACACAATAGGGTAATTTCCTAAGTCAAATTTTACACGCGATTTCACAATTAATAGTAAGATACGATAAGATAGAATTAATATTAATAGTAGGTAAATAAATAACAATAGTTAAATTTAAATCAAAATTTCTAAAAAAATGAGACAATAATAGACATTAAGTTGGGTCGGTAAGTCCATTTCAAAACTGCGAAAATTCTTCAAAAATGCTTTGCCATCGTATTAAATACAAAATTAGTATTAACTTTCACTATCAAAATAAATTCGTAAACAGTACATTTGATATAGCTGCTGAACAAAGTTCTTACGATATGCATACAGTATTACACGTTGTGACGTCATAGTGTGCTGCGACATTTGTATGAAGCGTTTTGAGCTCACCCATATGATGTGCTATTGAAACTGTAATATCTCGGGGAGTTTTCCAAATATCAAACCATTCTTTTAACAGTATAAATACCTTCTTTATCCAGCTATATCAAAATTGTAATAGAGTTACCAAAAATCGAAAACAAACTATGTCAAAAACTTAATAAAATTATTGTTGGCGCGGTTAAATTAACACAGATCACTAAATAAGCTATGCGAAGTTTGTATATGCGTTCTGAAATTTAACTTATAGTATTTGCCATTATCCTTATTTACCTTGAAAGTAGGCCAAAAACTGTCTAATAAATTTTGTTGCGCCAAATGAAGTCATTTGAAAGCAATTATTGTATTGCTGGATATAAGTAAAAAATATGAGATTACTAAAGTTCTTCTCAGCTATGACGAGACCAGGGAAATAAGGATTAAATTTTATATGAAGGATATTATAGATTCCAGTTCAAATTGAATATGTACTTACTTATACCTAAAATGGGACAACTGTCAGCTATAAAAAGCATACATACGGTCGAATTGAGAGACCCCCTCCTTTTTTTGAAGTCGGTAAACAAAATTAAGTAGTGCATCAAAGCTACGTTAAGGCGGTACGAAGTTCGCCGGGTCAGCTAGTTGGACATATTTCATAATTTCTGGACACCACTGCAATTATTTCTTTACAGTAACTATTACTAACCAGTCAGTTCCGTATTACTAAGGCCTTATCCCCGTAGATTAGGGTAGGCCCGTGCTCCAGCAATGTGGACGTATACTTATGGGCTGATGATGATGATAAACCAGACAGTTTTATCTAACACAATTGATGATATTTGGCATCAGAAATAGGTGATTATCTATAAACGTAATTGTCAAATCAGAAATGCTTCAAAACCAATTAGTGAAGTAGGAATGAATAGGCATATCCAAGACAATTCCGACTCGTACTCTAGAATTGTCGAATCGGGAATATAGGCACTTCTGTGAAAAAGAAAAAACATTTATTGATCATCACACATGCACAATTAAATAATTAAACAAACACACAAACAGATAAAGTGATCAATAGGTTCTGCCTCAGCATGTGCTGTAACATCAGCTAGGTGGCTATAGCCGTTGAAACAAGAAAACATTCTTGTTTCACCCGAAATAAGTTTAAATGAATAATTTCTGCATCAGTACCGGCGTCACGCGTCTCTATTTACTCACTAGATGGCGGTCATATTGCACTCCAATTAATCTAATATTCCCCCCGGTTTCGGGTGCGAATTGCAAAGCAAACAGATAACGGCGCACGCGGCAAACACGTGCGCCCTCTGGCGTGGCGGAGTGATAAGTGATGACTTTATAGGCACTTCGGATTAGAGATTGCTATGGCAACCGTGTCTAGCCGGCTTGGATTGGCCGATCGTCGTTGTTAGAGAGCTTTCCAGGTGTCTCTTCATTACTGTTAGAGCGGTTTCGCAATCCGTCCGATCCCAATCCGATCCGTCAAATCAAGTGATGGTCCGATCCTAAACCATGAAAGGATTGTTTATCATAGAAATAATACCGCCATGTCCGATAGGGCTACTCCAAGCCATCATCGTAGTCAGTTAGGTTAAAAAATCTGATTCGGATGGGACGTAGTGCAAACGGGTCTGAGCATCGCTTTCCCTAAAAAAATTTAATAACTTACGAATTGTTGAGTCCTTTATTTGTTCAATATTATATTCTATTCTATTTTAATTATAAAATGAAATTGAAGTAGAGTTACCCATAATAATAAATCGGTGCCAGGACCGTAGCACATGGCAGGAAGTGATCTCTGCCTACCCCTCAAAGAAAAAGGCGTGATTTTATGTATGTATGTATAAACTAATAATCGTGTCTGGACTAATCTAAGCGTAATCCTAGTCTGGTCATTATAATGGAGTGTTTGTATTCTCTGTGCAACCCCATAAGATGTTCCGGGGGGGAGGGGCGAAACGGCTTTCAGGGTGAGTGCGACAGGCTCAATATGGTATATTGTGCCTGTCGACCTCATATTTGGATCTCACTACCGCTTACCATCAGGTGGAAGGTCATCTTGTTAGCTCATTATAAAAAAAAAAAGATACAATAATATACCAACCAGTGTCCGATAAATCCTGGTGAAGAGGGTTCCTTACGATGCTTAATCCATCGTTTCTCTAAAATAATGTTACCTAGCTGTTTCTTTTTTTTCTGAACTTACCTTGGTTCGAAAAGAATGTATTTAAGCCCTTCACGTTCTATTTCATTAAAGTCTATATACTATGGATCTACCCGCGATAAATAGAGAAGTAAATACATACATAGTTGGTCGCGACCATGACTGATGCGTTCATGTGGTAAAGAGTAGCAAATACCACTAATAGGTAATTTTTGATCAAAATCAATGTATGTATTTTATTTGTAAAAACAACAATCAGAAGCCACATGCTAACAAGCCGTAATAAATGCAGTAAATAAATAAAATTATCGCTTCCAACAACGACAATACGTTGCACATAACCTATCCCTCCGTCCATAAATCATTTTAACACATAAATTGGCAACACTGGGGGAACGTTGACAGATTAGTGTGGCAACTTTGACAATCCTACCATTATGAACCACAATCAATATTCAACCTTAACCCATTGAGTTACGGCTTATTTCAGCCTATACCAAAAGGTGACGCGGAATAGTTTGGTAGAAATTATGAGTTCAGTAGATTTTGCGCTTTATGTTACTAGATTTAAGGTGGATATTTGAATAAAGGTGAAGTTATAAGGGTAGCAGTGAGTTATTTCATTACAACGATAATGTTGCCAGTCAAACACAAGGGTGCTAACTGCATTGGGTAAATTGAAATTTATCTAATAAATTATTGTTAGTTTCCTACATTGGTGTTATAAGGGCGGGCAAACGAATTGTATATTTATGCGTAATGGAACATATTTATGTTAAGGCAGGTTTACATAAGTTAGCATTATTATAGTATATTTAATGATAATTTACCGATATGTGAACCGATTTTTATTGTGACAAATTATTATGTAACAACGTTCCATGGGAATACAATAATTATTGTTTAAAAGACTGTTAAACTATAAGTTAACTTAAACTGATGACATGGCTAATTTTATATGACAATCGGTTAAAAAGAGTAACTATCGAGTTTCTTGCCGGTGTCTTCTCGATAGAAACAGCGTTCCAAGTCGATAGTAGTATCACTAATAAATTACTTATTTATTTCCTGTACCGACGATTAATAAGTTCGTGTAAGTGTCTGTATGACTAAAATAATTTTGACTTTGACTTTGTTCTATATTATGCATGAACAATGTAGGTAACTTTAAAACTATACAAGATAAGCATAGCGCTCGTATCATCCAAAAACATGCTTCAAAATATCAACCAATATGCATAACCTTTCTCAGAAAATTGCTCAATCATCGAGCGCGACAAGGATACTATATCAGCCGTCTCCTTCGGATTAACTTATCACTGGCTACCGTACTTTATGGGGCGAACGGTGGCTCAAGATAACGGGTTCGCTCCCGGCCCAGCCACTTCGAACACTCGTCCTCTGTATTGTTATTTATTACTTTATTTGGATGCTTGTTGGTAAAGCTTGATATTAAAAATAAGAAAGAATTGGATGTGATGAAGTTTTGGTGCCGATTGATGCTCTTTACGGATTTCTATGACGTGTTTACTAGATACCTAATAATATAATAAGCACTTTAGCTTCTGATTGTATTTGTTTGTTTTCCTAAATTTATACATCTTTTGTTTTATGCTTCTGTTTTCCTGAAATTACGTATTAACTAGGTACTAATTAATCGGTGTAAGATATCGTAATCATTTGTGTTAACTGCCCGTTACCACTAGTTTTCTGGTCAAAGTGTGAGTTAACATCCCATAATGTTAAATTATCAAACTTATTCGCCAAACATCTATGAAATCACTTCACCGTCTCATCTAAGACAAACTTTGAATACACTCATGTTTCCCCAAGCAACCACTGATCTAAAACAACAATCCGGTTTAAAATCCGAACGCGCCCATTATCACCCCTAACGTCAAATTGACAGTTGACAGCCCGCCATTTTCACCCCAACTCTTCTCAAAACGGCCTCTACGGCACAGGAATCAAGGCTTACACTGCCAACCGTGTCAGTTCGCCTGCAGCTGTGTGTATTCCCCCTAAAGTATTTTACAGGTCATTAAAAGAGATGCGCCGAGGGACGACGGGGGTCAAACACCGTGAAAAACGGGAAAATAATTTGTTGTCGCATTTGTGATGCGGCTTGTTTGGGGAGATAAATAGATCCGCTTTGAGATATAACTTAGTTGTTTATACTAATTGGGTGAACGAATGAGTTTGATGTGCTGATCCAAATTGTTTTAAAACAAAAACAACGTTAGGTACTATGTTTTTAATAGTTTTCTGTTTTAACTTGCGGTTGATATTAATTTACTAAAAAAATTGCTAAATTTGAAATTTATTTGGCCTCAATTTGGCCTAAAAGATTTTAAATTTGTTTTATAGTTGGTTTTATAAAAAAATATTAACTTTTAAAATTTGATGAAAAACAGCTAGGTAAGTATTATTACAAGAAAGAAGATAAATGACTTTATAAGGAAGTGGACATAAGTATGTTGTTTAATATCCACAAAATATAAAAATTGTCTATGTACCTATATTGTAAAGATTATGCGTATAAATTCAAATTAAAATGATCTTATCAAAGTGTACACTCAACAACACGTAACTTCTACTCCCAATCAACATACCTAATCAACAAATTAAAGTCCAAATAAAATTAAAACAACCCTGTTTACAAAAATAGCAATTAATAAAGATAATATATCGATAAATAATCGAATACCCATCAATTTCGCGGTTATCGCTACTCGCCTAGATAGCGTGATAAATCGGTGTAATTACATTGGATTAAATCGATATTATTTTTATGAACTGATTTCGTAAATATCTGCTACCGGAAGCCTGCTATTGGAAAAGAATATAAAAAATAATTGTATTATTCTCTCTGACGTAGGTCGTTAGGTGTTCAATATAGTAATTATGTCGAACATAAATACATGTAATATAATAAATAATGATACACTGGAATTTAACTCTATCACAAAAACAGAAGGAAATAGGCTACTGTATTTGTTATCGCATTAGGTCCTAGAGAATATCATTAAGTCTATTAAAACGTGAAAGTCATAAATCATACCTAATTATTTGAAATACATCGCCTTAAATAATATAACGTAAGCTCTATTTCTCTTCGTCAAGCTCTCTTAAGGTTAGGTTTATGTATTTTGGTGCAATATTTAAATATAACATACATACAGATCATGCTACCTAAAACCGTTTGAAAATGATAAACTTACAAACACACTCATATTATTATGTTTATCCAGACTGAGATCGTCTTGAGTTTCTGAACGAGATAAAAAGAAAAATAAAATTAATTCAATAGTGGTATTAACAGATTATCGCTATTTAGCCCGCCATAGAATACAAACGTAAAAATGCAAATACGAACGAGATTTGACTGACTACTAAAACTAGAAACTTGGCAAGATCATTATACTAATATCGAGGAAATCTAAAAAATAAATAGCCTTCATAACAAATCTTTGGATATGATGACCAATATAAACCGATATTAGCCCATAACCAGAAAATAGTTTGTATCTAATACTTTATTTAATAAAATTATTTAATTATAATAATAAAATTCGTTTATTGCTTTCCATACACATACAAAATAAAAAATAACAGTCAGTATAGCAGAGGTAGCAAGATAGCTCAGCATGAGCTTGTCTAGGATCCAGGATCCTAGATAGCGCTGATTTTCAGCTACTCCCGTTGCATTCAGGTGTAAAACGAGAAATGGTATGGTATTTAGTAACAATGACAAAGCTATGAAATAAACAAAACAAACTTCATTACCGTGTGTTCTCTATGTTTTGAGGCATTCGTGTTCCATTAATACATTTTTACATTAGTAACACATAACATATTAATATTGTTTGATTCGTTTGTTTTCAAACAGACATTGGTCTATAAAAAAAAAAACTTCTTATCGTATGGTTGGTGAACAACCTGGTGTCAGAGTTTTAAACCGCCCGTAGGCCTTTAACATGGCTTCACACACCGTTGAAAAATCTCTCAGGTGTGCTGGTTTCCTCACGATGTTTTCCTTCACCGTTAAAAAAATATAATTTGCTGATAAAATCATCATTTTTTTGGTTCGGTACTTAAGTACCTAACCTTGAAGAAAAGTCCAAATCAAAAGTACCCGTTTTCGACGAGCGTGCATGAAGAGGTTGATGGATGAGGAAGAAGCGAAAGTGGTGTGCCAGGACCGTAGCACATGGCAGGAAGTGATCTCTACCTACCCCGCTGGAAAAAAGGCGTGATACACTTAATTTTTTAGGCCAATTGGATGTGGTATGTCATGTACTTGCTATGTCAAATTTTCTAATTAAAACAAACGAGACTATCAACAGATCATTTCAATCCTATTTCAGTTAAGCGATATACTTTAAATCATAATTTACCAGTCCATTTCGGTAGCGAATATTAAATTCGCCAAATATCTACCAAAACTTGTACTATTTAAAAGTTGTCGACAAATATCGGTAATTTATCGTTTTCCAATCGAAATGACACGTCGTCTATCAAAGACCATCGTCCGGCCACCGATGTCATTATGTTAATTTTATTGGACATGGTGGTTTTTTGTATTGCAAATATTAAGAAGTCGATGTTTAACAAGTTATTCTGTTAAACTTCGCTAATTTACAGGCGTATATTTTTTTTTATTCTAGGTTAATGTGTTTGTCTGGAGGAATTCGCTTTTTGCGAAACTTAACGCCAATTTCTGCCAAATAATTTAGGTAATATGGTTTCTTTCATGCAATGCAGTGCTTATTCTGTGCATATTTTAAGTATGCACCCTAAAGTCTATACTTAAGTAGTAAATACTTAAAGTACCTAACTGGCAGAAGACTCCAGCAAAAATCAACGTAGGTACTCTTTTAAACCGCAATTGATGTGCCTAATAAATGATTAATTGTTATCAGCCAACTGATATCTATAGGCTAGATAAATATTTTAGGCGGGGCGTGAAACGGAATCTATGCAGGCCTTCAGGACGGGAGCGATAGTCTTCAAAAGACCTCATTTGTAGACCTCACGGCTTACCATCAGATGGAGGTTGGTTATCCTGAACGTCAAAACAGAAAAACAAAAGCATAACGAAATCAGTTTCCATTCTGTCGTCGATACGTACATAACCAACCTCATTATTGTAAAGCCAACTAGAACGTAGAAAATAATCCTCAGGTTGGAATTCGGCCATCCGTCACAAGGCACTCTGGCACTCTGAATAAAGAGGCTCGTGTCAAACATGTAATCCTTGTTAGAATAAAAATCACTAAGTGAGCGTTCGCTTCGGAGACTAATGGTGAGACTGTACTCGCCACAGAGTTGCGTCTTTAAGGGAAATATTGTTACATGCATAAATACTACATAGTATAAAGCAAAGTCGTTTACCGCGTCTGTCAGTGCCTATGTATGCCTAAATCTTTTGAACTACACAAAGGATTATGATGCGGTTTTTTTAAAAGATAGAAGGATTCAAGAGGAAGGTTTTTATGCATAATATACCTCAAGCGAAGCGTGGGCGGTCACTAGTAATATACAAAGTAGTTCCCGCTGTCTGTACATATGCTGTAATCTTGAAACGACTCTACGTATTTTGATGAGGTTTTTAATAGATAGAGTGGTTCAAGAGGAACATTACATAAAATTTACTGAAGCAAAGCGAGTGTGAGTCGCTATAATGAATTAGTTATTTTAACAATTATTAGAAGAACTAATATTTCGTACAAATCCATCGAACTATGATTGTTTAAAGTTGACAATGGGATTCAATTTATGTACACAACAATATTCAATGTTAGTGTACTTACCTTCTATTATTAATTACCTAAAACCTCGCCTTTTATTGATAAATCATTAAAAAGTCCACACCATTTTTGCACTGTTAGCTTACAAGAATCTCTAGAAAAATCGTAACCTAAAATATCACACCAACTCACATTAAGTACTTTGAATCATACCATGGTAAACAGTGCTATGCATTTAGAACCAGCAGTATTTATGCTCACATAGGTGGATAAATAAAATTGTCATCAAATGCTGACCCAAAGACATCCATCTAACTCTTTAAAACCGGCTTTAATTGGCCATTCCTAACGCTAATATTGCTAGCAGTAAATTGAAACAAGTAATAACTTCAAGCATAACCTCTAGTTTATAACCCAGTACATAATATACACATTATGACGCCGTTAAGTTAGCTTAGGCGATTAAGCACAATTAACTTTAAGTTAGCTATAACGAGCGGTAGCAAAATCACTTTTGACCTTAACAAAGTTTATGTTTACGATCCCGCGGTCTAAGATGAAGTTGTGTTTTCTTTTTCAGAATGTAAAATATGTTTATTAGGAAGATACTTAAAATGTCATGCGAAAGAGTATGGCTTAGATAACAATGAACTATCAGGTTATGCAAACAAGGTTTCTACTACTAACACACACTAACGTTTTTGAATAAAGGAAACAATTATTTATTTGTCTCTTATACTATATCAAATAGATTGATCAATAGATTCTGCCTCAGCCTAGATGTAAGGGCCGCGGCTTTTTTGACTAATAATGATGCATTTCCCTGTACCATGTTAATCTTAACTTAAATTGGATTAAGTAGAATATCCTACGAGGAAATTCTTAGGTTGTGAAGTCAACCAACCCGCACTTGGCCAGCGTGGTTGACTAAGGGTTTGTCGCCCTAGTTTAGGGCAGGCCCGTGCTAATGATGATGATGATGAAGAATATTTTGTAAAATAGTAAAGTAAACTATACACCAGGTGTCGCTCTAAATATGCCAGACATACAACTACTATAAATCATAATAATACTAGCTATATGTGTGCACTTGTTATTGCACGACTGCTTCGTTTACCTAAAATATGACAAACATTCATAATCTTGAAAGATTCATTTCTATCGATAATTATGACAAGGTTTATAAATTAGTTTCTGACTGATAAGAGAACGATCCATAATATTTGATACTACACGTGTTGTGAGATATCTTTATTAATAAGTCATCGGACTGAGACGATGGCAATGGCAAATCAATTTCAATTAAAAAAAAATCCAGACTTTTTACCAAAACTTTTAACCACGTATTTTGACGATTGAATAACATGTTACCAATTTTAAACGTTTAAAAATTGTAGTAGCATCTCTGTGGCGATACACATCAAACAAACTATACTCTATGACAAATATTTATGACAGTTGTACATGAAAACTATTCTATTACCGTGTCTATGAATGGTCAGGACAGACTGCGTGTCTCTAGCAGGGCCTTTGTGAGCCATAGACAACGAGTAACTCTATTTGTTGTCTATGGAATGTTTTTGTCTTTGTTATACGGGGTTACAAGCTCGAATAATGGATTGGTAGCGATAGTCTTTTTTCTAACGGAATGAATTATTATGATCTAAAAATGTCATGTCGCGTGTTCTTTAAAGGAAACAGCCATTATTTATTTGGGTAACCAAGTATTATTGTTGCATGGTTTATAATAGAAATTCTGTTAAATAACAAAAACTGATTCTAAAAAGCCTCATACTATGGTAATCTTTATGTTTTTTACACACACAGATTTGTTTTAACTTTCTTTGGACTCTTATTCGTGAAATTTTTGCCATTTGCTGATTATTTATAAACCACTTTGGAAGTTTGCCTGCATATTAAAGTAGGCGTGCATGTATCAACCAACATATTATTATGCTCCTACCTACCCCTCTGTCTAACCCACAGCACAGTAGCAAAAACTATTGTAACAAATTCGCCCGAACCATCCCAATGAATTGGACTATTCAATTTCGCTTTCGGATTAAAACGAAATAATACGTCCACTCGCCCCTACCAAACAAATGCTCATACGAAAACTGTCACATTACCGAACCATAGAGAAATGAAAATAAATAGACTGTCCTCCGTCCCTTTCGCTCTTCATGAGCGGGGTACGTGCGACGAGGACGGATAGATTTCAATTGTTATTCCCACAATGGGTCTTGGCTAATCCGCGCGCCACGCGGTGGTTTTTTTTTTTTCATGATGTTATCTTCGCCTGATTTCTGATAGCTACCGAGTCGTGTTTATGCTTCGTGGTTGTCTATGGTCTAACGGAATTGGTGACAGTGTGGTACCACCATGTAAGATACGAGTAATGCAGACCTACTCTGTACCTACAGTTTTGTCCATTGACTAGTAGCGGTACCATGAGTTGGCTATCGAAAACTTACGTACGTTAAAAACCTATCGAGTTGTTTTTTTCATGCGACCGATTTTAGTTCTTAGCGTAACTACCAGAGGCGCGTTACAAGTTTTTCATAGACATATTTACGTAGGCGATATCGAGTCCGTAATTTATAAACTCATGGTAGCGCTTCAGGTATCTTTTAAACAAAAATACACATTTAACTAATTCTATACTAAGTACTAAGTCTGAGAACATTTGTATGAGATATATCGTTTTTATAAAGAACTAGCTGTGCCAGCGACTTCGTTCGCGTTTCCCCCGTTTTTTACACATTTTACATTGTATCTTTGCTCCTATTGGTCGCAGCGTGATGTTATATAGCCTAAAGCCTTCCTCGATAAATGGTCTATATAACGCAAAAAGATTTTTTCAAATCGAACCAGTAGTTGCTGAGATTAGCGCGTTCAAACAAACAAACAAACAAACAAACTCTTCAGCTTTATAATATTAGTATAGATAATCATTATTTATTTGAAACAAAAAATCTATATTATTATGTATGTACATTCAAGACTTGACTAAATTACGCTAATATTCTAGAATTCAACTCTTCAAATGTTAACAGTATTCAAAACCAAAGCTATAACTGACACAGACACTATAATCTCACTGTCATTCCTAGATACTGTGTCTATGGTTCATAGTATATTCATGTGGGGATCTCGTTACGTTTTATCTATGGTTCTGAAAGGTTTAGATGCGGCCGATAGCCGTAACTTCCCGTTAAGCTACCCGTTTGAGATGTATCGTAGACGGGGTAGCTAATGTGAGGATATTAGATACAAAAAAATGTTGCAACTTGCTGTCAATGTATGAATAGTTATCGGTGGTTTCTGATGTGAGCCTTCCGCTCCTCGCCATCCCGGTGAAGTTGTAGAAGCCATCTTAGGCTAACAGCTTAGTCCTTTCGAAAAAAAAAAATAAAATAAAAAAAAAAAAAAAGTGGTTTCTGATTTTGTCGGCAGACGAGCTGATATTTGTTTTTTTGACTTAGTTATTTTGACTAGTTTTGCTGCTGGTTTGATGGATTCCCCATGGAATCCATACGTAGCTTTAGTAGCTTATTCCCTAAATGTTTCCCATTTATTTATTACCAGCTGGAAGCGGAAGAAGATAATGAAATTCTCTTTCGCGTGGAAGAGACTTTAGGCAGCATTTTTTAAATATTAAGTCAACATATTTATTGCGAACTAAGTGTAATATTTTACTTATATACATATTTTCGTTCCATTACACTAAATATCGTCGAAAAAGCGTCGATGGCCGAGTGGATAAGGTCGTTGCTTGCCATGCGAGAGGTCGCCAGTTCAAACGCCGCCAGGTACCAATGTGTTTTTCAAATTTGAAATTCATATGTACCATCATTCGACGCTTTAACGGTGAAGAAGTAAGAAGAAATTCTAAGGTTGTGTAGTCGAGAAACCCGCACTTGGCCAGCGTGGTCGACTAAGGCCTTGTCGCCCTAGTTTAGGGTAGGCCCGTGCCCCAGCAGTGGGGATGTATATGGGCTGATGATGATGATGATGACACTAAATATTAGTCTTTATGGGTCTACACGCGATATTTGGAGTACAGTAGCAAATACTTAGCTACTTACTGCCCGACGTTTCGACTGGGTTGCACCAATCATGGTTGCGAGCGAACTGAGTGTATCTTTGTATGTATATAAAATAAATAAATATCTGGGACATTTCCACACACAGTCATCTGCCCCAAACTAAGCAGAGCTTGTACTATGGGCGTCCGAGACTGATAAACATACATATATATTTTTAAATACATACTTAAATACATAATCACACCCAGACACGGAACAAACACCGATTATCGCGCCTTAAACGCCTAGCAAGCGCTGAATCAAGTTAATCTTAAAAGATACACAAAATAACAGTCGCAGAGTTTTTTGAAGATCATTTAAACCTTCTTTGTTTAAATTAGGTAGTCCGTCTAAAAATAGCAAGAGCTTTCCAGTCTTCTGTGATGATGACCACCCATTTTCCCTCCCCAGGAGTTAACCCTCGCAAGCAGAGGAGAGAGAGGACCACGTTCACGAGGGCACAGCTGGATGTCCTGGAGGCGCTGTTCGGGAAGACCAGGTACCCTGACATCTTCATGAGGGAGGAGGTGGCTCTGAAGATCAACCTGCCGGAGTCTAGAGTACAGGTAAGCTTGTATTACTAATTTTACTACAGATTATAGAAGTGTGAGCCTTTTGCTTCCCCGCAAGTCTGGTGATAATTACAAGGCTTCTCCAATCCATCATCCATCTTACTGAGGTCATAGTTACTACAGAATATAATGCCTAATAGAGGAGGGCATTTTATAGGTTCTCTACCGATTAGAATCCGTTGTATTATCCCTAACTAAGCACTATTGCTCCATAAAGATGTTTTTTCCCGACTGATGATGATGACTTGGTGTAGCCTTGTCATCATCACTGACTTGCGGGGGAGCGGATGACTCTCACCTGAACCTGAATATTTAAGCGTACCTAAAGATCTATAAGCGTATCTATAGGACATCTACATTGTGATCCGTACATTTGCGTAGGATTCAAAATACATAATTTAATATCAATCTATTATAAACAAAAACGTGTGGCACTCGGGGACTGCCGCGGTAAAGCTATTGCATAGCATCGTCCGATTTCGGAGCAGCTCGCCTCGATTCGTGCGAGTTTCGCAGAGTCGTACAATACGTCTAACCGCACGCACACAAACACCGTGCCGAAGTCTACCGAACTGAAACGACGTTAGACGATTGTGAGGTTTTTTTCGTTACGGAATTTCTTGGTTCGGTCGCCGCGCTCAAAGCCCGCGATAAAAGCTATGCAATAGCTTAAAAATCTAAGTATATTTGTGTATACCAATGTTTCTGATATCCGTCGCACTTAACTAGTGCAAGGAACATAATACGAAAACATATCATTGTATAAGATATTGTATTATACATTTAACGAAGTGTAAATTTCTACTTATTCTCTATTAAAAATCATTCTGTCATCAAAGTAACTTCCATCAATGCATCACCGTCATCAACTATTTTTATACACACCAGCTAAGTATGGCGAGTGGTCCTAATCTGTGATTGGCCGATGAAGCAGTAACTGATGGATAGAGAGATTAAAATACCACTTAATACCACTTAATATGCCACCCAAGACCAAGATACCACCCGTGGAAAAAGAGTTAATGATAGAGATCTGGTTTTCCATGGGGCAATTAATAGATTTATTACTATCTTTCCACCCGCAACTTCGACCGTGTAGAGACGTTTAACGGGTTAAACATTACTTCTTTATAGCGCAGTCGGTTAAAAAGTAGCCTATATCCTTTCCTAGGCTCTGGACTATATCTGTACGATTTAACTTAAATCGGTTCAGTACTCTATGCGTGACAGCGTAATAGACAGACAGACTGAGTTACTTTCGGATTTATAATATTAGTAAGGATTTCACTGACGTAGTTGTACAGTCGTCTGCACTACATGAATGAAATGCATTCATAAACGTTATGATAAGGCTTAAGTTTGACTGTCTCGTTCGTCTATTGGTGGCAAGCGCTGCGTAAGGACCGAGAGGTCCAAAGTTCAAGTCCGGGGTGGGGGAAAATTTGTGTGAGTTTTTCTGTGAAGAAATTACACAGCTCGAAGTTAGGTAGGAAATTGGTGGTTGAACGCCCGTGACTCGAAAAGCACGTTAAGCCGGTGGTCCTGCGTCCGATCTCTCATCGGTCATGTCGGATTGTCGTCTCACCGAACTATGAAAATAAGGGAACAGAGAGTGTGAATATGTCCTGCGCACTTGGCTAATCTTAATTGAGATCGGCCGCCATGGCCGAAATCGGTCGGACGCCTTATAAGGTATGAAGTTGTATGAAACTGTACACATATTATTGCACGTGACTGTGACACCTAACTTGCCAGCAATTTTCAATAAGACCGCTCTTTGGCTCGGTTTCATCACATACAGATTAGTTTACACTTTACAGGTTGACCTTACTGTATGAAACCTAAAACTAAGGGGAAAACGGAGATAGTATGTAGCTATGTATTTGCTACTCTTTTTGACGCGTGTTGAGACTTACTGAATAGTTAATGTTGTGAGAAACATCTCAGATTCGCTATCCAAGATATAATTATTACACACATTGTAAAAAAAACGATTCCCTACCGCGTGTCTCCCTATGTATGCGTTAATCTTTAAAACTATGTAAAGCGTTTAACGTGGTTTTTTCTATAGTTATGAACAAATCCTAGACCAACCTAAGGCATAGATTGCATGCTACCAAACTTTTTTTTCACCAAAACACGTCTTCGCCAAAAAAGTGCCAAAGCATGTCTAATTCCGACCCCCCATTTTTCTCTCTGGCAACTCTGCCACGTAATTCGTTCAAACGTCCAATTTCAAACGACACGACTCGCGCATTAGTCCGCCAATCGAATTAACGTTCCAAATTCAAATTTGAAAATCGAATCTCTTTGTAGGGGACCGTTAACTCTAACGAGATTTTGACGGATGGATGTCATTTGCCAAAATGCCTTCCTTTTAAGGATATTATAGTGTACGCGTGTTTGATTCTTCTTTGAGTTTCTGTTTTGAGTCGTTCGGAATTTTCTCGGTCCATTAACTGCGGCTCAAGATCACAGCTTTTTAAAGAAGCGAAGCTAGCTCATAGAATTGGAACGAATAAGCATTGATTGTTCGTTTTCGAAATTGGTTTTATGGCTATTAATGTGCCTGTATGATATTCAATGCAATTTAGTGCTGTTCTAAGCATCCTGAACTTAAAAGAATAAATATTTTTGGAAGTGATCTCTGCCTACCCCTCTGGGAAAAAGGCGTGATTGTATGTATGTATGTAAATATTTTTCTTTTGATTTTTTTTCTTTGTAACGTTTTGTAATTCATGATAAATACATTCTGTAAGATATTCCCAAAACACTCACGAATCGTAAGATCCCAATAGAATAAGATTATGAATGTAGAGTCAATACTTTTCTATTATCAAATTACGTTCCTACTTAGCCATGTCGCTCATAATACTATTTATGTAAGCAAAGTTTTCAAACAACTTTCTACCATTTTTCATTCAAACAAATGACTGTACAATAACAAACAAAAGTAAAGAATGGAAAACACTAAGTCATCATCATCTTACATTGCACAAGGATATTAGACCTTATTGCAATACAAAAAAAGACTATAAGAATTGATTGTAAGTAGTCAACATTTCACTACAAAGTTGATATGCGATTCTGAGCCTTACATCATCGAGTTAAGTTACTCTTTGAGTTTATTTGGTAGTCTCATTTGTCAGCGTATACTGAGCGATTGTGAGCTCTATTCCATTGCAATAAGGGTGTGTGTTTGGGGCTGTTTTTCTTAGAAGTAGCGTGACGGGCCAAGCTCAGGGTGGATTAGTGAGCCTATTGGGGTCTAGTGTTGGCTATTGTGTGTGCGAATAATGAGTTAATACGTTTTATAGAAAATCGTTTGCAAGTTTGACGTCAGAGTTGTAGGGACCCGTATACACGGTAGACATTTTCAAGGAAAAGGTTGCACTATTTCAGTAATTACTTTAGAGGTTAAAGTATAGAGTTAAAACAGGAAGTCTATGAACTAATTACTCAATCAAGGCAATTAGGGGTGAGAGCCAGCCGCTCCCCCGCAAGTCCGGTGATGATGACGAGGCTACTCAAAGCCATCATTGTAGTCAGTTATTAGAGTTATAGTTTAAGAAACGATACTATTACCAAATATTTGACATTTTAATTAAAAAATAAACTCACTATTTGAGATAATTGAAGATAAGAGAGTAATTACATCATATATACTTGTAAACCGTTTAAGTGCCAATATGAAGGAATCATTCCTTCCTCATATTCATTTTTTTTTATTAAATAAATAGCGACGTAACAGAATCCATTGCCATGTTAGGCCTCAAACACTTTTTTTTCGCTCTAATCAAAACTGCAGCAAATGCAACTGCATCCTCAAAAACAATCATCTCTTTTAACCCTCCTGTGCTTACACTAATCTGGCTCCCCAAAAGAGCAATGAATGTACGTAACAGATGCGAGCCGAACTAATAACGTCACGGGGCAGTAAGGGTTAACACTGGTGTATGCGGTGCGGCGGTGGAGCGACGGCTTAAGACCGGAGTGTAGAAATCAAAATGATTGAGACAATAATGAATACAGATAGAAAGAAACATAATTATCTGTAAATTAAAAATCGTATCGCCTGGATAGCCTCAAGATCGTGGGTTCGAATCCCCGTCCAGTCAGGCATGAATGTGAATTTTTCCAATTTTTAATTTACATTAGATCTCTGTGTGTAGCATTAAAAACAAAATATAAACATTTAATTATCTGTATTTAAACTTTGTCTAAACAACTAGGTAAATAAAATTTAAGTGTCTGTTTGTTATATCAAAATAACGAGTTTTTACTACGTCCAATCTCACCAAAATAATTACGTTTGTGTTTATTTATTTAATAAAGCTTACCGTATAGATATGTAGGTAGGTACATATAAAAAAATACACAGTATAAAAAAATCACATATTGGGGGTTACATTTAAATGCATCTAAATTAAAGGTCACAACATTGTTTTAAAAAAAAGTACATTATTTAACAAAGACTTATTTCTGGACTAGGGCTAATGCCAGAAAACTAAAAATTGTCTTTAAAAACTCGAGCATACTCTTTTTGAAAAAGGAAATAATGTAACAATGCATTAAAAATGTGTTACTAATAGACTGATTTTATATATTCATTTATCTGTTTCCACTTACCAATATAAGTTCTACACACACGTGCGCATAAGAGTAACTTCACAGCTTACTGACCCTTGCTTGTTAAAGTACAAGCGTTACAAATCGTCAAATCTTAACGGCAAACATAGAGAGGTATAATAGCGAATGCTGTGGTACGAACACATGCCGGAGGGAATAAAGCACAGTACATGACATTACCGTGTAGAAACTGCAGTTAGACTATAACCAAACAGACCCATGCTGCAATTTTTCATTGGTTTTGGACTCTATTTTAGGCAAATATGGTTCAAATTGTGGTGTCAATATAATAGAAGCGTGTAAAGGGTTAAATAAATAAATATCACACAAAATCACACTTATTGTTCCGATTCCGAAGTTGAGTAAGCACTTGTGTTACCGATATCAGAAACAACAGTGGTATAAATATACAGTAGAACCCGTTTAAGACGATCACGCTTAACCCATTAGAAGTCAGTGTACTCAATTGAGTACATGTTAATTATTTAGTGTAAATCACAGATCTCATAAAAAAAATTGAGGTTTAATATTTTGGCTGACTTCATCATAAGATTGCCCAGGTAATTTAATAAAAAATAAGCGGGTCGTGCGTAATTTTTTTGTATAAACTGTCAATCGAAGTTGTATCAATGAAACGGCGTGAGGGGTAAGTGTTATGATTTTTGATATTTTTAAGAAATTTGTGCTAATAGTGTATTTTTTCATCTTCTACACATAGATTATATATCAAAGTTAGTTATTACAAGCAAAATAATTGATAATTCACTAATAGAATAAAACTATGATCACGTAAATGTTGCTGTACTCGATTGAGTACAGTGACAACATAGGTATGTAAAATTACTACTTTTTTTTCCAGATACTTTACAATGAATATACGCCAATTTACATCGGAAACTAGCTACAATTGGCTTCAAGAAGCTATTGAAGGCATTTGACTGGATAGTGAAGATGATGACTGCGACTTGGCTATTATACCACCGGACCCAAGCTCGTTGACCGATGAAGAGGAAGGTGCCGATGACGATATGGCGGCCTCTTTTATTCCTCAAGATTTGCTTGGTACTATCAAAATATTTAGGAGTCGAGCAGATAGTGGCTGCGAAGAAAGTGATGATGAAGCGCTAGCAGCGAAAAAGACTAAAGCAAGATCCACTGACAATCCACTTCGAATCTAAACCCTACCTGGCGGAAATGTACTCCCACATACTCCTTGACTTATGAGAGTGCATCTGGAGTTAGTGACATGAAGAACGTCGTTACTGAAGAACTAAAGGGCCTGAACCCTGTACAAATATTCGAAATAAATATTGATACTGATATTTTTACATGATTATATGTAATAGCAGAGTGTATGTATGTCAAAACCATAGACATGAGCTTCTAGATTCCTCTGATTTGAAAAAGTTTTCAGGGTTTGATATTGTCTGGGTACCACAAGCTACTTCGTGAGGCAATGTACTGGTCTCTGGATGAAGACATAGGAGTAGATTTGGTCGGCAAAGCTATTTTGGGGCATAGGTTGGTATGGAGGTGTGGATGAACTTGATCAGTCTGTCGCATAATACATAATTGCTGTTCATAGTAAGAAGGGGTTTTGTTTACGTTCATGTTAGACATGGCTATTGATAATGCTTGGCGTTTATATGTAATGTGTGATTATAGTCCTATGGATCAATAGATGTTTCGCCGTCACATCACACGATATACACCAAGGTGAAGATCAAAGGAAATCCCGCCCAACTGCATCAGTTGTCGAAGGCCTACCTCAAGATGGAGTTCGATACTTCTATCTCAAAATTGAAACACAGCTGCGGATGTGTTCTATGTCATTCAAGAGTACGTTGGCAATGTAAGAAGGGCCTAAAACCGCTTTGCGTTGAAAAACCATACTATGGAAAATTTCATACTTGAGTGGTCAGTGTACTCAATTGAGTACACCCCTGTAATTTCCTGAAAAACCGAATTTTCATTTTTTTTCTTGCATTTTATGTTCCTATGTACTTGTTTGAGTACAAAAATACACAAAATTAAAAAATATATTGGTACTTTTTATTTGACCTCTAATGGGTTAATACGATTTCCCGCATAATACGCCACTTTATGCCAGTCCCAGCAATTTACGATATATTTTCATACATTTCTTAACGCTTAATACGATTGTCATCCCGTTTAATACGCCCAAAACCGACAGATCGAGCGCTCTAAAAGCGCATTTTTATTTTTGAAACTCATGCAACAGGGCCCCCGTCATAGAAACTTTCTGTAACGCATGCTGTAGGGTCTAATGAATGAGGTGCTATGTATGGGTTTGAGTCCCCGAATGCCTTTCGACTGAGGGAAGTCCACTAATTCGGGCTTAGGTATGACTGATTTATCAACCAATGTGAATGTAGTGACAATAATGTGAACGATGGTAGTGGTGTCGTGCGTAATAAAAGACTGAGAAAGAGGGTAGACCGATATGTCTGCCCTTAGACCTACCGTCATTCTCGCAGTCCTACAGTTCACCCGTGATCATGGCGCTTGCAACAGTGCCGAAATATCGGGAGCTCATTAAAACAAAACAACATGGTAAATATCCCGGACAGTTTCAGTTTTCTAATGTGTGTAACCATGACAGTTTAAAATTATAAAATGTGAATGTAATTTTAATTACACTACGTATTGAATGTAATTTATACGTACAATTTAATGCCTATTATACCGAAATTTTAAAATAATACATATTTATATATAGTTCGTGTTATTTTCCCTATCCCGCATAATACGCGTTCCCGCTTAAGACGCGTTTTTGATAGGGTCCCTGAGAAATCGTCTTAAGCGGGTTTTACTGTACTTAAAAACATAAATAATATTTAAATAACACATCCAGGCACAGTACAAACACCGATGTTCATTATACAATAAATTTGTCCCGAGTGGGAATTGAACCCACGACTCTTGGAACCACGGTTACTAACCACTGATGCACAGAGCCAGCCAGAATCTCTCACCAAGCTCTGGTTAGTTTGAGGTCCGATAACCGTGTGTGAAGATGTCCCAAATATTTAACTTCGTTAACTTTTTCTTTCCTAACTGAGATATACGATGATGGCTTGGAGTAGCCTCGTCATCATCACCGGACTTGCGAGGGAGTGGATGGCTCTCACCCCTAAAAACTTCGGTACCTCACTGAGTTTCTTTACACTGTGCACAAGTGAAGTGGGCTCGTGTGCACAATCACCGGTGATTGTGCGCAGTGCAAGGATTAACTGTCGTCATTACTATAATTAAGGGCTTTTGACTTGATTGTGTTTCGGTTAGCGGCCGATTTAGTGAGTTGATTATGTGAGAGTGGGCCGATTCTGCTAATGAAGGAAGACGTTTAAATTGTTTACTATATTTTTCACGGATGTTTAGTCGACCATCCGAACCGAGTATCCTGTCTCTTGCGTTAAGAGTAGTGGATTCGATCTCTACCGGGGCAAATTTTGTGTGATGAACATCGGTGTTTCTTCCGTGTCTGGGCGTGTTAGTCATCTATCCCGCCAAGTGACTCTGACCTCTCTTGGTCAGGTCGCGTTCCGGGATCAGCACTGTACGATCCGGAGGCAGGGGGGAGCATTGTTGCGGCAAGCGCCGGACCAGTGGAGTCTTAGCGGCGGTATTGTGCGGGCGGAGCGGGTCAGCCCGCCGGCCAGGGAGCCCCGTAGAAACGGGGGCCCTTCCGTCCGGCGGACTGGCCAACTCCGACCCGCACAGCTCAATACCAATGCGAGACTCCACGCCTTGTCTCGTTGTTGCCGCAGCAGTGGTCTCCTTTTTCACGGCGTTCAGGAGTGCGACAGGCTCAATATGGTCTATTGTTGACCTCATATTTGAAATAAAACTAATTTCACGGATTAAACTCTCGTGTATTGTTAATCTAAAAGAGAGTTTAGAGAGTTTCAAGCTCTTTACAGCGCTCATGGTCACGGGCAAGACTCTCTCTAAATAATATGTTTAGATTAAAAAAACGTCGGGTAGCTTAAGTAAGTAGCTGTATACTAAGCTAATTCGAATTACGTGTAAAGACCCTCAGTCACATTTTAATTGTTTATAGCAAGTTTATAACCATTTTTTTCTTTGTCAACAGGTGTGGTTCAAGAACCGAAGGGCGAAATGCCGACAGCAACTCCAGCAGCAATCCAACACTCAAATATCGAGCAAATCCACCTCCAGCTCGAAGACATCCTCCATATCCTCCAGCTCAATTAAGGGGACGACGTCCTCCTCGAAGATAACCTCCTCAAAGACGCCCAGCTCTACCAACAGCCTTACAACGAACACGTCTAGCATAACAACATCATCGCCAAATCTTCCAATCACCCCCACGACTTCTGTCAGCCCGCCAATCAACGTCATCTGCAAGAAAGAGTCAGCACCATCCAACTACGACTCTTCACCGTTAAACAAGAACAACAGTCTGACATCTCTATCGCACCATTACAACTCAAACGAAGCGTTAAGACTAAGCGGGAAAGAATCATCGCCATCAGAGATCTCCAACGTCCATGGTTACGGCGTGACTCCGAAACAGGAGCTATACAATAGTCCGAAAAGACTGGACTACTCCAGCAAACTGGACTACTCGGAGAAGTCTTTCGGTAGTAGTTTAGTGAAGGACCAGTACAGTTCACGTTTGACCGGAAACCTGACGCCTCTAGGATCCAATTCGTCTATCATGACGACGCCGTCTCCTCCAATCACGCCGCAGAGTTTGAACGGGCCGGGGAACGTTTACCATCCGGATAGCTACAACAGTTTTCATTGGCCGGGCAGCTCGGACTACATAAGGAGTTATTCTACGTCACATCACCATCAAGGGTACGGGCAGAGCGCGTATAATTCGCCTTATTATCCTACTCAGGTGAGGAAACATCATTTTCTTTAACTAATCATTAAAGCTGATTTTAGAGCTGAAGGTCCAGTATGCATAGAGATATAGGGACCGTTTCTAAGTAACGCTGACCGGTCGGAGCCGACGCCCGATACAAAAATCTATCGGCACCGAAGATCGGCGTGTCGTTAGCGCGACTCAAAACCAGCCTAAATATGACCTAATGTATCAACTGTTTTTGGAGCCTGAAAATATAATCTAGACACGCGGTAGCGTGTCAAGCCAAGGTTCAAGAAACAGAACTGGCGAGCCGCACCGTGTGTAATATTACACGAACCATTTGGAACCACTTTTGAACCCCTCATAAATCAAAAACTATTTCATATAAACGTATTAAATTATCTCATATATTGGCTCATATATTGTGACTTGCGAGATAAATATGTGTTCTAAATTTCATAAGCTTATCTCAAACAGTTATTTAGATATTAATGTCCAAAAATCCACATTTTTATCATTGACTGACTGACAGATCAAAATTCTAACCCAGTTCCAAATGACCTAGAGAGTTAAAATTTGGTATGCAGATAGGTAATTACATGAATACAAAGGAAAAAATAAAAAACTGGCAATTTTTTAATAATTAGGTTAGGTTCTAGTATGAACGCTTAACATAAATACCTAATTAGTGCCTAATCACGCTTATACCGGGGAAGCCAGAGTACTAAGTTTATATTTAGGTTTACTTACTTATTTACAATTAAGAGTAGGTACTTATAGTCGGTTTTCATATTTATTACTTAGGGTAGGTACCTACTTTATTAACTGGGATTAATTATTATTTTTATATTTAGCGCCCATCAATAGTATAAAATTATTACCTACTCATAATATTTCAAAGTTACAAGAAAATATAGAAAATAACACTCAGAAGAAAATTATACCCCGTAAACGTAGGAAAATACAGTAACTGATTCAATTGTTTTATATTTATAAAGTCTAGTTTTAGTTTTGAATTTGTCCTTTTCAAAGGACCCACGGCGTTACGATGATATATACTTTTCTACAAAAGTAATGATATCCAATCAAAAACATAAATGTGAAATGAGAGCCAAGTTCAATATTATGATAATTGCCTTGGTTGTTGACTTCAACGACAAAAGAAAGTGAGATCTAAATGGGTGCCAAGTTCAATGGTCAACCCTGAAATTTATTTATAAGTAACATTATAACATACCTATCATATCTTCTTATAACATAAGATAATGTATGGTGGTAGCCTATGAAGGTCTGTCTTGGCTAGTTTCTATAAACCTTCCAACGTATTATTATGTTCGCTAGCTAGTTTCTACCAACAATCCAAATTTTCGGAATTAGAAAATAAAAACCGACAAATACTTGTAGGCTTAGAACTTGCGACGGCTATAATTCATATATGAAAACTAGCCAAGACAGACCTTCATAGGCTACCACCATACATTATCTTATGTTATAAGAAGATATGATAGGTATGTTATAGTGTTACTTATAAATAAATTTCAGGGTTGACCATTGAACTTGGCACCCATTTAGATCTCACTTTCTTTTGTCGTTGAAGTCAACAACCAAGGCAATTATCATAATATTGAACTTGGCTCTCATTTCACATTTATGTTTTTGATTGGATCTTCTTTTACCCTTTCCATTAGAGTTACATCCCAAATTATTGGCAAGTTTAACTATTACAGACAGATCAAATGGATATTATACACGAGGAATAGGATCAGATAATTATTTCAAGACAAGTTCGTTTCTTTAGGTTTTTCTTGACTTGTGAACACGGTCTTAAATGTTTTCATTTTTACTAGAGATACGCGATTCACTTCTCAAATGAAAAACTATTGCTTTTCATTAAATTTCCTAGTGATAAATTGGATAGAGAGAAGTGGCGTGCATTTGGAGAGGCCTATGTCCAGCAGTGGACATGAATGGGCTGATGATGATGATGATAAATTGTGTTTCATCTAATAAATTTTACTAGTAACTAAAGAAATAAATATTTCCCTATAGTTGAGTTACCTTTGCTAGTTTGCGATGGAGACCTAACCATCCCTTATCTTCCAGATGGAGTACTTCAACGGCACCTCAGTGAACCAGTCCCACGGCAGCCATCATGGCCACAACCTCACTGCGAACGGCAACCAGCTCTACAACCAGGTTTCCTTCGGCAACCCGTCGCCACCTGCCGCCTGGCCATCCCACCACAACATCCTGTCTTCAGGTCCCGAATCGCCCGAGAACCAGTCCCAAAACTCCCCCCATCTGAGCATGCTCCAAGCATCTCAAATATCGAACTTTTCTAACACCGGAAACAGCTATTTCGCACCGGAGAAATATGGGATTAATATGGTCTAGTGAATCTAGTCTTTCATCTTAGATTTGTATATAGAGTGTACATTTTGGCGGGCGTATGTTCGGTTAAAGTCGTGACTACATTAGCGGGTTGTGGCAGTTTTTTTTATTTATCAGTGTCTCTGTCTGTCCACGTGTTGTAGAGCGGGATGGTTGCACGAATATTCGCCGCAGTCCGGTAATGTAGCCACGGCATAATGCAACGTGCTTGTGACGTCATAAACGAATATGGCGTCCGGAGCACGGAGTGTGGTTTACAAGGAGTTTGTTTGTTTTTGGACTTATTTTTTAATTGGAGAGTAAAAAGTAACGTGAAACTGTCTGGTGACCAACGATCGAATTGAATTGAATCGAATCAATACTTTGTAATTGTTGTATTTGGAAACTTTTCTTTAATTCGTAACTTCAATTCAATTCGTCGTGGTAAGAGTCATTAGCCTTACATAAAGACTTTATTAGAGGTGTTTTACAATTTAAAAATTATCAGCAAACGTTTTTCAATGTTTGACATGGTTTTGTTCCACATGAAAGGTACCAATTATGTTTAAAACACCTCTATACAAGTTGAATGGAGTATCTATGTTTACTTTCCTCTCATTTTCGCGATCATCAATTGAACTTCGCACTTTCACCGAAACTCCAGTTCGTTTTCGATATTTTTTCGCACTTTTCACGTATCATTTGATCAAAAAATGTTTAAAATACTTGAGTGTCGGTCAAAGTGCGATGTAAGTACATATCATTATTAGCTTTTTTTGGAGATCGAATGTTTTTACAAAACAACCCAATTCAGTGTAAATCGTACTTTTTGCGTAAAGGTGGGATATTGTACTTAAAGTAAATTAATCTTTTGAGCAAGACTTAACATCATACTGTGATTCTTCTTAGACAATACCGTTTTTTTTTATTTCAGCTTCATCTTTACGCCTAAATCATAATGACAAATTTGTGTGCAAAAAATGGCGGCAACATACAACCTTGTATGAAATTAAAACTTGCTAGATTTCTTAATTTACTTATTCGTACTATGTTTGGTATAAAACCAAGTGCTGCATTTAAAAACATGTGACATAATTTTTTAGTAACTACAAATGAAATTAGCAACGAAAAATTAATTTATTGATATTTTCTTAAGGCCTAACAAAGGAATCGAATGGCGATGCCAATAAAAAACATAATTGAAACCCACAAAGTTAAGTTAGATGTATGTATAGATTCCTTTTGCTTCCTATCCTATGTAAAAATACCTG
The DNA here is from genome assembly GCA_039566165.1 of Maruca vitrata. Lineage (NCBI taxonomy): Eukaryota > Metazoa > Arthropoda > Insecta > Lepidoptera > Crambidae > Maruca > Maruca vitrata. Next base: position 1,958,737 of record CM076940.1, read on the forward strand.
AGTCATATCACTTATATTTAAATAAATGAAATAATTAGGCTATTTTTAGTGACGAAATTCGCTAAAGTAAAGCGTAAAATATACCATAGTTTTATTATTGTACATAAATTATGTGTTTAAGAGTTTTTATTTTTAAAACAATTTGTAAATGTGTGTGCTCCGATTGTATATGTGATTAATATTATGAATAGTTTTAAGATTCCACCAATTTCCCTTCTTGAGACCAGTGAAAATATTTTTTATTAAAAAACGGTCAAATTACATTCAGAGTGACTTAATGTAAGTTTACATTTCTGTCTACTAAGTATGTAGACCCTTATAATTCAGAAATAATTTACTGTTTTGTTTAAATCAAAATTAAAATGTAATGGGGAGTGATTTTTTTTATTGGCAACACAAAAGCGCTAGCAATACCGTGTAATACAGTCAGCTACCAAGGTATACACTGTGAACCTAGTCTATATTTATGTCAATAGTGCAAGGGCTAGATTCTTAGTGCAAACTTATTGTGATGACTGTGCAATTGCTTTCATAGTGTAGAGTTTACATTGTATTTACATTTTTATTTTTGGCAATGGCCGTGTCGCCAAAGCCGTAAACATTTATTTAAAAAAAACATTTTGTTTTTTATATTGCCAATGTAGACAGGCCAAGGTATTAAGAAACTGCCCGGACATATCCCGCGCGCGGGAATAAATGTGTAAAATAGTTTATACAAAACGTAAAGAGATTACTAGTTAATTTATATTTTTTATTTTTCAAATGGTAGTATTTAAATGTAATGAAATTTGTAATTTATAGTAAATTCTAAGCTTGAACATAGCTAAGTTAGGCTAAAGTACTATGCTGTACCGCATTGATGAGAGTTGGTGTATTTTTTTTAAGTTAAGTTGTATTAATTATTAACTAATAGCTATTGAAATATTGAATCCGAATATATACATATAAAATGCAGAGTGTTTTTTATTTATCCACCTCGAAACGTAAAGGGAACAAAGTTACTAAAGTTACCTATATAAAGTACGTAAAAGTTCGTTAGCAACCATGATTGGTGTAACTCAACCGAAAGGTTGGGCAGTAAGTAGCTATGTGAAATACATAGCTAAATACTCTTTTGTCGAAAAAAAAACGCTAAAATTAATTAAAAACTAGAACTCATAGCAAGCTGAAATATACCTACTCGTCAAATGAAGTGAGATCAGAATTAAATAAAAAGATAATTAACATAATATGTTATCTGTGCCTGAAAGGGGTAATAAGATCAAGCAATTAAATAAGAAAAAACAAAAACAGATTAACGCTGACTTTTTAAACACCCAAAAGTCTTCAATCGTTTCGTAGGTTTTTGAATGCTATGATAAAAATGCAATTTCACAGGTGTATCATCCATTTCATGAGTGTATATTACTGTATTTGTCACAGACAAAGTATATAGTTTCAAGATTCCACCCAAACTAACTCACATACAAATAAGTTAGTTAGTAGTTAGCACGTTCTGGGTTCTGGGTACTGCACAAAATCACATACCTACATTGATACGATCAGTTAGTAAGTTGCTTAAGCACTTGTGTGACGGATATCAGAATCAATGGTGGTACACGCAAATATCCTTACTAATATTATAAATCCGAAAGTAACTCTATCTGTCTATCTGTTACGCTTTCACACATAGAGTAGGTACTGAACTGATTTAAATGAAATTTGGTACAGATATAGTCCAGAGCCTAGGAAAGGTTATAGGCTATCCGACTGCGCTATAAGAAAGTAATGTTTTACCCGTTAAACGTCTCTACGCGGACGAAGTCGCGGGCGGAAACTAGTACTTTATAAATAATAAGGCGTCCGACCGGCTTCGGCCATGGAGGCCGATCTCTTTTTTTTTTTTTATACAGAGGCTAACACCCACCTCACTCCACCTGATGGTAAGCGGTAGTGAGATCCAAATATGAGGTCGACAGGCACAATAGACCATATTGAGCCTGTCGCACTCACCCTGAAAGCCGTGAAAAAGGAGACCACTGCTGCGGCAACAACGAGACAAGGCGTGGAGTCTCGCATTGGTATTGAGCTGTGCGGGTCGGAGTTGGCCAGTCCGCCGGACGGAAGGGCCCCCGTTTCTACGGGTCTCCCAGGCCGGCGCCGACCCCCCCCGCCCGCACAATACCCCCGCTAAGACTCCACTGGTCCGGCGCTTGCCGCATCAATGGTCCCCGCTGGCTCCGGTGCGTACAGTGCTGATCCCGGAACGCGACCTGACCAAGAGAGGCCAGAGTCACTTGGCGGGTTTTACACAACTGTATGGTGGTAACAGCAACCGGTCGACAAAATGTCTCCCACCTGTATCTCAATTCAATCAAATGTGATCAGCCAAGTGCGCAGGACATATTATAGTGCACAAGTGTGCGCGCAATCACAAGTACTCTGTTCTCTTACTCTCATAGTACGGTGAGACTGCAATCCGACATGACCGATGAGAGATCGGGCGCAGGACCACCGGCTTAACGTGCTTTCCGAGGCACGGATGTGCAACCACCTACTTCCTAACTCCGGGCTAAATAATTTCTTTACAGAAAAGTTCACACATATTTTTGCCTGACCCCGGACTCGAACCGGGGACCGAAGCGTCAAGGGACCGAGAGCGCTTATCATATTAGTAGGATATACGTTTTTTTTTATTTTATTGTGTCTGTCGACCTCATAATATAAACCTCACAGCCGTTTACCATAAGGTGGAGTGAGATCATATTGAACGTCTATAAAATAGCTGAAAAATAAACAGTACCTAATAAGGCGTCCGACCGATTTCGGTCATGGCGGCCAATCATGGCGGACATAATTCTATATTATGTCCTGCGCAGTTGGCTGATATGCACAAGTGAAAAATGAACAGAAAACAGTAGCCAAGTATATAATTTTAAACTGTCATGGTTACACACATTAGAAAACTGTAACTGCCCACCCGTGGGTTCACCCGTGATCATGGCGCTTGCAACAGTGCCGAAATATCGGGAGCTCATTAAAACAAAACAACATGGTAAATATCCCGGACAGTTACAGTAGCCAAGTACATTTGGGCTGCATGTAACAGGAGACGTTGAGGAGTAGTAGCTCTCTGTAACACGATAGTGCGAGTTCGATGCCTGAAGCCCCACGCGCCGCTCGATACGATCCACCTAGCTAGCCGGAATGTTGGACATTTGATTTTTGAATAGGAAACCTTGTGTTTAATTCAATAATAATATCAGACAACATAAGTACTTCGAAAGAATCAATGGCCGAGCGGTTAAGGTCGTTGCTTGCCATGCGAGAGGTCGCCAGATTAAACCCCGCCGCGTACCACTGTGTTTGAAAATTTGAAATTCATATGCTTTTGGGGAGGCCTATGTCCAGCAGTGGACGAAAGTGGGCTGATGATGATGATGACGATGATGTACGATTATTCTACGATTTTACAGTGTCGGAGAAAATCGTGAGGAGACCTGCACACCTACGAAGAAAATCTAAGGTTGTGTAGTCGACCAACTATGGTTGACAAAAGAATGATCGCCCTAGTTTAGAATACGCACGTATATCGTACATTGATAGGCTGATGATGATGATGTTTTCTAAGGAAACAACAGTTTAATAATATAAATATAGAATAAAATATAAATAAATAAATATCTGGGACGTTTCCACACACGGTCATCTGACCCCAAACTAAGCAAAGCTTGTACTATGGGCGTCAGAGACTGATATAGATACATATATATTTTTAAATACATACTAAAATACATAATCACACCCAGACACGGAACAAACACCGATGTTCATCACACAAATATTTGTCCCGAGTGGGAATCGAACCCACGACTCTTGGATCCGCCAGCCAGGGTCACTAACCACTGTTCCACCGAGCCAGTCGTGTATTACTACAAAATACTTATGATCGTCGTACAAATATTAGTCCGGAGTGAAGATCGAACCCACGACTTTGGCTCAAGAGTCAGGGGCGTTTCCAAATGCATCACTGATCCTGCAGTTTGAGGTTTTCATGACTCAATAAATTATAGATACCTATGTTACCTTCAGAGTAATTTGGGTTTTATGTTAAACAAAAGATAAGAAAAAAAACACTCAAATGAATGAGATGGGTCTACCAGAAGGTGCCCGAATTACGACACCTTTGTGTCGCAAAAAGCGCGCGCACATAGCATATAAGTATCCTCTTGTTTATTGTATCATTGAGCTAGACTAGTCGGCATTTCTGTCCGCTTGCCTCGGAATTTGGAATAGGTGGATGTACTACATTACTTTGTTTATTAAAACTAGCGAACCGCCCTTGCTTCGTGTTTAATAATCATGCTAAAACTGCCTCGTTGGTCTATTGGTAGCAAGCGCTTCGTTAGGACCGAGAGGTCTCCAGTTCGAGTCCAGGGTCGGGCAATATTTGTGTAAGTTTGAAGGTAAAAAATGACTGAGTTAGGCAGTTGACTGCACGCCCGTGCCTCGGAAAGATCGCCAAGCTGATGGTCCAAGGCCCGATCTCTCATCGGTCACGTCGGATTGCCGTCTCATCGAAATATGAGAGTAAATAAATAAATATCTGGGACATTTTCACCCACGGCCATCTGAACTAAGCAGAGCTTATACTATGGGCGTCATAGACTAATGGACATACTATATATTTATAAATACATACTTAAATACATAATCACACCCAGACACGGAAGAAACACCGATGTTCATCACACAAATATTTGTCCCGAGTGGGAATCGAACCCACGACTCTTGGAACCGCCAGCCAGGGTCACTAACCACTGTTCCACCGAGACAGTCAAAACAGACAGAGTAAGGGAACAGAGAGCGTACTTGTGTTTGTGCGCATACTTGTGCACCATAATAAGTCCAGCTCTCTTGGATCTCAATTGAGATCGGCTGCCATGGCCGAAATCGGACGCCTTATTTTTACATGTTAAAAATCCACTTGTATCTCTGACTCACTCTAGGTAGAGCGGTTACTATTTTAAGATAAATCATAATCTCTTTCGTAGTTTTACAATTTTAAACTAGGAATAGACAGCGGGAACGACTCTATTTTATACTGAGAAGTGATGATTTCGATTCTGTTTGTGTTGTTGGTGAACGTCAAGTTATAAACTCTGAACTGTTGATACATTTTGTGAGAGTCTGTAAGATTTTAGACTTTCGCGTTCCATTACGCTAAATTAGTCTTCGTTATGGGTCTAAACGCGATATGTATTAGGACTTTACATAGCTTTACTGTAGTGAGCGTCTGGATGAAAAAAAAACATAAACTTTACATTCCCAAAAACGCATAACCCTAAAAAATGGTTACGTAATGCGAATCTCTACATCAGACTAGTCAAATTTTGATACTTCGTACGATTTTTGACTACCTAAGAATACAAAGACACTTCAAATGCCATAATAAGGCGTCCGACCGATTTCAGCCATGGCGGCCGATCTCAATTGAGATCAGCCAAGTGCGCAGGACATATTATTATAGTGCACAAGTGTGCTAAATTCCATAATAACAACCTAAATACCTACTTTCTGGTAGCATCGTCTCCCGCCCACAAATAGGACTCTAGAATATAAACAACAGCAAACAATTCCATAAAAACATGAATAAAATGGCCGCGAGACCGACTGTCATTATAGAAAGACCAAGAGAGAAAAAAAAATGCGAAATGTGTCTCAAAACAAACTCAGTTAGAGTTCTTTTAAAATTAGCTGTTTAGACGGCGGGCTAAATTGTGCCTCGCCATAACTATACGTTCAAGGCAAACTTTACTTGTACCATCGTAGATATTCCCTGGAAAATGTATTTTTATTTTACCAACATCGACAGTTGTGTAGTAACCCACATACAGCGCACACGCCAATCCAAACCTTATCCCGAATCACACAAAGGCGACAGTCGCATGTTTCAGCGGCAAAAATACGCTGTTTCCTTCCAAAATGGTCGCTACGATCGTACGCAGCAATGTTCGCAGCTGTATATAGATACGTATCTCCGTCTCCCTCCAACCTACGCGGTAACAGGCTCATTCCATCCCGCTCTAAGCCGCTTATCGCCCGCCCGCACGCCCCACCCGTTGCTGCGTAACAGAGCTATTCTGCTTTAGATTGCCTTATTTTTGTTTTACAATTTTAATGTTTGTTTTTGAATTTTATTGCACTGAAACTATGCAAGTTGCGTCGGCTCCGCGATATCGGAAAATGGGGCATGCTGTTATTCTTTTCGTAGTTCATCGAGGATGGATTATTGCGCAACTCCGTATTAAAAATATTCGCATTCAGAGCTGCGATACAGTCAACTTCATACTGGTTTCATAATCATCGACATTGATAAAAAACATGTGTAGTCTAAATGGTATCGTACTGTAGTAGTCCTTGTTAGAAAACCGATTATTAGATCCTTGGTAGGCCTTGACCATCCTATGTTTACAAAGCATATAAAACTTATATTTTCAAATAGATTTGTATTTTAAGAGCGAATCCCCTGGACACCTAACTATAGAATCTTCGTTGTTAACTACTCTAATTAAACAATTTGTTTAGCATTATACAAACAAGTTATATTGTTTGCCTACCGAATTCATACAACAGCTATCGCATTAAAATAAACCTGCTCACGACGTACAATTATAGTGCGCAAGTGCGCAGACACAGGTGCACTTCCTTATCCTACACGCAAATAACTATTGAACTACAATATTAAGAAAACAGAGATGTTTCATTGACTACAACTAGCTGTAATAGAGCTAAAATTCAATATTAAGTAAGATTAGCACTTAGCTCTAAGTTTATGTGTTTTTATTCACTTTTATTAATCTGTACCAGTGTTTTTCTTGTTGGCTGTCCTAATAATAAATAAATAAATAAATTACCATCTCTACCAAGAGCACGAAGTAATAATTTCACTCTCCGTCTCAGAATACCCCTCCCTGAACGAGTATATATTACAAGAGCTATGTATAAGCACACTCTGCAGCTACCTAGCGGTGCCTCTGAATTTTCAAAGGCCTACTGTGTTTGACAAGAAAATATTGCTACGTTTCTCTACCCGTGCACGGTTGAAATGGTATCCGCACTCATTCGATTCCTGGTTCAGTACATCTTTTATTCTCTCTTTCGGTTTTTTAAAGGGTAGGCATGATATGAAATTTTAATCACGACCTTTGTTCTTCCTACACGTTTTCCCTGTCTTACTAGTAATGTATAGTTACTATCTATTTGTATAACTTAAGTGGCTTGAGGACTTGTTCTACATCACATCAGTGAACAGATAATAGTTCGATAATTACCAATGTATTGTATGAAAAGAAAATTCAAATCGATGATCAGTTTGACCACAAAAGCATGGAAAGGTAATAGCCGCAACTTTATTTGCTTATAAACAATAAACCGCACTGGCCGGCAATAAAGCTGCCAGCATGTGGCCACTCCACAGCCATCGACACTAATTCAAACAAATGTTGTTCCGATATTTGAATCTCGACGACCCCTCCGTTTGCCCTTTTTCAATTTGGAACGAGCACTATTTGCGAATGGCTATTTTCTTTTTTTTCAATACTTTGCACTGAGGAAATATTGGTATCGATTCCTAGAAAATACTTTTAAGAAAATTCAAAAGTAATGTATTTTTTTATTAAATATCGCCAGATTTAAATTTCATTTAATAAGACTCTGTCAAAGTTATAGTAAAATAATAAAAAAACAATTTGCTCGTCTGCCATCTATCTGACTTTCTAACAAATCTTAGACCTCGTAGTTTTGTACGTGACGTGATTTTCACGTAGTCAAAACACAGAATCCACTTGATTCGACCAATGGTTGGTGTGAAGCAAACCATGAACTTGGTTAACAATTTCTACAAACACAATAACGCGATTATTGCTCGACCTCTGCCGCTCAACCTTGGAACCTTAACAATTGTTCGAAGCAATGTATTTTTGTACACATAAATAATAAACAGGTAGACACAAACAAGCCTAAGTATACTAACACGCACATAACATGTTTTTAATACTCTATACGTTAGGTAGAGTCTACGCAGGTAAGTTTATTTTAAAATATATTCAGCTGAAAATGAAAATTGGGAACGATGAAAATTTTATTTTAAAGGTAAGTAGTTTTTTAAGTTTTCATCTACTACAGAAGTCTGATACAATGTTAATGGTTTCTTACGCAAATAATAAGCACAAAACTCAATAGTTTACTTAATTTGTTTAGGTATCCCAGACTAACGTAAAAGGTAGACGCTACATCAAAAAGTAACATGAGACATCTATGTAAGATGTCTCCGTTCCATATATATAAATATAAACCGTTGCGGCTCTTTAAAACCAATTACAACCACGAAAATCTTCCCCAAGCGTAATAGAAAGTTCATAACCATCAGCTGTATTAGTTGAATGAATAATAAATCCGTACCACAGACAATAGAGGCATTAGCCGCACCATAGACAAGGAGCGCCACCCTCACTCCCGGTAACAGAATCCGCGCACGTCAACTCTATTATTTATGGATTCTTTAACATGTAAGGACCGTAGAATGGAGGGTGTAGTGTTGAAAGCAAATACATCGGACATTTGGCACAAGGAAGTGTTTCTTCTGCCTCAGTGCCCGTGAGGGGGCGCGTTTTGTGATATCTAAGTACTCCAGAGCCGTGGGGGTTGCGGTTATTAAAAAAATAATGGAAAAAAATGATACTCTATGATCGGCTGTTGGCGCGAAATCTGACAGGTGTTTCTGATTGAGTTGGCCGAATAACTCACTTTTCTATCTATACCTATTAGAAATAATTACTTTTAAAATGTATCATTTTTATTTTTTTATAATAATATTACTTCATGTTGGGTTTTGTTTTTTTGTAATCAAAACCAAAATAAAAAACATTCATTCAAAATGAGCATTTTCTATGCACTTTTAAATCAAGTAAACATCTTGGTAGTCCATGGTGTTTTGGGCTTCACTTTCAAGTATATAGCCAAAATGCGGCGCCTAGAAAGGTACCAACCTACTTCGTATAAAAGGTGATTTTGAATGGACCATAGAGTAACCAAATAAAAAAACTTTTCCATAAACAAATTGGCGGTCGCCATTTTGCAATCAGCTATATTAAAGACAAGGAAACGATCAAAGAATGAACGGCAACTCGAGCGGGAGTAATGTAATAACTCCTCCCTCACCCCCTGGAAGGGTTGTCAACGAATACAACTTAAAAATATTCACAAGAAAAAAAATAACATCTTAGTTGTAAGTCGTACATTAAGGCGTCCGACCGATTTCAGCCATGGCGGCCGATCTCAATTGAGATAAGCCAAGTGCGCAGGACATATTATAGTGCACAAGTGTGCGCGCAAACACAAGTGCACTATCTATTCCCTTACTCATAATTCGGTAAGACGCATGACCGATGAGAGATCGGGTGCAGGACCACCGGGTTAACGTGCTTTCCGAGGCACGGGCGTTCAACCGCCAGCTTCCTGACTCCGGGCTGAGTAATTTCATTACAGAAAAACTCAGACAAATTTTGCCCGACCCCGGACTCGAACCGGGGACCTCTCGGTCCTAACGCAGCGCTTGCTACCAATAGACCAACGAGGCAGTTAAAGGTAAAAAGCAACTAGCGACCGCACCGAGTTAAATTAATATTCAAGTTATAGAAACCAACTTACAATAATATCATCATCATCAGCCCATTTACGTCCCCACTGCTAGGGCACGGGCCTACCCTAAACTAGGCCTAGTCAACCACACAGGCCAAGTGCGGGTTGGTTGACTACAGAAGCTAAGAATTACTTTGTAGGTGTACAGGTTTCCTCACAATGTTTTCCTTCACTATTAAAACTTCGAATAGTCGTACATATGAATTTGAAATTTGAAAAACACACCCCGCCACGTACTACATGTCGTGGTTTGAATTGGCGACCTTTCGCACGGCAAGCAACGACCTAAACCACTCGGCTATCGACGCCTTTTGCCCAGCCCAGCTTATTGTTTGACAGCCCTATCGCCGGCCGTATTCAACTCACCGAAAAATTATGTCCCAAGTAAGGTAGCTCTTTTGAAATTCACGAAATTCAATTTGTTATTACAATCAGAGGCCTCCCTAATGGATCCGACTTTTGTCATCACATTTTTTGGGCAATTGTAGTTAATTCTAAACAGTGCCCACCTACGTAATATCGTCATTTTATTTCGCGATTCGGAAAATCAAATATGAAATCAAATTGGATTTGGCCATTCGATTTGTTAAAAATAGACCTCCAACGACTGATTAATAAATAGGTATTCACTGTTCTCTGACTCAATGTTATTAAAACTTATTAATATTTTTAAAATGTGTATAAAAATAAAATTAAAAAGGTCATTCTTACAGAAACAATGAATAAATATTATTGACTCAGACTCGCAGACGATCAATTCAAAATGCTAGAAAATCCAAAATTTGTATGAACCTTCATCCTAGTTGTAATTCTGTATAAATAAATTATTCAATTCTCACTGGCCGGTAGACACGTAGGACATCAGAAAATAAAAACAATAATCGCTTCATAATCTTCTAAGCGTTCCAATTTCAAATTCCTCTCCTATTTCCCTCCAAAAACAAACCAAATGACATTTCCGTGTAACATGGCCGCGCCCCAATTTCGCTTGTTTGGTAATTTTCGAACGATTTATCGAATTAAATCGAGAAATACTTTGATGTGGGTAGATATTGAGCGAATCGGTAAATATTCGATTATTCGCTACTCGACTTTTCAATTTGCCGCCCTTTTATCTTTCTGCGCGAAAGAAATTATTGGTGTAAGCTTGAAATGAAAAAGGGGCGGTTTTTTGCCGATATAACAGTTTGAGAACGCGTTGCTAAGTAAAAAAATTATAATAAAAACCTTAAACTAATAATTATGTTCTTACTTTTTAAATTATACACACTGCTAGAAATTTACCGGGACTGTGACTTCTTGAATTACTACAAAAAAAACTTCTTCGTATTAGAAATAAAACTAATTTTACGGATTAAACTCGCGTTTAATACGATTCTTAACATGATTTAGAGGCCTGACATTTCTTCGTAGTCTTAATAAAAAAAACCGGCCAAGTGCGAGTCGGGCTCGCGCACAAAGGGTTCCGTAGCAGCAAATATAATTTACAGTTAAATCAACCTATCTCAAAAACTATAAGAGATACTTTGATCAAACCAAAAATCGTTGAAAGAGTTAATTAGCATGCATCACCTCTATTTTTTTTAGAATTTTATACCCCGTAGTTATAAAAATAGAGGGGGGGGGGACATACTTTTTACGACTTTGAGAGCTGATATCTCAAAAACCGTTCACTTTAAGAAAAATGTTTTTTAGAAAACTTTATATCATTTTAAAAGACCTTTCCATTGATACCCCACACGGGTATATACATCGAAAAAAAAAATTTCATCCCTCAGTTACATGTATGGGGGGCCCCACCCCCAATTCTTTTTTTTACTATTTAGTGTCATATTTTTGTAGCGGTTCATACAACACATATTCCCATCAAATTTCATCACTGTAGTACTTATAGTTTCCGAGTAAATCGGCTGTGACAGACGGACAGACGGACAGACGGACAGACGGACAGACGGACATGACGAAACTATAAGGGTTCCGTTTTTGCCATTTTGGCTACGGAACCCTAAAAATGCTCATTTTTATTTAAAACGCGTCATTCATAAGTAACATATAAAGACAATCCCACCAATTCTTCTAGGTATGATCGTCGTGATGATGAGTAAGTGGAACTTTGGTTAGTGACGGTACTACGGTTCCAAGAGTTGTCGGTTCGATTCCCATTTGGGACAAATATTTGTGATGAACAACGGTATTGGTTCCGTGTGTGGGTGTGATTATGTATCTAAGTATGTATTTATATATATCTTTGTATGTATATCAGTTTCTGACCACCACATGTACAAGCTCTGCTTAGTTTGTTTGTCAGATGGCCGAGTGTGGAGATGTCCTATAATATTTATCTATATATTTATTGAGTCTGACTAGTTTTATGGCTCAATCACTCCAAATGAAGGCACTGTTATTCATTGATAAAAGTAATGACGTCATAACCGTCGTAGAGTTACAGCTCTCCCCTAATATGATTCGCCGAGGTCGGATGCAGCCGATTAGCAGCCAATCCGGTTGATTTATTTGATTTTGGAACGGCGCCATTGCGCGCCACGTGCCCTGTTAAAGGCGATAGGTACTTGGTTCAAATCCCAGATAGGGACCAAAAAAGTCAAGTATCGACTGAAGATAGGAAATTGGCGGGTGTTACAATACGATCACGGAAAACATATTAAGCCGTTTGTCCTGCGCCTTACCTCTATCCAGACATTTAGGTTAAAACCTTAGATGTGTCTTTACGGACTGTGAGAGTTAAGATTTTATTTCAAAACTCAATATACTTGACGTAGTTTAGTAGAATCTGGTAATTTTTCATAACAATGAATACAAAATCCTGACCTTTATATTATTATCTTCAAAACAAAACATAATAGTAAAATGCTACGATTTAGTGCTACGAAATGACGTAGCAATGTTTTAACTACGCTAGTTTTTAATTAGATACCAGTGGAAGTTTCGCCTCACACTTCATAGTTACTACACATTTATTTATAACAGCAAAGGAATATTATCTCCTATATATAAGAATCCTATCCCACAAATATACAATTTTCGCCAATTGAGGCAACAGATGTCAAATAGTCATCTATTTAAGTGCAACGAAATAAGCTGATTTGTTAATTAAGCACGGTACTGACCATAAAGTACTAAAAGACTTTAGTTCTTTCCATATTGTCTCTGGTAGATTGAACTCTTTATTTTCTTTTAGACATCGAATAGTGCATTCGAAATTCAAAATTCGAAACCGATACAATGCGTTCTACGACACGCGCAGCGCACGCGACTCCATACAGCGGGCTGGTAATTGGAGCACTCAATTTGCGCCCGCGCCACGTGGCTTGTCTCTGCCCAATTGTCTATGGTTACCCAGCCAGGGCTGGCTATCGAGTTAAATATAAATATCGCACAACTTAACTTACGTAGTACTGACTTTGAAGTAAGATGCTTAAGCACTTGACCAGCGTGACCATATCAGACACTACCGTGGTATGCACAATTGTGTATACGTAAATATAAATATATATATATATATATATATATATATATATATATATATATATATATAAAATATACATAAATATATAAATAACACTCCCAGAAACGGAACAAACATGGAAGTTCATTAAACAAATATTTTCCCAGAGTGGAAATCGAATCCATAGGCACTATCCAAGGCACTACCTAGTCAAAAGGAATAGCGTTTTCTTTAAACTTATTAGAGGTTTAGGGGTGCTATCCGCTCCCTCCCTAGTCCGGTGATGATGACGAGGCTAGTTCAAGCCATCATCGTATGTCAGTTAGGAAAAAAATTGTGGGATGAACATCGATGTTTGTTTTGAGTCTGGTAAATAAATTAAATATATATATAAATAACTCAACAGTGTTATTCATATATTTAAGTTTACTTGTGGGTCCACTAAGTCCATTCAATGTAAGTAATGTTGGATAATATTTCTTTAATTTATTTATTAATATCATTCTTTGATGTCTTATTTAGCCTAAAATCTGAACCTAGAATCGAATCCTCACCCTCTCCAAACTTATCTGACGATCACCAATTTTAATTGGCAAGCTTAATTAGCAAACTCCCTTCCGACAACCCTGCTATCGTATCGTTGCAATCGACTCTTTCATCTATGGCGCCCCATCCCTAATCGTTTTGTCTATGGTCCCTATATGAGCAATTCAAACAATGCCACGTTTTCATTATAAATTCATCATTTTACATAAATTGAGTTTGTAATCTAATTTCCTGTAAAAATAACAGCACAAGTTCTGGTAGCAACGTTTGTTTTTAAAAAAAAACTTGTTTGTTTTATTTGTGAAGAGTTTGGAAGTTGGTGGTAGAGCACACTTGTGCCTCGGAAAGCACTTTAAGCCGGCGGTCCTGTGCCTGACTTCTGCTTGGTTATACCGAATTGCCGTCACACCGAACTACGAATAATAAGGAAATATGGGTCGCAATAGAGAGTGCTACTTTGGTACGATATATTTGTGCACTCATATCATACTATGATTCGGGTAGTTGGCTAAAACTATGTTTGGCCGCCTTAGCCTGAATCGTTAAACAATAAAAGGAATGAAGATACTTATATCTTTGGTGCATCACAAATTCACAACAGCAGGTGGATCATCATCTAGACACGCGGTAGCGTGTCAAGCCAAGTTCAAGAAACAGAACTGGCGAGCCGCACCGTGTGTAATATTACACGAACCATTTGGAACCACTTTTGAACCCCTCATAAATCAAAAACTATTTCACATAAACGTATCAAATTTGGCTCATATATTGTGACTTGCGAGATAAATATGTGTTCTAAATTTCATCAGCTTATCTCAAACAGTTATTTAGATATTAATGTCCAAAAACCCTCATTTTTATCATTGACTGACTGACAGATCAAAATTCTAACCCAGTTCCAAATGACCTAGAGAGTTAAAATTTGGTATGCAGATAGGTAATAACATGAATACAAAGGAATAAATAAAAAATTGGCAATTTTTAAATAATTAGGTTAGGTTCTATTATGAACGTTTAACATAAATACCTAATTAGTGCCTAATCACGCCTATATACCGGGGAAGGCAGAGCACTAAGTATATGTTTAGGTATACTTACTTATTTACAATTAAGAGTAGGTGCTTATAGTCGGTTTTCATATTTATTACTTAGGGTAGGTACCTAGATAAAGTCTAGTTTTAGTTTTGAATTTGTCCTTTTCAAAGGACCTACGGCGTTACGATGATATATACTTTTCTACAAAAAGTAATGATATCCAATCAAAAACATAAATGTGAAATGAGAGCCAAGTTCAATATTATGATAATTGCCTTGGTTGTTGACTTCAACGACAAAAGAAGTGAGATCTAAATGGGTGCCAAGTTCAATGGTCAACCCAGAAATTTATTTATAAGTAACACTATAACATACCTATCATATCTTCTTATAACATAAGATAATGTATGGTGGTAGCCTATGAAGGTCTGTCTTGTCTAGTTTTCATATATAAATTATAGCCGTAGCAAGTTCTAAGCCTACAAGTATTTGGCGGTTTTTAGTTTATAATTCCGAAATTTTGGATTGTTGGTAGAAACTAGCGAGCGAACATAATAATATGTTGGTAGGTTTATAGAAATTAGCTAAGACAGACCTTCATAGGCTACCACCATACATTATCTTATGTTATAAGAAGATATGATAGGTATGTTATAGTGTTACTTATAAATAAATTTCTGGGTTGACCATTGAGCTTGGCACCCATTTAGATCTCACTTCTTTTGTCGTTGAAGTCAACAACCAAGGCAATTATCATAATATTGAACTTGGCTCTCATTTCACATTTATGTTTTTGATTGGATTATTATTATCCTATGCATACCTATATTTTGTATTACGTATGTACAAATAAACCTCTTTTAGAGGATTATTTTTTAAACCTTGACAGTTTCTTTTTTTCTAATGTCAACAGAAACTCTATGGTCAAAACGTGTAGAACCTCTTCAGTGAACCCAGGTCGGTGGAGGTTCGATGCCAAATCTGTCGTGGCGCGTTTTAGATGATATTTTTACGGCCTGAGTTGTATAAAGCCGGGTGCAGATAAAAAAAAGGTGCGCGGAAAAAAACTGCGCAGGAATTATTGGCGAGACGGGTTCCGCAGACTATTTACTTATGTATGGATTTAATGGTTCGATGGCGCAATGGAGAGTGACCCTGTCTCATGCGCAAAGAGTCATGGATTCGATTCCCATCCGGGACTATTAATATTTGTGTGATGAACATCAGTGTTCGCTACGTATCTGGGTGTTATAATTTCATATTTACTTCTTTGTGTATATACTTCTGTTGTTTATGATAACCGTGATAACCGACGCACTTGTGTTAAGAACTTGTGCTACCTAATTATCAAATCAATATAGCTATGTGATTCTGTAATATATTTACTATTTATTGTCCTATTCATTGATTATTTAGCAAGCTAGTCAAGTACTATTTAGGAGTTTCATCGATCCTATCGATCATTCTTATACCAATCTCTATCCTGTTGAGCTGATACTAATTAAATCTACCGTTTTCCCATCAATTCGCGGATCACCAAAACGCAGAATCGATGGATTAAAGAGCACGCTCCATTGCCGATTATAATTTTCGCCCGGAGGAATCATTGACTGTATTTTTTACTTTTTTTTGTGCCAAACTTTTTTATCTCCCGCCCAGGTGCAGACCGACGAAATACTTTATAATTGGGCGTCTTTTGATGAAGCGATCTCTCTCATGTGCACTAGCCTTAAGGAATAATGTGTCTTTATTCCTTGATCTCTAAAAAAGTATGTGAATTCGATCGTGTAGACAAAATGACGATGGGGGGTTTTAACATAATGAGAATCATGGGAATATTAACTAAACCCAGTAAATAAGATAAAAAGAGAACATTTATAACCCAGTATTATGTACTTCTGGTCTCCTGGTAAAAAATCATAGTACCTACCTACGCAATGAGGGGTATAAATTGTTACCAATTACTTAAATAATTACGTAATCTTAACATACCTAATAAGAATATTATATACAGCTTATAGCTGTATATCAGTAGCCCCTACTTACGTCCATACATCGAAACATACATAATAATGAATATATTCAAATGAATATATTCAAAAGCCAACTTTAATCATTTCATCAAATTCTGTAAGAAAAAATATCAAATTTTATTGGGTCTTCTACAATTCATGTTTTTAAAAAAACTTAGCTTCCTGTCCGCATACCGCCTTCGAGAATCAGGAAGAGCATCCGTTCCATTATGGTAGAACATAAAACGAAATCCGATTAATCCGTAACTAACTCCATAAAAAAATCCAATAAATAACTAGCATCCATAAAAATACAAAGGTGACCTTCCGAAGGAAACCACCCTTAAAAAATGAACTTTTTATTGAAAAAAATAACCAACGAAATACAACCTCATAACTCACAATTAGAACGCTACTGGTCATGCCCGAATATAGATAATAAATTTCTACCTTAAAAAGGGCTCACTGAAAAGAGCAGGATACTGGCACAAAAGCGGGGCAGCATCGCGCGGCAGCGGGAAAAAAAATAAAAAGTTGTTTATGGTCATTTTGCCGCCAACGCTCGCGTTTAAATTTGGAATCCTAACTTTTATACCGGTATGGCGGCGGCTTATCTAGCTTTACTGGTAATATTGTTTCGAAGGGATCGTCACATAAATAGTATTCGGATTAAACACTTTACAAAGAGACAACTGAGAGTACTGGACGTTTGACCGTGGTGAAACGAACCAATTTGTGTATATCGTTGTTTCTTGATTTTTGTATTCTTTGATAGAAAAAAAGGTTTATCTGCTAAAACTAAGATGGGAGTATTATTAAGTTATTTTTAGGTAGGTATTAGGTACTCGTAGCTACCTATAAATATCTGGTTGTCAAATCTGTACAATTCTTACACCTCTTATTGGTCTTGAAATAAGTTTATTTTTAAGCTATTGCATAGCTTTTGCGCGGCGACCGAACCAAGAAATTCCGTAACGAAAAAACCTCACAATCGTCTGACGTCGTCTCAGTTTAGTAGACTTCGGCACGGTGTTTGTGTGCGTGCGGTTAGACATATTGTACGACTCTACTAAACTCGGACGAATCGAGACGCGCTGCTCCGAGCTCGGCCAGTGCTATGCAATCGCTATACTGCGGCAGTCCCTGAGTGCCACACGTCTATTTTTATACAAAAACTGCACTGCACTTCGAAGACGAACGACGAAGTAACTAGTTCTAACTCCTGCTTTTTATAACAATGTTTCGTTAGATAATTCGATCGCCATCCAATCGATATTGTACACTTTGATGCTAATTAACTTAAACTAGGAAAGCCCAAAACTACCGAGCTAGTCAGTCTAGCTATAATTGTCTTCAGTCATTGATGATTAAAAATGAATAAACGCGCATGCGATACCAAGTATGATAATCCAAACTCATTCACTAAAATATGGCGGACCACATCAAGAGATCTCCAAGCAATCTATTTCCTTTATTTTCTGATGTGCGACAGGCGTATAGTGTCAATGTACAACGCATAAGCATTTATATAAATAAATAGATATCGATCAGGGCCCGTGACAGTTGTCAAATATCAAAATATTTTACGCGCGCTTTCGGTGTGACACAACACAGTTGTCTATGCTCAGGGCTGTCAAAAGTAAGGTTACCGTTTTAGCCTTTGTTTAGCCGTTGATTAAGTATTACGACTGCGCACTAAAATAGTGATTACATACAGCTATGTATTTATTGGAGATAACAACGCTTGCATTGGCGTAACTTAAGTATATTAAAAAAGTATATCATAAGTAGTAATATAACAATCGTGATCAGCCCATATTCCTCCCCACCGAGGGGCACCAGCCTTAACTAGGCCGGTCAGGCCTCAGTCAACCACGCTGGCCAAGTGCGGGTTGGTCGACGCAACACAACCATAGAAATTCTTCACAGTTGTGCTGCAGGTTTTTTCACGACGGTCATACAACACCGAGACATTTATGATAAATAATTTAAATTAAATTCGATATTCCAAAGATAGTTTAGTCATCTATTTCATACCTTTATGCGGATGCTACACAACATAAATCAGTCACTATTACGGCAACCCTATCCTGCCCCAGTTTCGAAATCCGAACTCGACAGTGGACGTTTTATTTTTTTTCAATTTTCAAATATCGAAGCTCCCCGTTCGGTTGTTTATTTTCACAAGAATGGCATTGTCCGTAGACAAGATCCTCGTATCTAGATCAACGATGCTGGCCGGTTGCGTTCCGTTTTTGTGCGTGACTTTGCGTTTCGATTCCTTTGTCACTGGTTGATAAGGTGATAAGTGTTTGGTATAAGCATCGCATTCTTTTGTGATATACGAAGTGCGGTATGCGTAGATTGTTCAACGATGAGTGTGTTTTGTTTTGGTAGCTGCAACAGGTACTTAGCGAACTACTGAATGTTATTAAAGTGTGGGAAAACATAATAATGAGAATAAAGACTTCCGTTTGATATAATGCGTTAAGGTTCATCGGAGACAATACGATATAATTTTATTCTTTATTTTATCGTGATTAATCAATACATTAAGGTTTCAGCATAAATCACCCAAAAAGCATATACATTTTTGACATTTCATCAACTTTTATATTAGTGTTGTATGAACTAAATCTAAAGTTGAAATTAGGATTCTCTATAAATTTACTGTAACATTTTAATTTACTGAATAAGCCAATATTTCAAAGCACGTATCTGGCAGCGTTCACCCAGAAATTTAGAAAATTTAATTAGAGTCGAATCGGCAATTATAGTGAAGTAGGTAGATATAAATTTATAACTCAGATAAATTACTTAATTAATTAATGTGGTTTGCGTGTGGTTCTATGATCTACGTTAGATATAATTGCGGTTTTTATAGACCAGTTGAAAGTAATCCCGGCCCGAGCCAGCTTAGTAATTAATAATGAAATTTTAATCGTCAATTTTGTCCAAAAACAGAATCATGCATTAAGCCATCGCTGTCACGGCCGCCGACACAACCTCAAATCGAACTGTCAAACCACCAACAAGAAATACGACACACCTGTCAAATTATATAGCGTTATTTTTTTTTCAATTTGGTGTTTTTTACTCGTCGGATTCAAATTTTTCGGCCAGCCTCAGTTGTCAAATTAGACGCCGTGTGTTCGATATTTAACACTTTGACACTGGCAGCTAATCCCCCAACAATTATTTTTCTTTTTTCTTGTCTCTGGCCGTCATGGCGGCCAGTAATCCCTTTAAACGCGGTACGGAGTATCTTAGTAAATAACTTGCATCGTATTTCTCCACTTAGGTGCTCTCGTTTCGAATAAAAAACGTAACCGGAGACTGATCGAAACTCGAAATGCTTTGATGACAGTCTTAATGCTTCGTAAAGGGGGAAATCGTTTTAAAAAAATATGTTCCTTCAGCAATACATTCTTTTATTTATTTCAGTTGGCATGAACTAAGTTTCATGTATATGATTAATAAGATTTTTTTATATTCCTATGAACATTCGTTTATCTACAGGATCACAATCAGCACATAAATAAATTGTAGTAGGTAGAGCATGAAGATCATTAACACGTTTTCCTAACAGTTTTATGCACAAGTGCTGTATCCACATACTTAGAAGAACACAGTGTGTTATTTTTATTTTAAACTAGCTGTGCCAGCGACTTCGTTCGCGTTTCCCCCGTTTTTACACATTTTCCATTGTATCTTTGGTCGCAGCGTGATGTTATATAGCCTAAAGCCTTCCTCGATAAATGGTCTATACAACGCAAAAAGATTTTTTCAAATTGAACCAGTAGTTCCTGAGATTAGCGCGTTCAAACAAACAAACAAACTCTTCAGCTTTATAATATTAGTATAGACTAGCTGTGCCAGCGACTTCGTTCGCGTTTCCCCCGTTTTTTACACATTTTCCATTGTATCTTTGCTCCTATTGGTCGCAGCGTGATGTTATATAGCCTAAAGCCTTCCTCGAAAAATGGTCTATACAACGCAAAAAGAATTTTTCAAATCGAACCAGTAGTTCCTGAGATTAGCGCGTTCAAACAAACAAACAAACAAACAAACTCTTCAGCTTTATAATATTAGTATAGATTTAACGTATTTTTTAATCTAAATGTAAACGAAAAGAAACTAAATATCGACTCATCTTCCAGTTTGAATAAATCGAATTTCATAAGCTATTACTCGTAATTACATATATGTATAAACAGACCAATAGACAAAATTCATTTCAAACATGGTACTTCTTGACTGGCTCGATGGCGCATTAGATAGTGCCCCTGTCACATGCGCCAAGAGTCGTGGGTTCGATTCCCACCCGGGACAAATATTTGTGTGATCAACATCGGTGTTTCCGTGTCTGGGTGTGTTATTTATCTATTTATGATTATTCGGGCTTGCCACTGTTACTTCCGATATCTGTAACACAAATTCTAAAGCAACTTACCTCGGAATCAGATAATTTTTACTAACGATGATTTTTTTTAATGTAAGTGTGTGATTTTTATATTTATTTTTTTTCTTGTAAAATCATTCATGCCTGTTTGTCGTGGCAAGTTTCACACGCCATTACCACCATTGTAAAACACGTCAAGTCAGTGCTACCCCAGTAGTCTATTGTGACTTGTTTCCTGCTAAATCATCGATGGCCGATCAATACAGGTCACGGACAGGTGGCTTTACTTGCGCTGTCACTTTGACATTGACAGTTCGATAGCAAAGGTTCTATGTATGTATGGCACCTTGTAACCGACATCAAAAAAGGCGAATTTGGTGTGAAAAAAATATTAATTGAACTGTTTTTTTTTCGGATGATTAGGAAAAGCATTCATTACGTTCGATTGAATATTGACTGGTTTTGTATGTTTGTTTATAACGTAATAAATTACTTTAATGGTAAATTTTAGAAGAGACGTCCAATAGCTAGTTAAGAAATCGCTAAAATTATATTTTTTAGACACTCTACCAATCTATACGTACATTGTTTGGTTTTTACAGAATCACTACATAGTATAAACAGTCATTTCGTTCAGTCCTTCCCCTATTAGTTATGCTTAGATCTCTGAAACTACGCTACGGATTTTGATGTGGTTTCTTCAAAAAGATAGGTAGAGTTATTCAAAAGGAAGGTATAAATGTATAATATTCCTGAAGCGAAGGAAGGGTTGGTTTTTTGTATAATGAAAATCCATAACTTATATAGCCAACTATATATCTATATCTAGCTGTTCATATTATACTCGTACTTACTTCTATTCCTCGTCGAGTGATTCTTCTCCGTCAAAATAAAGCGCAAATCATGTGAAAATCTTTTGATAAAGATCCTTACATATTTTTCAAAACCCACAGTGATTAAAAAAAACATTTTCGTAAAAAAATACACAAAACCCTGACAAGTAGAAGTACCCCTATACACCTACGTTCCATTTTGAAAATTCAAATTTGGAAGCAGTTCGGTGTGGCCACACGTCGAAATGCGTTTGTCGTGTAATCCTCTGGGGACGTGGATTATTATACTTTTTTTTCCTTCTATCAATTATTTTTTAACATTGTCGCCGTGGGATATGGCTTTTTCGGGCGTTTCGTACAGTTTATTAATTTTTATTTAGTCATTGTCACAGGTAGGCGGAGTGATTGACACGATGCGTAGATATCTAATCCCCGATAATAATGGGCATCGGACGAATTCGAAATACCGATAGTGATATTTTTTATACCGAATTGTTGCGTAACAAACTATGGTTACTTACTGTAGAATTTCTGAGAAATCTTTCATTCGAAATCAGTTCCTCACAGGACAGACATACTCTTGAATGAGAACAAGGAAACTTTTTACTTAAGTAGGTAATTTTAATGACAATAAGTAAATATTTTTTTTTTTTTATATTATAACATATAATAACATTTCCATAACTAGTAGTACATACACATTGAAATAAGATAGATAGAACACACGGATCTGGTTAGGAGCTGGATAGAGTCGAATTTATGATAGGGTGGCATTGTTTGTAGTTTTTATCTATAACTGTTCATTTTCAAGATAAAAAAGTAGAGACAGTAAGTTACAGCACTGTCGGAAAATTAAAGTCATAGGATCCTAACTCTTAAGCATTACAAGTCGCGGGCGGCACCTAGTTTATCATAAGAACGGTTCAAGCCTCCTGCCTTGAGGGTCTCCGCTAGAGACGTACCGCTAGAATATTAAAGAAGCTATTACAGACAGAAACAACGGCCACGAAACGGGTACAATAAGGCTTCAAATTATTTATCTACAGTGGATCGGGTCCCTTGAGAGTAGAGGCCACACAGGGCGGTAGCCACAACGAGTAGACTCTGTGGGACTTTTCTGCTATCGGAAACTTACGTACGTTAAAAACTCATCGAATTGTTTTTTTCATACTACCAATTTTAGTTCTTAGCGTTACCGCTAGGGGCGCTGTTCATTTTTTCATAGACATTATTTACATAGGCGATATCGAATTTGCCACTTTTAAAGTCATGGTAGCGCTACTGGTTAGATCGAAAATACGCGTATGGTAGATGTCAAGCTTTTTTTTTATTCCGGCGATCATTACGTCACTTCACCTGATGGTAAAGCCGTTCACATATGAAGTCGACAAGCACAAGAACCTAGTAAGCCTGTCGGCCTCACCACTCATCTTCAGGCGGTTCGTGAAACGGCATTTAAGCAGGCTTTCAGGGTGAGTGCGACAGGCTCAATATGGTCTATTGTGTCTGTCGACCTCATATTTGGATCTCACTACCGCTTACCATCAGGTGGAGTGAGGTCATCTTGTTAGCCTATTATAAAAAACACCCTGAAGGCTTGCATATTTGCCGTTTCTCACCCTGGCTGAAGAGCCTAAATCGATCAAACGGAACCAAGGTTGGTAGTTCACGGATTTACTGCACCTAACACGTATCGAGTTGACTTGTGATCATGGCGCTTGCAACAGTACCGAAATATCGCAAACTCAATTTTAAATATTGACAAGACAAACATGGCAAATATCCCCAACATTTTCAGTTACATTACGTGTGTAACCATAACAGTTAAAAAACTTAAAACGGTTATGGTAAGTCTCGTATTCGATTATAAACAGTATCTTTCAGTTTGTGGATGCTAATTGTTAATCTGATTCTATCCACTGGACATTTATTTGAAATTCTTGGTTAGCGTTTAGTTTTAAAACTATTCGGTGACTTAAAGGAAACATAAAGATTTCGGACTAAGTTTCCGACTTGTTAATTGCTCACAATTATTACTACGGAAGTGTAAATATAAAATTGCCTTTTAATATTATACATTTCGTTCCCTAGTAGGCTATTGAGTGACCTTTTTGCATGAAAGCCATAAATATCATTGCCACGGTCATCTCGCCTTAAAAAAAACGTGGGAAATAGGCGGGAATGCTCTATGGTCCATTGATACAAGATGGAGGTAGTTCCGTTTTATGAATGGGCACCATTGTTAATATTTCCTATTGCGTTTCTGTATGCACAGGTGTATTTGTTACGTTTTCAATTCAATGGCATCAATCAAAATAAAATTCTTTTGCGGAAATATTTTTTTACTTTGTACCTTAGTATACATACAAATCTTCTTACAAAAGAAGAATTGGCGAACTCTTTTTAGAGCAAAGCAATTTCTGAAAGGGTGTAATGGTAAATAATTATTATTTATTGAAATTTGTGAGGTGCCAATTAATTTTATTCAATATTTTGAAAACCAAATTTACTCACTTCGGCACGCGCCCCGTGCCTCAGAAAGCACTTTAAACCTGGTCTATGCCTGATCTCTCAGTTATGTTCATGACGAGTGACCACAATTGAGAGATCTTGCCATTGCCGAAATTGATCGAACATCGCAAATTTTTTTCATCGCACTAAGACACATATTGTTCGAATTAAGTACTTATATTACAGGATACCTATCCATTCTAATACCTATTAGAAACAACAGTGATATATACACAAAATAAATTAACACGGAACCAATACCTACTGATACTCATCACTAGAGACCGGATTATTATATTATATTATTTATATGCATTTGCATATACGCATATGCAAATGCATATTTTTTGCCATTTTCAGCAGTAATAGCATATTTTACCTACAATAATGTTGGCAGAAGTCCCAAAAAAAAGAGAAAAGTAGTTAGTAAGTTTTCTTTTTTTTGGGGACGTAATTTTGCATATAATCAAAATTTTCGTGCATATTTCAATTATTTTTCATTCGGTCTTTACTCATCACACAAATATTTAACCCAAGTGCGAATCCAACTCCCGACGCTTGGCGCAAAAGAAAGGGGCACTATCCAATAAGCCACTGCGCCATCGAGCCACTCATAATGAACATTTGTCAGTAATTTTCTAAATATTGTCATTGAATCAAATTCATTAATTTTTTTTTCTGTAATTTTCTATACCAGAGCCGCTCTAAGTTGGCCGATTTGCTACATGTCAGACTGACTGCACTAGTGAGGGACAACGGTAAAATTGCCGAAGTATATAAGTAACAGTTATTTCCACTTTATTACGAAGCAAGGTCTAATTATAACATATTTTTATTAAAAACATTAATTCACTTCCAAAAGATTGAATTTAAGTTCCTTATTTATAAAAATATTTATTTTTAAAATACAATACTTAATAAATCCTTCATCCTATTTTTAAAAAATACCTGGTGAGTATTACCCACTACGTCACCTTGTAAAAGCGTAATACAGATCGGAAATTTTACGTTTTCATTTTATAATTCAATTATTTTAGGTAATAAAAGACAAATAATTAGATAATTAGGTGCATTTAACATTTTGAAATAACGTCTTATTTTTAAAAGTTGTTCTTTATGATTCGCTAAATATGTTCCTCTTAACAAGGATAAATGCAAAATATAAAATAAAAAGTGTCAAATCAGTCTTCTAAGAACGGCTCCGGTATAACAGATTCTTTCGAAAGCATAGACGAAATAAACACAAAGTTACATAGTGCCGTCGCTGTCAATAATTGTCTATGGCTTCCCGGGCTTCGTCTACGATCGACCGGCTAATGTGATTACCAAGCAAGGACGGGACGGGCCCTGAAGACCCGAAGGTCTGCGAAACCCTGGAGCTAGGTTGTTGTAACCTGACAGAAGAAACCGAATGGGTTTCGGAAAAATTCGGACGAAAATTTGACTAAAAAAAAATATGATGGGCGAATAATTTTGTCTATGGCGGTTGTTGGCAAAGGGGATCAGCCAACTGTGCTGGATATTATAGTGCACAAGTATGTGCGAAAACAGAAGTGCACTCTATGTGCCATCGCTCTTATAGTTCGATAAGACGGCCATCCGACATGGATAAAATATTATATTAGTTACTAATACACAACAATACTAAGACATTGCCCTTTTTTCCTATCTCAGTTTCTAGACTATCTCTGTACCAAAATTTTAGTTAAATCGGTTCACTAAAGCAGACGGACAGAAAGGCAGGGTTACTTTGGCATTTTAAAATACCTATCAGCTAAGAATAAGAATATTATTGTATTTGGACTTTGGTCTACATTGTATTACGAGTGCTTATTTATAATTTAATAGTATTTTACACGTAGCAAAAACAAAACTGTTTTTACTTTGTGGTATTGAATAGATAGGTAATAACTTATTTCTCATTTTCAAAGGCCATTGCATAATATTATTTTGTGTTAAAAAAATATTGAAGTATTTTTACATAATTTTCTAGGTAATTTTCCTAATGACTCAGAGGTAAAAAGATAAAAACGAAACGAATAATTAATGTAGCAAAGTCATTATTTCTTTCAGTCAGACCGTTTATGATGAGAATGCAAAACAATAAACTTACACCGCCATCTGGCGTTTATGTTTGAAAATAACGCATTCGAAAAGGGTTGCCTAGATGTCGCTGCAAATCTTACAATTTCTTACAAAATATGTAAGTAGGTACACAATATTATGGATAAAATCCGCTAGGGGGCATCCGTTCACACATACTACGAGCTGTCTGATTATTATAAATTCTAAATGCACTTCTCTGTTATTTCTGGTCGAAATATTGAGTTACTAACACAAAACAGTGCACTGAACAATCCCAAAATTCTTAAAAAACCATGCATTGGCTTTTTGAGGATTGAATGGAACTCTATATACGGAAAATGTTGCCATTATTTGATAGCTACTATCAAAAATATAATACGTTTGGGTCGTTTGTAATTTTATCTCTACAACTTATATAAAACTAATTTATGAAGTTAATTTTGTAAGTTTGAAGTCATATGTGTTAATAAAAATATTATAAGTAAGAAGTCGTAGATGAAGAATGAAATTGTTCAGTTTTTACCAATCATTAAGTTATTCAAGTCAATTCATTCATTCAATTAAGTCAGTCAAGCAAGAATTAGTACGTAATTTTTGGCTATTATAAACCCTCAAATTCGTGATTCGGGATAAGTCTACGTTAACCTTTTGATGACACAAAATACTACCATTTAAATGTCAATGCGGCTATGACGGCTTAATATACTTAGAAGAAAACTCGACCGTTTTTATGGCAACATTACACCAAAAAATCCAAACATGGCGCACGTATACACGGCCCCGAAAATTTTGCAATTTTTCCTTTATTTCTCTGTTATTTTATGTTCTCTAACCAGTTTAGTCAGTGCCAATGTGGAGCTTAACGAAGATAATTGGAGAGAAATCCTCGAGGGGGAATGGATGGTTGAATTGTGAGTAATTTTGTTCACCGGTGCGACCATTCGAAACGTGTCAATAGCATTTTGTTACGATTCTTGACGAATTTATTCGTTCTTTGTCTGAATTATTGTATACAAATCAATTTGAAGGTCCTAGATTAATTTTGGGTGGTATCAAAGAGACCTGTGAGACATATAAAAGCATTTAAATGCAAGCATCCCACACAAGGGTTCATTAAACCTGCAAGGTCGGTAAGGTCCGCACTTCGTTGAAAAGATGACGCACACTTATGTTGTATAGAATTGTCTCCGTTATCTAGCTATTCTTACACGGCCGCGGCTCACAATGGCCAACAAATTGGCTTCAACATCGATCTCATTAGTATTCTAATTAGGAATAATTTGACACATTCCTTGGTACAGATATTTACAGTTATACTGTTTGTTAGACGAAAAGATCTACAGTATTCAGAATTAATGAATATTACGCCGTCTATACAGTTAGCCGTGGGATGCAAATCATATTTGGTTGTCTAAATTAAGAATTAGAAAATGTTACAGACAATGAATCACAATGATTTGATGTTGTCAGGCCCTGAGTGAATAAAAACTTGACTACAGCTTTTTCTTAGTTTTCCTTTTCATTACACTCATGATTTGATAATGCTGTTTTTGACTTCTTGGAGCACCTGGCAGTCAAGTTTACTTTGTTAGAACACAGAGTACAGTCCAACAAATTTATTGTAAACTAGCTGTGCCAGCGACTTCGTTCGCGTTTCCCCCGTTTTTTACACATTTTCCATTGTATCTTTGCTCCTATTGGTCGCAGCGTGATGTGATATAGCCTAAAGCCTTCCTCGATAAATGGTCTATACAACGCAAAAAGATTTTTTCAAATCGAACCAGTAGTTCCTGAGATTAGCGCGTTCAAACAAACAAACAAACAAACAAACAAACAAACTCTTCAGCTTTATAATATTAGTATAGATATGATCCCGTCAATCTGAAAGTTTATTATGGGCATTGGACAGGTATAACATATTGTACTGGACTATCTGTAATTTGAATGAATTAATTTTAAACAATTCATTCATTTATTTAAAATCTCAGGTCAGACCATGTTTGTGTAAAGGTTAAAAAACTCAGCCTGAAGTCAGGGAACTACTTTTTATTGGAAAGCATGTTAAGCTGGGATGCCTAGACTGGTTCTACCAGCCTCACCCACTTGAGAGGGAACCGAGTTTCTGTGCACTAATATATTCTGGGGAGTTAGATGATTAACCAATGAACAAAATTGGATGGTGACCTGATGTTATATGACATCCCTGATCTTCTACAACACCAACATTTAAAGATTGAGTGTACCGTTAAATGTTAATGTTGAATGGTGTCCATGTGCATACTTCTTCTTCTTAGTCGTATCACTCTTGACAGTGTGGTCGTGGTCATTATGTAGTATTGGAGACGGGCGCCAACGTGCGCCTTACGGTGTCTCACCATTTCCTGGTAATCATCCTGCTGCACTCGTTAAGTGAACCGCCAATCACGGACTTTATTTGGTCGGTCCATCGCATTGGTGACCTCCCGCGCGGTCGAGAGCCTTCCACTTTACCCTGGACAACAAGCCGTTCTATCGATCGGTTGTCTCTCCTTGAAACGTTGAAACTATGTGCATACAGTTGCCTTGTAAAGGATTTTAAGGACATTTGCTATCTGTAACATGCCTGATTCTTGAGTTATTAGGTTGACAGGCATAATAGAATCGTCAGAAGAATTTTGATTATCTGAACATCTGATTCTCAGGACTAATTCATTTGAGTGTTTTCACACTACAACCAATCTAAATTCTGAAAATCGAAACCCACATGAGTATTACTCAAACATGCAGTCCAGAGTATATGTGTATATACACCGTGAAATTTTAGTGGTTGTTTTCCCGCAGTAAAATGATTCTATCTTAGTAGTACAATAGATTTGTGCAGTTCTTTTTTGTTAAAATCAATAAATGCCGGTTTTAAGAAAGGTTTAACCGAAACTCGAAAGCACGTTCTAACCGCTTTGTGACTTAGGGTGTCGAGCTTCTTCAGCTTTAAGCATCAATTTCATGCGGCAAGCATTACCTGATTACGTCACATCATATAAAAGAACGATAGCTTCTCTCGTTTTCGAGTTGGAAAATTATTTTTTTGAAAATCTGAAAAAAAAAAAAATTTTTTTTTCGTGGAATTATTTGCATGATTCGATAGTATTACTAAAGGCAAATCGTTCGGCCACGGGAAAACAACCACTAAAATTTCACGGTGTATGTATAAAACTATTCTCTTTATTATGATATTTAATTGACAGCACGTCTTAACGTTTTTGGGGTAGAGTGGCAATCGTGAGACGGGAATGGAGACGATTGGAGGAGGCCTTTGCCACCTGGCAAACGGACATACAACATTTAAAAAAAACCGAAATGTATGATTTCAAAGGAAACAAAAATTAGATGTCCGGCTAAAAAAGGCTAAATAAAAAAAAAATTATATTTAATTGTCTAACATAAAAGTATATTTTTTTTTGGTAATTCAGACAACAAAAGTTATTTAGTTGATCTGAAGTGATCACCAGAAACATAATACTTCCGTTTTTATTGGTCCTGGATAATCAGGATTCCACTAAATTCAGCTTTTAACAGTCATGGTTACACTTGAGAATACGAAATATGTCCGGGATATTTTGGAGTAGACCCTTATGGTCTTGCAACAGTGCTGTAATATCAGAAACTCGAGATGTCTCCCCAAAACACATAAGTAATATTATATTTAACTGACTGACTACATTCTGTAAGTCAGTTTGGTAAATATCCTGGACATATTAATTTTTCTAATGTATTCGGCCTATCTCTAAAACCTCTAATACTTGCCGCTACCACTTACCAATGAACCCTATCCCTCAGCTACGCCCCCTGGTGTCCGGCCTGCAACGCGCTCGCGCCAGCGTGGCGCGAGCTGTCAGCGCAGGCCCAACGCAAGTCGTTAGGGCTCCGCGCGGCCGCCGTCGACGTCACCCAGTCTCCGGGGCTGAGCGGACGGTTCGTGGTAACAGCGCTGCCTACTATATTCCAGTGAGTATTCATTTATTAATTTTAGATGGCACACCTCTTCTTCTTATCGTGTGGTTGATAAACAACCTAGTGTCAGAGTTTTTAAACCGCCTGTAGGCCTCTGACATGGCTTCACACACCGTTGAATAATTTCTCAGGTGTGCTGGTTTTCTCACGATGTTTTCCTTCACCGTTAAAGCGTCGAATGATGGTACATATGAATTTCAAATTTGAAAAACACATTGGTACCTGGCGGGGTTTGAACTGGCGACCTCTCGCATGGCAAGCAACGACCTTAACCACTCGGCCATTGACGATATGTTACACCAACAGTATAATACATTCCTTATGTTACCTTATAGTGGGGATAGTCTAACCAGTTTACGTCAACCCTCAGGGATTGTTTGTGTCTTTATACACCTACTCACTGAAGTGCATCAAATCAAATTCATTAACCTTTTATAAGGCTCTGACAACTTTATTGCCACCATAATTTGATGTGAATATTTTAATTTGATTCCCACTCAGGACAAATATTTGTTTACGTCATCTGATGTGTGTACCTACACATCAGTGTTTGTTCCATGTATACTGTTTCTGATATCCATAACACAAGCGATTTCAAGCAACTAAGCGGAAGCAATTCAAACTTTCCAAAGCTGTGATCTTTGGCTCTTGCAGCCCAAGACTTATATGGACAATCCTCCCCTAGACATTGTATAATATATCTTCATCATCATCTTCAGCTTTGTTCTTTTTTTTTTGATCTTTGGGTCTTGCAGCCCAAGTAGACCACTTATATAGACAATCCTCCCCTAGACGTTGTATAATATATCTTCATCATCATCTTCAGCTTTTTTCTTTTTTTTTTGTTCTTTGGCTCTTGCAGCCCAAGTAGACCACTTATATAGACAATCCTCCCCTAGACGTTGTATAATATATCTTCATCATCATCTTCAGCTTTTTTCTTTTTTTTTGTTCTTTGGCTCTTGCAGCCCAAGTTGACCACTTATATAGACAATCCTCCCCTAGACGTTGTATAATATATCTTCATCATCATCTTCAGCTTTTTTCTTTTTTTTTTGTTCTTTGGCTCTTGCAGCCCAAGTAGACCACTTATATAGACAATCCTCCCCTAGACGTTGTATAATATATCTTCATCATCATCTTCAGCTTTTTTCTTATTTTTTTGATCTTTGGCTCTTGCAGCCCACGTAGACCACTTATATAGACAATCCTCCCCTAGACGTTGTATAATTATATCTTCATCATCATCTTTAGCGTGAAAGACGGCGAGTTCCGTCAGTACAAGGGCCCGCGGGACGCGACCTCCATGCTGGGCTTCGTGACCCAGCAGCGTTGGAGGCAAGCGGAGCCCCTGCCGTCGTGGAAGGCGCCCGACTCGCTCCAGATGACACTGGTCGCGGAGTTCTTCAAGCTCAGTCAGGCGCTCAGGGTGAGTGGACCGAGGGGTTAAGAGATTTTTGGTTGGCGGTGCGTTCTCAGGATAGCCCAGTCATATTAAGGCTTCACCTCAGAATGTTTTGTCGCTCTAAATATTGTCTCAAAAGTCACAAATGCTATCGTGTCCGCGTCTTAAGATTAAGTTTTAAAAAATTTAAATTTGTTTGTTTATTTTCAGTAATTGCTTACAACTAAACTATATCTAGCGGAGTCTGCACTAAGCTTAAAGCTTGTATATATAGATATTGATGGTCAAAGATCACAAAAAACTATTTTTCTCAAATATATCGGTTCCTATTGCTTAAATTATATTTTCGTCTGTAATTAAAGTTGTAGAGTATAAAAAATATGTATAAAATTATTAAAGCTCTAATCTAAATTTAAAAATGCAATAATTCACACTCCTGTCACGATTAGGTAATTAATAGCATTAAAAAAACAACAAATAAAAATATCAAATTGATGGTTTCTTCCAGAGCGTGCACAACACATTGATGGAGACGTATGGGCTGCCCACGTGGGGCTCTTACCTCATCTTCGCGCTGGCCACCATCTTCATTGGAGCTCTGCTAGGATTGGTGAGTTTAAACAGCTCTTTTTTTTTTTTCTAACTGACTATGGTGATGGCTTGGAGCAGCCTTGTCAGCACCGGACTTGCAGGGGAGCCCTAAGGGAACTTATAGATAATATTTATTTATATCTTTTATTGTTGTTTGACAAGAGTATCTTTTGTCTATGTATGCATAAAAAGTTATTTACATTGAAAACTATTGATACTATTGATATAAAAAATACAAGAAGTATGTGTAAATTTCAGTTTATGAATAGATGCGGAGAAATGGATGGTTCTCATCCATAGCCAACGTCAATATTTGTAAAATAAATCATGACAAGTTGATGATATACATCATGATGAAACCTGCACACCTACAAAGAAATTCTCAGTTTGCGTACTCGACCAACCTGCACTTGGCCAGCGTGGTTAACTATGGCCTTATCGCCCTAGTTTAGGGTAGGCCCGTGCCCCAGCAATGGGGACGTGTATGGGCTGATCTGATGATGAGGTTAATAATATGGTTCCTGTCTTCTTCTTATCGTATGGTTGATGAACAACCTGGTGTCAGAGTTTAAGCCGCCCGTAGGCCTCTGACATGGCTTCACACACCATTGAAAAATCTCTCAAGTGTGCTGGTTTCCTCACGATGTTTTCCTTCACCGGTAAAGCGTCGAATGATGGTACATATGAATTTCAAATTTGAAAAACACATTGGTACCTGGCGGGGTTTGAACTGGCGACCTTTCGCATGGCAAGCAACGACCTTAACTACTCGGCCATCGACGCTTTTTGCCAACTCTCACAACTAATCACAAGTGTTAATGTGTGTCTGTTTGTACAGATGTTGGTGTGTGTAATCGACCTGCTGTACCCTCCACGCAGGGAGAAGGTCCTGGTGACCCGGGCCGAGCTGGACGCGCGCGGGAAGGGCGACCAGAGACCGAAGGCCGACGACGACCAGGTAACATACATACGGACATACGCGTAAATACAGGTGGTGTGACGATCTGCGCGGGACGGCTGGTAGGAGCTGGATGCGAGTGGCCGAGGAGAGAGAGAAGTGGCGTGCATTTGGGGAGGCCTATGTCCAGCAGTGGACAGGTATGGGCTGATGATGATGAAGGGTGTGCCTTATCTTCTGACTATTAAATTTTAAAAAATTAAAAAATCTAATATTTGTTTTCCTTATTTCGTATGCGAAATTAGATAAATTTACGGTTATTGGAACTAGGGCATCGAGCCCGGGTTTACCCGGTCCCTAAAAACCCGGGTTTTCCGGCTTTTAAGAGTCACAAAAAACCCGGGTTTGAAAAACCAAAACCCGGGTTTTTCGGGTTTTTTAAATGCTTCAAAAACACGAACTATTCTGTAAATGTTGGTGTTGCCATCACCATCAGGTGATCCGTCTGTTCGTCGACCACCCATCATCATCATTATCAGCCCATTTCCGTCCACTGCTGGACATAGGCCTCCCCAAATGCACGCCATCGCCATCTCGTTTTCGGCTACTCGCATCCAACTCCTACCAGCCGTCCTGCGCATATCATCACTCCACCTGGCCTGAGAGCGTCCTACACTTCGTTTGCTTCGTTCTCCACTCTAGAACCCATTTACCCCAGCAGTTGTCGGTTTTATGGCTGATGGCAGCGCACTGCCACCTCAGCTTGCTGATGCGATGAGCTACATCGGCTTTGGTTCTCTGCTGGATCGCCTAACTTCCCGATTTGATTTGACCCCGCAGAGAAACACCGAACATAGCTCTTTCCATAACCCGCTGAGCGACTTTGAACTTGTGGACTAGCCGTGCCTGCAGTGTCCACGTTTCGGCTCCATACATGACGGGTAGGACGCACTGACCGCCTTAAGGCGTTGTGGGATTGACGATGAGAAGGCTCTGCGGAGTATCGCAAATGCCCAGCTCAATTCATCTATGGAACTCGTCCTCAAAGATGTTTCGTCCCAATTACAGAGTGTGCCTAAGGTACACATATTTTTTGAACACCTTCGAGGACGGTGCCGTAAACGTGACCGTGGTTTGTCCAAGTTCATCCGTACTAGGCCGATGCGTGCAGAAGGTTCCGTCCTGTCGCTGACTTTGTTTCTGCTGCATATCAATGACATGTTGTCACTAGGCAATATCCATTGCTATGCAGATGACAGCACTGTCCACCCACGTTATTTCGGAAGACCTGGGGTAAAGCAGACCGAAACCAAGGAAAGAGGAAGCTTGTTCTCGCCGGCCTTGAAGCGCATTTAAGAAGGGGGTGCATGCAATCTTGTCTATTTCAATGTCAAGAAGACACAGGTGTGTATTTTTGTGGTAAAGTGTCTCCTTTCCTTTCCCATTCTACTAATCAGAGCCCTTACAGGACAATACAGGATAGCCTTAGCATCCTGGGCATCGATGTTCGTTGCGACCTGAATCAGCGGGATTACAATGAGAGCGTCATTAGAACAGCCTCCCGCAAACTGGGGATCCTGAACAGAGTGCAGCGATTATTCACACCGGTGCAGCTCTGCCTTTTGTATAAGGCACAAGTTCGCCCATGTGTGGAATATTTCTCTCACCTCTGGCATGGCTCTGCAAAATACTTGCTCGAATAGGTTGTAGCTATCCGTGTTTTCGGTGATCTGGAGGTGTCCGAAACCCTGGAGCTTCTACAATCACTTAGAGACATCTAAGTGTCCGTCTCTATAATGGGGAATGTTTTGAAGAGCTATTTCAGCTAGTCCCTTCTCTCCTTTCCACTTCCGAACGACACATGCTGGACAGTGATGCCACCCACATACGATGCAGGCGCTGCGCTTCCTCACTTTTCCTGATGGTAAGTGATAGTGAGATCCACATGTGAGGTCGACAGGCACAATAGACCAAAATAGCTCTCAAGGGCGCATTTTCGCACCTGGCAGCTCACACCAGGCGCATTAAAGGCTAGTTAGGACACTGTTTCAGACACTTCTAGATCACCGACAATACGGATAACACGTCACTGCAACCTATCGAGGGCATCAAGCAAGTATATTACTCTTGAAAATAGCTTGTAGACGTGGTTTAACACGGAAATGGGTAGATAGTTCTTCAAAAGGGTTTTGTCACCCTTCCTACTCCACGCTTTCAGAGTTCTCCCTTCGAACAGGACAGCGTTAAAAAGCCTTTGAAACTCCCTCACTACGGGTTTACCTCCAGCTTTTAGCATGTTTCGTAATAGAAATAAAAATATGTAACAAAAACAAGAAGCTCGAAAAAAGCTCGAAAACCCGGGTTACGGGTTTCAGTTACATTGGAACCCGAAAACCCGGGTTTTGAAAATTGAACGGGTTTTCGATGCCTAATTGGAACCCCTGCCGATTTTACGGATTGAATTCGCGTGTATTGTTGTTCTAAGGTTCAGTTTCACCATACTCTGTTAAATATTTAACGTATTGTTAAGTCAGTTAACAGGCTGTAAAAGTTTTCGAGTGTGCCACCACGACTCAATGCGTGTTTATTTGTCTGTTTGTTTACAGTTGTCATAACAAGCCTTTAAATTTAATCACCGCTCTAGAGGTCCGTTAGTCCTTAACAGACAATTCAAATCAAGATGGACGCTTTGATTGGATGACGCGACGTTTGACATTGGTCGCGTCGCGTAGCAACAAATGACTTATTATACGACTAGATAAAATATTACCGAACTCCGTCTAAATGACATGTCACAAATAAGCATTTCAATTCGGTTGCTTCTAAGATAAGAGTGAGTTACGTACTTGTCATTCAGTTAAATGTTCAGTTTGATAACGGCTCGTTAAATTTTTTTCCTGGACCATTTAATGATATAACAGCCCGTTAATTTTTAACAACTTATTAGTAAATGACTAATTAAGATTGAACAAACATAGTTTAGTGAAACTGGACCTAAACATATTTAGAGACCCGACGTTTCGGGATGACAGTTGTCTTTATAATAAGGTTTAATCATTTAATTTATTTTCAAATGAGTAGTGTTCGCGCAAATTATAGACAATGGTATGATATTGAGCTTGTTTATTTATTTTTTTGTTTTTTAAATTAAATCTATTTGATTCCCAGGAACTTCTGAATGAAGACATTGTGGACGAGGCCGAGAATGCGAACAGTGATGCTGAGAGGAACTCGCCCAGTGATGTAAGTATTTGTTTATATTATAGAGCAAAATCTATATCTATACTAATCTATACTAATATTATAAAGAGGAAAGATTTGTATTTTTGTATGTTTGTTATGAATAAACTCAAAAACTACTGGACCGATTGCAATAATTTTTTCACCATTAGAAAGCTGCATTATTCAGAAGTAACATAGGCTACATTATATTTTTAAAAAAATTAGGGATCCTTACTAAAACTCCAATAATGTAACCCTAGGTGTAAAAAATAGACCTGAAAAATTCCTTACGTCGCCTGCGCTGCGAAAACTATTGAAGATAGAACAAAACCATTTACTAAGACTTTGCAGAACTCATCATTATCTACAAAAAGTGTCGCGACAGCATATGTCTAAATATTATAGTTATGTCACAGCAAGCGGTTTTTTATTCTAAAAATTTAAATTATATGCCGCCGCTTGAAAGGGCTCTTTATTTGTACCTTGGTATTAATCCTTAAAAAAATAAGTTACTTTATATTCAAGACGGCTTCAATATCTTTTTATAACTTTTTGAATTATTCAATTCGGACATTTAATTCGGAAGATATCACGAGTTTAAAAATGCAAGTATTAGAAAAAAGTCGCGTGGTTGCCGCCACCGCGCTCAGCTAGCCAGCATGCGATGTAGGCTCCATGTAAGCGTCACTGGGGTACGGGGGAGTCAATGTAATATAATAATAATATTATTATAAAGAGGAAAGGTTTGATTTTTTGTTTGTTTGTTTGTTTCGAATAGGCTCCGAAACTACTGCACCGATTTGAAAAAATCTTTCACTGTTGGAAAGCTACACTATCCCTGAGTGTCATAGGCTTTTTTAGATAAAAAAAATAGATTTCTCTTACGGGGTTAAAATAAATTACATAGAGATAGAGATATCCCCGAAGCGAAGCGAGGGCGGGTCGCTAGTATAGAAATAAAGTCGTCCGACCGAATCCGGCCATGGCGGCCGATCTCAATTGAGATCAGCCAAGTGCTAGGACATTTCATGCTTTGCATTCAGATTGCTGAATTGCAGCTTTTTATCTTACGGTGACGTAATATACAGATATCACACATTACATACAGTTTACATTGACTGGCTGGCTGGCACATTTTCCATTGTATCTTTGCTCCTATTGGTCGCAGCGTGATGTTATATAGCTTAAAGCCTTCCTCGATAAATGGTCTTTACAACACAAAAAGTTTTTTTTCAATTCGGACCAATAGTTCCTGAGATTAGCGCGTTCAAACAAACATACAAACTCTTCAGCTTTATAATATTATTATTAGCGGAAGGGGTGGTAATTTGGAACCTGCTGATAATTTGGAACCCCTTATAACTCAGGAACAGGCAATGACATCTGTTAAAAAGCTATCAAATTATTTTGAACTGATGTCATTGAAAATTTTTCTATCGTGTCATAACATGTCATACAGAGTTCAAATTTAATGTCACGTGCAAATGTTTTTTACATTTAGATATGATTGGACCCCTTAACTGATCGTTATATGTTATTTGTCACCCCACAGTCTTCGGAGGATGAGAAGAAGCCAGCGGACAGCGGCGACTCCGCCGGCTCCGGCGCGGACAAGCCCGAGGTCCGCAAGCGGAGGCCGAGGAAGGCCGACTAGGGCTCCGGCCGCGCCCCGGGGTGACGTCAATGGAAGATTGGTGGTTGTATGACTGTATGGAGAATGATTATGGTTTCAATCGTAGGGGTCCCGCTCCTCCGTAAGTCCGGTGATGATGACGAGGATACTAAAAGCCATCGTCGTATGTTAGTTAGGGAAAAAACGGTTTCAATCGATTGGTATTTAAAATCAAAGGTTTAATATCCCGGGCTCTTCAAGCGGAGCGTGAAACGTTAAGCAGGCCTTCAGGATGAGTGCGACATGCTCAATACGGTCTATTGTGCCTGTCGACCTCATATGTGTATGTCGCTACCGCTTACCATCAGGTGGAGTGAGGTAATCTTGTTAGCCTTAGTAAACTTTAATTACTGTCTACTATGGGTCTTAACAGGATAAAAAGAATTGCAAATACATAGCTACCTGTTAACTTGAAAAACAAAACGTATTTTCTTTTAACATTTTGTATAAATAGGGCCTCTGATTAGTAATTGACGCTCTTTATACAAATTATTTGACTAATGCAGTACCCACACGTTTAATATTTTTAAAATGACAATTATATTCCACTATATAATTATAACACGTTAACATTCTCCATAATCAAGTCACGTTTGAATATATTAATATCTATGTGTGCAATAAAACAACGAAATGTGACAATCAAAAATCTTCCATTCATGTCTTCGACAAAATTGGGTACTTTTTTGGATATCGATAGATATTCCCACTGTTTTTACCAAGGCGAGTGGGTTGTTTCCAAAAGTGAAGACTTACCTAAACATTACTTGCTTACTCGGAAGTCTTAGATCGCCAGAGTTTAAAGTCCTATCTATTTCGGAGCCCTAGTTAACGAACCCATGAAATGTACCGAAATAAGGAATCAGAATCAGCTATTGAAACGAAAATTCGCAAAAAAATATATAAAAAACATGTTTGCTAAATATTAATAGTTAACATCTATGTTCAATAATAACAGTGGGTTGAAAATGTTACTCTAAAGTGATTTAGATTCACATCACTATGCCATTTTATATGTATGTGATGGTTCATTTCCATCAGAAAATAAGAGTACTGCTGACAAGTCTAGCTGCAATGTCATTGGTTTATATTTCGTTTCCAAGTCTATATGGACCAATTACAATGCAATTCGGTCGCCATGTTTGTATTACGCCATCTGCAGGATTTATCGTACAAAATTTTTATTTATAGTGTCAATACAAAGTTTCCGTTTTTTATAATATCTACCAACCAATTTTTGTTTTGTCTGTTCTCTAATATGTACTAGTATAATAGACAGGCGAAAAAAAATTATGGTACGTATTCAGTAGGGAGAGCTATTCTCTCGTTTGGAGATCCGACCTTACGGTACAACTATTGTTAACATTTCTGATGGATTCGAAATAACTAGCATACTATAATAAGCCCCTGATATAAGTAATTCGCTTGGTAGTGAAGCTCAATCGATGCATTTTATTTAAACAATCTCATTTTAAACAAATAGCGTAGCATTTAACCGACACTAGTGATTTTTGTTTTCGCACCAAAATTTAGCGTTATTTACTGAAGCGACTGTTTGTGTAACATTATTGTATTGTTATGGGATTGTTTTGTGAACAAGTGTTTGTGTCAATGTGTTGATTTGAATTTTTAAAAGGCGGTCGAGTTGTTTGTTCAATAAACAACCGATTACTGAAATTTTAGTTATATTTGATTTTTACTTAAACGATTATTCGTTTTCGTTGTAGTAGCAAGTCAAAGTTTTAAATTATCGTTTCAGTATTAAGCACTGAGTGTATTTTTGCGGAATTGTTTAAAAAATATTTGACCTTTATAAACGGTTATATCTTTTTGTATATTACAGATGGTAATGTTACACAAGACAGCCAAATGTTTACAATTAATTTTAGGTGTAATCGTCCATTTCTAATTGAAAGTATTATAATTATCATTTTATTTTAATTGTAATGTCTTATTTAACTCGTCATAATTTTAAGTTGTGTTCTTGCAGACACTAACCCAAGATAAATCGAAGGATAAAGAAGTGAATCCATTCAATCGTTAGTATTGAGCGCTCGAACGATTCAGACTCACAACGCACATTCCTTTGCCGCGAGTATAGAACAGAGTTGCCACAAACATACGTGCGTTCAAATGTAACTATCATTTCATCAAGAAAGACTGACAAAATCCTGAAACTAACTAACAGATCTTTCTACGCAACTGGATTCTCTATGGTTCTCTCTACTCGCGTGATAACTAAGCTCAAAACCGGAAAGTGGCAATTATTTTTTAATTGTTTTTGAATATACGTACTTACGAGATTTTATTATATTTATTTGTTAGATTTTATTATATAACTGCCTCGTTGGTCTATTGGTAGCAAGCGCTGCGTTAGGACCGAGAGGTCCCCGGTTCGAATCCGGGGTCGGGCCAAATTTGTGTGAGTTTTTCTGTAATGAAATTACTCAGCCCGGAGTTAGGAAGTTGGCGGTTGAACGCCCGTGCCTCGGAAAGCACGTTAAGCCGGTGGTCCTGCGCCCGATCTCTCATCGGTCATGTCGGATTGCCGTCTCACCGAATTATGAGAGTAAGGGAATAGAGAGTGCATTTGTGTTTGCGCGCACACTTGTGCACTATAATATGTCCTGCGCACTTGGCTGATCTCAATTGAGATCGGCCGCCATGGCTGAAATCGGTCGGACGCCTTTTTTATTTATTTATATTTATTTGTTATAATAAATACTCAAAATTGTTCTGTACTTGTTTTAGTCACTCCTGTCGCATTCGATATTCAATTCAATTTAGCAGTGAATGTAGGTAAATAATTCTTATGGTAAATTGTATAAGTAAATAAAACTATGACGGGGAATTAAAGGGTAGCAGAAGTTTTTTCACAATTTAGGTGAAGATTGTAGGTTAGATCTTAGGGTGATAATCTGAGCACAAAATTTGTATAAATCGCAATCGATTTGATCGATTGATTATTTAGTAATGAAATCACATGCTATGTTTAATGCATTTATATTCAGACTCTGTTCAAATAGCTCTAATTTGTGTGAGAAATCGCTCGCCAACCATCTTGGTTTAAGTAAGACGTTATTAGCATTGGAACTTTTTCTTGTCTATGGTCTGAAGATATATTGTAATAGAAAAATAAGTCTAGAGCGAGTTTTCATGCGAAATTGGACAATTTAAATGGAGTTACTATGGTTTGTGGTTGTGGTTATTGTCAACAAACTTTTGCTCCCCGTACGTGGATATTGTTGATACAAAATTGCCTTGTACAAAGACTTTAAGATTGTTTTAAGTGTTGCGTTTATATTAACTATTGACCTAGTGACTTGCTGAATAAAATAATTGTATTTATCTTTGAAGTTTCATTTTACATCATCATTCTTTACTTGAGCTTTATTTTTACTGGTTTGATTCATAGGTAGGAAGGACTTAAAAAATTAAACAAATTAATGGTTCAAATGTTTTTTTATTTAGGTATTTACATAAAATAATTAAGTATTGAATTTCATGTAATTGCAATTTAATATTAGTCAATAATTTAGATTTACATAAAAATTATAATATAGTAGGTATAATAACCGTTAGATACAAGGAAGATACTTGCGAGAGGCTAATACTATGTACCTGGGTTGAAACTAACTTTGTTCATACATTTAACATGTGCAGTCCATGAAAGTAAATAGAATAGTATAGGCCCAATAACCTATTTTAAATATCGATGATTTCTTCGCTACTCATATTTAATTTGAAACAAAATAGTTCAATATAATTGAGGCCACCCTAAACCAGAGTGGCCCAAGTGACATAGGCCATAATAGGGTGTCCCGAGTGATCTGGACCCCTATACTTTATTAATTATTGAATAAAAATCATAACGTCACATCTTTATATTAATCTCACTTGTGATAGTTTACTAAAATTACCTTTGAGCCATTCTGGCTATTAACTAAGGGGTTTGAAAGGGGACATTTCCATAGTCAACTAAAAAATTGCAACTTTTGGTTTGGGCCACTCAGTTTCAATTGATTGCAAGTGTTTTGCATCAACTGCACATGCATTTTATGATCACAACATAATGTAGAGTTTCATCTGTATATAACATTTGCCAAAGGCACCTAACATAAAGTAGTCAAAATGTTGAATGAGAGAAAATTTACTTCATTTCGCCAGTTATAAAACAGTGGTAATAAGGTACATAATTACAGACTAAGAGGATACAAAGTTTTTCCTATGATATTGTCCAATAATTAACACAATTCTGTGGAAAGCCTATAATGTGTTACTCGATATACGTATAAAATGCAACTCTTTATATAATTTTAGCAAAATCTATGTGTCAGGATATCAGTACAACTGCAGTGGAATTTATGAAAATTAATATTGATTATGTACTTATATGTAAAAAAATATCGCATATAACAAGTAAAGGATTTTTAAAAATTAAACCCCAAAAAAAATTAAAAACAAGGTTATTTCTGAGACATTAAACATTCCTAATCGTTTCAAAACATAATATTACCTTCGAAAACGAGGAATTCCAAATACAGTTGTACGTAACTCCTAAAAGATTCACGTAATTACTAATTTATATTTAACAATAAATACAACCCACTCACTATGGGTTCATTCAACAAATTTTGTCTTTCATTATTATTAGGTTATTCAAAATAACTTTTGCCAATTTAGGTAAACATGTTCATATATTAATTTTATAATTTCAATTGACTACATTACGTGAATTAGGTGGGTGATGGGATAATAATGTTTACCGCGTAAAAATACATACGGTTTGGCGATTCCTGAATTGATTACGTCACCTACAAAAAAGTGAATGTTAATAACTTTCAGAGTACATTTTTACAATAAGATAATGGGAAGCACTGTGTGTCCTTAATATGT
This sequence comes from Maruca vitrata, assembly GCA_039566165.1. NCBI lineage: Eukaryota > Metazoa > Arthropoda > Insecta > Lepidoptera > Crambidae > Maruca > Maruca vitrata. The sequence goes on from CM076940.1 coordinate 2,001,982, forward strand.
GAAAATGTACTACTTTATGTGTAAAAGATGTGAATCGAGATAGACCAATACCAACGGAATGTTATAAATAAATAAAACACGTTCTTAGCCTTACAATTTGGTGTTTCGCATTCATATAACATACATACACAATGGTAAATGTATATATTGGAATATTAAAGTGTAAGCATTAACTATAATAATACATAGGTACATTAAAAAAAAAACATGAATTAAAAAACTAGAAATTAGTTTGAATTTTTACAATATAAACACATTTCAAGCATGAAAATCCATAATTAATATTGAAATTATGCATCTATCAAGCAGTTAAATCGCATTTTAAAGCAATATATAATTTCAGTTCTGGTATACAATTTTTAATAATAATTTCATATTTATAAAAAGCTAATTATTATTTCACTAAATTATTAAACTCCTTACATAAGACGAACGTAAGCCTGATGTCAGATCTTTGGATAACTCGTCGCGCGACGCCTCACGGAAATACAACTAAATAGATTTATCATTTTCGGTCGAGCCAAATTATTACTATATTAAATATCGAAATCTCAGTCTCATTCATTATTCAATTTGGTATTTGATTTGAGATAGATTTATACCAAAATTTTAACACAAAACATATTATAAAGTTTTTCACAAAGAAGCAAACGAAATAGGGGTTTTTATATGTATAAGTGTATATAAGTAAAGAACCTCCAACTAGGCTTAGCTATTTAGGAAGTTACTCCTAATACATAGCCTCAAGAACGTAGGTAAACTGTAGAACCCTCCCTTGATGAGACACAACGTAATAATTATGTTGTGACTTTGTTTGAAATCAGACACGTAACCGCCTAACAAGATTTTCTTAAGAACCCTACCGGAATCTTGCTCGACCGAAAATGATTAAAACAGCAATCACTTCACACCGCGGGCGTTCGCCTACCAAAAGTTTCGCATTTCAATAATAATATTATTCTAAAAAATCTCAGTTTCCCTCTAAACGAAACTAATATTACGCTTAAAACATACAGCAAAGATACAAAAACTCATAATCAATAATACATTATGGTCATATAAACAAACAAAAAGACTAGATTGTTAAAAATAACAATTATTACATTATTCATTGCCTTAGTTATAATACATAGTCGTAAAACGATGAGATTAGAAATTAGTTAAAAATGTATGGACAGGGCTCATTTACTATCATATAAAGTTTCTTATTGATTTCTGATCTTATACCAAGTGCGCGAAATACAAATTATGGTGTCATTTAATGATTGAAATATTCGAACGATCTAAATTCAACGTTTAAACACACTACTCGATATAAAATTGGTCGTATTTTTTGGAAAACTACAAATTGGCCAGTAGTCACTACAATGTCTTCACGAACAACTAAGTAAATTACAATATTTACTAAATTGAATTGTAAATGAAGCCCTTATTTTGAATTCATTCGAGGGTTGTGTGTGCAGATGAAAATTTTGTATTAATCCTGTTTTTAGGGTTCCGTAGCCAAAATGGCAAAAACGGAACCCTTATAGTTTCGTCATGTCCGTCTGTCCGTCTGTCCGTCTGTCACAGCCGATTTACTCGGAAACTATAAGTACTACAGTGATGAAATTTGATGGGAATATGTGTTGTATGAACCGCTACAAAAATATGACACTAAATAGTAAAAAAAAGAATTGGGGGTGGGGCCCCCCATACATGTAACTGAGGGATGAAATTTTTTTTTTCGATGTACATACCCGTGTGGGGTATCAATGGAAAGGTCTTTTAAAATGATATAAAGTTTTCTAAAAAACATTTTTCTTAAAGTGAACGGTTTTTGAGATATCAGCTCTCAAAGTCGTAAAAAGTATGTCCCCCCCCCTCTATTTTTATAACTACGGGGTATAAAATTCTAAAAAAAATAGAGGTGATGCACGCTAATTAACTCTTTCAACGATTTTTGGTTTGATCAAAGTATCTCTTATAGTTTTTGAGATAGGTTGATTTTTATTATATTTGCTGCTACGGAACCCTTTGTGCGCGAGCCCGACTCGCACTTGGCCGGTTTTTTTTTGTATATTTACTTCAATGGATCGACATGATTTTTTGTATATTTTCACATATTATATTTTATAATAGCATCACACAAACCCTCGACCAGTTTGTTGGTGGAACGCAAAGCATTCATGGTTCATGAACGTATGAACTTTTTGGTAAAATGTTTAATAAAATATTTTTGTTTTATTTTTTTACTTTTCGTTTATTTGATTCGAGTATTGTCCTTATTTGATACGTCCTTTTGATTTTAGTCATTATAATAAAACAAAATATGTAAAGAATACACAGTTTTTTTTATCTAGATAAGCTTTTAGAAAAATATTGTATTGCTCGCTATATTGCTTCATAAATAAAACATTGATGATTTTACGAAGCATTTGCATTAGAATAATATGTAAAATAAATGTTATTTATATTCCAATACTTATTTAACTTGAACTTTAGCTTGAACTTTTTTTAACGAGTAATGCGATTATTTATTGTCGTATTGTCATCCCCAATATATTCTGTATATTATCCCAAACTATTAAAGAACATACAACCATTATTATACTGCAACGGGGTTCCTAACTAAAGCTACACACAATGACTCCAATCAAATAAACTACAATGTGAAATCAATCGTAGGAAATGTCGTTTCTATCCCATCGGCACAACCTTAAATTAAATTAGGGAGCGATATTGGTATTCGTTATTTATACAATTAATTAGTTAGCTAAGTATCTATCTAGCGCAAACAGATCTCTAACGATTTCATTAATATGCCACTTTTACAAAAGTCGGTCGAAGTTACGTCCAGATCTAAGAACTGTTGCTGTGGTTTTTATTTCATAATGCTTCTTCTTATCACTTACAACATTTATGTGTAGGTAATTCCTTGACCGCCTTAATAATAACACATTACTAATCGCGATGGTTATTTTTTTTTATAATAAGCTAACAAGATGATCTCACTCCACCTGATGGTAAGCGAGTATGAGGTCACCAAATATGAGGTCGACAGCCACAATAGACCATATTGAGCCTGTCGCACTCAACACATTATTATATTTAACTTAATATTGCCGACTTGAGGCCAGCATAAATAAAATAATAGTGACATCGACCAGTTCTATTTAGACCTGGGTCTAAGTTTCGACCGAGTTTTGTAATGAGAGGCCGCGTGGTTATGTTTCCGTTCGAAAGCTAACTCTCTAGCGGAGACATCGCCACAGTACCTTACGTTACAAGGCAAATCTATTTCAAAGGGTTGGACGCTTATATTTTGATTTTTTTTTCAATCAATCGCATTAAATACATTGTTTTTCATTTCGAACATTTTATGACAGTTTTAAAAGAGATGTCACGTAGGTAAAAGATTTTATAAACAGAGAGAAATTGATCACGTTATATGTATATGTATTTCTATATATTCTAATGGGTACTAAATTTTTTTATGGCATAGATTCATAATCTTTAATTTATTTCTTGACTTAATTTATACCTTTTAAAAACATTGCATAATGCAATTCATGACAAATCAAGGTACATGAAATCAAGAAATCGATTTCTTGCGCTGATACGAATAATCGAATTTATAAGTGTCCAACCCTCGCAACTGTATTTATATATTATGAGAATTTCAACATTTTAGAAGATTGGTTAGAACTAAAATTACAGACAATACCTAAAACATTGCTAATTGAATTGCTGTAACCCACAAAGCGTGGTTGTGGTTTGGTCATACGAGATTGGCAGTGTTCAATGTTCATGCAACGTCCATATTTTCAACTGTCAGGATTAACATTAAAACTATAATATAAAAAAGGACGCCATTTTAACTTAAATAAAAATAAATCGGCGGTGTACGCGCGGGAGTACGATGCTTACAAAATAATCTGCAATGTCATTAATAATTGTTATACCTAAGATAATTATTAAAATATGTAACTGTGTACAGAACTTCCATATAAAAACAAGTTACTATAGTCTTGTCTTATATTGTATGACTGTAATATTTACAGATTTCTGTTAACTGATTAATTGTAGAAATCCTTCATGCCCTAAAATATACTCTTCTCTATACAATTGAAGAATACATTGACCAATATTTACTCTGTCAAATAATCATACAAGATTGATTTATTGGTATATTTATAATGCGACAAACGTAAAAAAATAGCGATGTCTAATTATTACCTAATGAATTTTGCGTTATGCAACATAACGATAGCATCTAAGGCAAATTATATCGAGATCCTTCTGTAAGCTTCGTACTCTCCGGCTATTATAATACACAATATCCAAATGGCGACCAGAGTATTCTTAGTGGAGCCTTAAAAGCAAATAAATACAATTTGGTTAATAAAATCTACAGCTATCCATTGTATTTATATATTTGTTAATTCATATAAAATAGTAATGTGATATAGTATGGCCGACATCGAATTCATTGCGCGTACTATGTATATTCTTTACTAATATATAAAAAATCGTAAAGATTGAATTTCATCTGTAAAGTTTTGTTATATTCAATAACAAAATATTACTCTTCGTTCGGTATTATACCACTTGGTAGATAAGGAAAAAAAAGTTTGGAACTCCAAAAATATATAGCTATGAATACTGAAATTCTAAAAAATATATACAAAAGCAGCTTTTGAACGCGCAACGTTTTCGATGTCAGCGATACCATGGTAAATTTTAGCCGTGACATTGATTAGAGCGCGCCAAATTAGTTTAACTGTGCGAGAAATATAGTATATTTCGTCATAACACACGTGTGAAAATTAGTTATCAGTTAAACTTACTATAACTCGACTATAGTAGATAGTATGGGCTCATTAACTAATATAAACTAGCCCCTCCAATCAAACGCATCTAAATCGTATTCAAATACAGAATCTATGTACTATCTCTGTCTTAACGCAAGCGATTGACAGTAACAGAGCATAGATTTACAGAATCAAAAATTTAATTTGGGGCTGCTCAATCAATTAACTTACATTAATCTTTATACAATCGAGTTTACAGTAAATCGCACTCACTGTATATTTGGCCAATCAAATATAATATCCAGGCTATTATTTACCAACTTATATACAATGCAAAGTGAGAAAAGGTGAACATATAGTCTTATATAGTAGCGGGATCGTCCCAGACCGCACATAGCCGTGCCGGTATATTATATATTACATCGTGATAACTGTTTCTAATTGACCTAAAAGCCACCTCGGATTATATCTAATCGAACCTCTATTTGATTTATTATCATATAATGGAAGGTATTGTGTTATACTCATGTCATGCAATAATATAATCCATTTCATATATCATCATAGTTAATAATTTAAATATTGCAAATTATATTCTTTTTTTTTCTCATTTATATATAGGAACCAAATTTATAAATAAATTATGCTGACGCATAAGTTTCGCGTTTGATAATCGTCCTTGCGACGTCGATATAGAGTCGTCATTGGCGCGCTAGCACGCACAGTCGCGTCCAAAAGTAAATGTAAACACATCACCAGTTACAAAAGTAATGTTCTCGGCATTCGTGCGTCACTGTGACGTGCGTGCGTCAGAGTGACGTGCGTGCGTCAGTGTGACGGACGGCGGCGTCAACAGAAGCAGGCGTAGAAACGGGACATGTCTATGGGCCAGTACGACTCCAGTTGGTTTCTGAAAGGAATGACGTCACTCTTGTAGCGTTTAAAAAATTTCGGAATGCAATCCTAATGCGGGATCCCGATCTCTTCTAAATTTTCGGAATCCATCCCGTATCATAAATGACGAGATCCTGAGAGATAACTAGCATGATTCGCTCTGTACAGTCATCCAAAAATGTTGTCTACCACCCTACGGTTGAGATTCTTTTGAACGTCATGAAACAACAAGGTCAACTTTGCCTGGCAATAAGATTGTGTCAGTGTAAAGTCAACCTTAGCGAACGTTACATCTCGCAGAAACTTTTGTCGAAAGTAATAGACCAGTTTCTTGGCTGAGTGTACCGCTAAAATCACGTAGTTCTTCTACGTATAAACAACTGCAAAAAATTCACGGTATATAGAGGGGTGACGGGGGGCAAGAGAAGTATCCTCATTTCTGCCCCGTGTCATTAAGGCATGGAATGCCCTTCCAGCTCATGTTTTCCCTCCCTCCTATGATCCTGGGCTCTTCAGGCGGCGTGAAACGGCATTTAAGCAGGCCTTCAGGGCGAGTGCGACAGGCTCTATATGGTCTATTGTGCCTGTCGACCTCATATGTGGATCTCACTATCGCTTGCCATCAGGTGGAGTGAGGTCATCTAGTTAGCATATTATAAAAAAAATGCTGAAATTTCACGGTGTATAGGGGTGATGGGGGGGGGGGGGTGTCATACAGGGGGGTTCTCACCATCAGGGGTCCCCGGGGTGCGGCGGGGAGGCGCCGCAGCTGCTGTCCTCGGAGTGCAGGCCTTCGCCCATCTCCGTGCCCACCTGCAACACACAACATATATAAACGACTGTCACTACCATCAAACGACACCAATAATCTTAATTAACCATAAATAACCATAATATTATTTTGTTGTAGGTTGTTCACATTCTGTATGTATAACAACTGTTAAATTTAAATATACTTAACATACATATAAAACTGTTTTAGTTATAAAAGAGCAGACTCTCCTGGCACAAGTGTCTACACGGGAAATCCAAACAAGGATATTACTTAAAACTATAATTGTCGTTAGTCAAATAAAATTTCTTTTTTTTTTTTCATAAATAGATAAACAAAGCCCCTTTCGCAGTTATTCTGTAAATTAATTAATTCTTACGCTGACCGTTGCACAGACCTGTTAGTTTTATACAAAAAAGAAGAGAAGCAAATAAAACCCTATAATAACATGGTAGGAATCTAAATACAAACATTTTTAAAGATACACATTTAAACAGTATTTTTACCCATAAACCTGGCAATACCTAAACCTAAATGAGAAAGTAAAAGTAACAAAGTCATTTTACTATGATAATATGGTAGGCAACAAACATACATAACTATAAAAACATGGTAACAAACATATACTATGAAATTTAAGTGGTTGTTTACCCGCAGTAAAATGATTGCATCGTCATAGTAAAATAGATTCGTGCATTTTTTTAATACAAACCTATAAATACCAGTTTTTAAAAGTGATAAACGAAACTCGAAAGCACGCTCGAACCGCTGTATTACTTAGGGCGTAGAGCTTCTTTAGCTGTAATCATCAATTCCGTGCGGTAAACAGCACCTGATTACGTCACATCTCGTAAAAGAATTATTGCTTCTCACGCTTTCGAGTCAGGTTATTATATTTCTGATGAATTCGTTTTGCTTCGGGTAAACAACCACTATATTTCACGGTGTAAATAAATAGTCCGTTTTTCTTTACTTGTCCTTTTTGGTAAACAAATATGGCGTACTAATAGTACAGATACGATTGGTAATGTCAGAAAGTACCGAATGAACGAATGTACGATTATATTTTGGAAGATTTTCATAAAGTGAAACTTACTATTATTTAATTTTGATTAGATATCTGTTTATACAAGTAAATAAGCACATTATATAATTGTTAAATTTTAATATATTAATCAAATTTTTACATGTAAAAAATAACGGACTATTCTGAGGCAAACAAAAATGTTTTGGCATAATCTTATGAAACTACTTTGCCCCGACTGTACTAGTTTGTACTCACGGCTTCGCTCGGCCTGTTTCTGTCTTTGCTCTTCCCATTTGAAAAGTTGGAAAATCGCAAAAGATTCGTTTTTATTATTAAACCATACCGCCTTATTTGTGTGATTAAGTAAATATTTATTTTTTAGAGATTATTTGTTACGTGTCAGGATATGATGTGACATAATTAGTTTCACATAATAGAATGAGGGTCTTCGCGAATGAGAAATTCACTAGATGGCAATACGTAGGCGTGAGGTCCAACTGCAGCATGATTGGTTATTTTTGACGTGACATTGACAGACATGTCAATATTCACTAATCACGTAACAGTTAGACCTTATGTCTCGTCTTGACATCTAGTGGATTTCTCATACGCGAAAACCCTCATTCGTTACTGTTATTTCTGATGATAACCGTACCACAAGTCACTATAATACTTAATGATTATCATGTTTAGGTATCTAACATTGACTGTACCTGTATGTATAGTCGGATGTCGTATTATGGGTAGTGAAACTGCTTGACGTATACTGGTGTATATCACGGAGGAAAACGAAACAAACTAACCTAAACTGAAGTTTGACCGTAATTGTACGAGACGTTGCATCCGATGTGATGTATGATAAATTCCCACCCCCCTAATAACTCTTTCAAAAGGTATCACAATTGCAATACTAACTCTAAAACGAATGAGAAATGTCAATCTCACAGGTAAGCGTAAAATGACGATGACTTTTTTCTTTTAAACTGTCATGGTTATATCAGTTCATCCGTGATCATGGCGCTTGCAACAGTGCCGAAATATCGGGAGCTCATTAAAACAAAATAACATGGTAAATATCCCGGACACTTTCAGTTTTCTAATGACTTTTTTCGTTTTAATAGTTTACTTTTTCAGTATTCTAAAATAGTGTTCGATGCCTAATACATTGTGGAGTGGACTACAAGTGTTATCATAAATCTCTTCGGATGCAACGTCTCGTACAATAGAGTCCATCGCTCAAGGAGGAGTGCGGTGAGGTGTCGTGTACTGTTCGTATAGGCTTACGACTGGGTCAAAATCTTATTATTCTATTTAGTCCGTAAGTTAGTTTATACAAAAATATGGGACACGTATTTTTTTGTTTTTCAATTGATTGAAAAATGACAAAATTATAGCTTATCAAACTTCTGGAGTGGGGGCTTGTGACGTCACAGTTACGAAAAAATTGTACCTAAACGTGACGTCATACGAAACTTCTAAGCACTATATATTCATAATTTCTTGTTTGTGAAAGAGAATAAAAAATACGAGTACAATATTTTGAAATAATCTAAATAACGGACTAATTATATTGACGTGACAACGTCTTAAATTAGGTTGCGGCTGGGAGTCACTTATGAAAAAGTGTAACGCTCGGTAACGTTACGATGAGTCACCGAACGAGAGAGAGGCCCGCCGAATGCCTTGCGTCTCTCTCCCACTCAACTATGATCGGTCTGCCGCGCGCGCAGCACTAGAGAATTAGACGTTGTCACGTAAAATCTTCGCCCGTAAAACCGACTTTACAGGCAACCATTTTTTTTTTTTAGTCGTCTCGCCTATTGTACCTTGAGCACGTCGTGCAGCGAGCTCATGCTGCCCAGGCTGAGCGGCGTCAGCGACCGCTCCAGCAGCAGCGAGCCGCTGCCCTGCGACCCGCCGCCGATCGACCTATGGGGGAACAAATATACATATAAATATCAACATCATCATCATCATCATTCTGCCCTCGTCCCACGCTAAGTGGGGTCGGTGCTAGGGTTGCCAACTTTTTTAGCAGAAATAAAGTATTTCTGATTTTAAAGGAGGTAAATAAAGAGTATACACTTTTAAAAAAGAGTATCATTTATTTTTATCTTTTATTACAGACGTGCACTAAACATTTTGTAAAAAAGAGTATTTTAGCGTACTCTATTAGTGTTATAGATTATAGAGTACGACCACATGAAATAGAGTACAATACTCTATTTTAGAGTACGGTTGGCAACCCTAGTCGGTGCTAAATAATAAAATATTGTTACGACCACGAGAGACCGTGCAAGCGGAATTAGTCTTATCGTCGTATGGATAAGGTCTATATTCGCTTGCACGATACTACGCTACACACTCTGGTAGGTTGTAGCGAGCTCTAGAGTGTTCTAAAGTAATAATAATAATAGTACGACCTTGAGAGACCGTGCAAGCGAAATTAGTCTTATTGTCGTATGGATAAGGTCTATATTCGCTTGCACGATACTACGTCACACACTCTGGTCGGTCGGAGCAAGCTCCAGCGAGTTCTAGAAATTTCGATCTTCGATCGAATATTCTCGACGCCACGCGAAGAGCTGCGTCCTCACTGGGTATAAAAGCGGGATGTACGACGCGACGGGACAGTTCCGATTTGGAAAGCGAAGCGAATCAGTCTCCTGCGAACTAAGAGTGATCGAGTGCGTTACCTGCGAATAGTCAGTGAAATTCAGTGTTTTAGTGTGTTTCAGTGTTTTAGTGTAATTTAGTGTTCCGTGTTTAGTGTTGTAATTAAGTGTTTTTAATTGTGTTTTTAAGTGTTTAATTGTGTAATTGTTAGTCGATAAATAAATTAATTGTCTTTTTGTGACTTTTGGCGTATCTTGAATTTAACGTACCCCGTTCCCGCAACAATTGGTGTCAGAAGTGGGATTCAAGATGCCTCTTACACCACGAGAAGACAGTGAGGGTCGAGTAACAAGGAGTCAAACCGCGGCCCTGCAAGAGGGTGAAGGCACTTCAACGGAGGGATCAATTCAAACATCAATTGGGCCTGTGGAGCTTGCAGACTTATTTAAAATGCTGCAGACACAAGCCAGCCGTCAGGAGGAGCAAGCCCGTCGCCAGGAGGAGCAAGCCCGTGAGCAAGCCCGCCGCCAGGCGGAGCCCGCCCGCCGCGAGGAGGGGCCAGCCACCCGCCAGGAGGAGCAAGCCCGCGAGCAAGCACGCCGCCAGGAGGAGCTAGCCCGACTTCAGGAAGCACAATTCGCTAAACTGAGGGAAGAACAAGCCCTTCGCCAGGAAAAGCAAGACCTTCGCCAGGAAGAGCTAAGCAAGAGTTTGTTGGGGGCTATTGAGAAGAAGCACGAAGTATTAGAAAAGCAGATTGATGCTCTCAAGGATGATGCTAAGCATCAAGACCCAACACGAAGATCGACTCACCCAACACGAAGATCGACTCATCCAACATGAAGATCGATTCACCCAACATGACGATCGATTCATCCAACATGAAGACCGATTCACCCAACACGAGGATCGACTGAGTCAGGTGGATGCTGAGATGCGACAACTGCATACCAAGATGGCAAGAGTGGGGACCCGGGGTGCTACGGTAGTGTCGGATTCTCCGAAAATAGAAGTACCCCACTTCGATGGAACGACGTCTTGGGCAGCATTTTGGTACCAGTTCGAGACAGTAGCTAAAGGAAAGGGGTGGAACGAGGAAGAGTCCTTGATAGCTCTGACTCTGGCTCTTCGTGGAGATGCGCTGCCCACGGTGGAAAACCTGCCTTCGGATAACAGAACTTTAGGTGCTCTCAAAGAGCACTAGAGGGCAGGTACAGCGACAAACACTTGGAACACGCGTATAGAGCACAACTCCGCGACCGACAGCAGAAGCCTGGTGAGAATCTGCAGCAATGGGCAACGGAAATCGAAAGGCTAGTCAGACGTGCGTACGTGTCATGCCCGACAATGGTGGAATCAATGATCCCGCAAGCTTTCTGTGATGGAATTAGAGACGCAGACGTCAGACACACCGTGAAATTGAGCCATCATCAGACCTTACAGGAAGCTCTGGCCCATGCTTTGGAGGTGGAAGCCGTGCGTCAAGACGCTAGAACTCAACGACTTCGGGAGGTTGTGGTTAAGGAAAAACCTTCTTTGGGTCCGATGTGCTATGGCTGCGGCGAGAGGGGTCATATTCGGAGTAGTTGCCCCAGGCAAAGATGGCCGCATAGAACGACAGTAGCGTCCTCTACACAGGTGGACGCAGAAGAGCTGTCAGGAGCCAGGGCCGTGGGCGGGCGCTGGCTGGCCAACATCGAGCCCCTACCGTCACTGTTTCACAGATTGGTAATGGGAACAATCTTACTGTGGTTGGACAGCTGAACAGCGTAACGTGTCATTTTACTATTGACACCGGTGCTTCAAGAACAATAGTGCGTCCGGAGCTATTGAAAAGGACTATTGTGTGGAATCAGAGACCATCCGTTCAGCTTCAAACAGCAACAGGCCAGCCAGTTACCGTCTTCGGTGAGACGATGGCGAACATAACCATTGGAGAACAAACCTTTGAATACGGCGTTCTCATAGCAGACATCACGGACGACTGCATCATCGGATTAGACTTTTAAGAGACCAGAAGTGTGTGGTAGACGTCGCTAAAGGAGTACTTAGTTTCCCGAACAAGAAGTATTCCTAGACGGAGCGAGATCATGCGCAGTTTACTGCCTGCAAAATACGACCCTACCGCCGAGATCTGAAACTCTGGTCAAAGTTAGATTCCCTTACACTGCGTGTCAAGGGCGAAGCGTCGTCATAGAAAACTGCGGCGACCACCCGAGTTGGATCACAGCAAGAACTCTGGCAATGACCGGAAAAGGAGCGCTGGTGCGAGTCATCAATCTTAGCGAAGATGAAGTGCAGCTACGAAGAAACTGTGTCATCGGACGGTGCGATGCAGGTCAATCCATCAGAAGGCTGAAAAGGACCCGGGAACCGGAATCCTGTCAAGGAGATGACGTCACGCCGCTCCTAGCAAATTGTAAGGACAAACTCTCTGAGCGGGAACTTCAGCAAGCTAAAAGGTTGTTGCTAGATTTCAACGACATATTTTCGAAGGGTGACCATGATTTGGGAAGGACAGGTCTCGTTAAACACAAAATAGACACGGGAGACGCGTCACCAATAAAGCAGCGGCCTAGACGCCTTCCATTTGCCAAAGAGAAGGAGGTAGCAGACATGGTTGCCGAGATGCAGAAGAACCGCATCATAGAACCTTCAACAAGCCCGTGGTCTTCGCCAGTAGTCCTGGTAAAGAAGAAGGACGGCAGCACCAGGTTTTGTGTGGACTACCGGTTGTTGAATAATGCAACGAAGAAGGACAGCTACCCTCTGCCCCGTATAGACGACACACTGGACATGCTGAGCGGCATGAAGTGGTTCTCAACAGTGGACCTTAAGAGTGGGTACTGGCAAGTAGACATCCATCCAGCAGACAAGGAGGAGACGGCATTTACGACGGGACCTAGGAGTGGAGTGTGGCAGTTCAACGTCATGCCCTTTGGTCTTTGCAACGCTCCGGCGACATTCGAGCGGTTGATGGAAAGGGTACTGGTTGGACTTCTGGGTGATGCATGCCTGGTCTATCTGGATGACATCATTGTCATGGGTCGAAATTTCACAGAGCATGTCAGTAACCTGAGGAAGGTTTTCACCAGAATACGAGAAGCAAACTTGAGACTCAGCCCAAAAGAAATGCACGTTTTTCAAGGAGGAAGTCGCCTACTTGGGCCACATTATTTCATCGAAAGGTGTAAGGACTGACCCAGAGAAGATAAAAGCTGTTCAAGAATGGCCTATACCAGCTAACAAGACCGACGTGAGATCATTTTTGGGTTTATGCGCATACTACCGGCGTTTTGTCAAGAACTTCTCTGATATAGCGAAACCTCTTCATCGGCTCACGGAAGATAAACGAGTATTCGCCTGGGACTCGGAATGTGATCAAGCTTTCATCAGATTAAAAGAACACCTCTGCACCAGTCCTATACTTGGCTACCCGAACAGAGAAGGAAGGTTTATCGTGGACACTGATGCCAGCAATACTGGCATAGGCGGAGTTCTGTCGCAAGAGCAAGGTGAACGAAGTGGTGATCGCCTATTTCAGTAAGTCACTTTCAAAACCGGAAAGGAACTACTGTGTGACTCGTAAGGAACTGTTGGCAGTAGTGAAGACTCTACAGCATTTCAACAAGTACCTCGTTGGAAGACAGTTTACCCTGCGGACAGATCATGCTGCGTTAAAATGGCTCTTGCAGTTTAAGAACCCTGAAGGACAAGTGGCGCGGTGGCTAGAACAACTACAGGAGTACAACTTCACAACAGAACATCGGAGTGGTAGAACGCATTTGAATGCCGATGCCTTATCAAGGAGACCTTGTCCTGTGGCCTGCAGTCATTGTTCTAAGACGGAGACTAAAGAAGAAGTCCGGATGATTACCACCCAGGGACTTGATAATGAATGGAGCGAAGACGCTATCAAAAAGGCTCAAAAAGAGGATAATGACCTGAGGAAAATATTTGAATGGAAAGAGGTAGGTCAGAAACCTTCTTGGAGCCATGTAGCATCATCAAGCCCCATCACGAAAAGTTACTGGGCACAATGGGACAGTTTGGAGATTAAGGATGGAGTACTCTTCAGGAAATGGGAAACACCAAAAGGGGATCAAACTACACTACAGCTGATTGTACCCCGTAAACAAGTTGCTTCTCTACTGAGGTACATACACGATGGGGTATCCGGGGGACATTTAGGCGTGAAGAAGACCTCTAGAGAAGCTGAGACAGAGGTTCTACTGGATACACTGTCGGGAGGACGTCGAAGACTGGTGCAAGAAATGTACGACTTGCGCATCAGTAAAGGGCCCACAAACCAGAAGTAAGGGCAAACTCAAGCTGTACAACGTCGGCGCTCCTTGGGAAAGAATTGCAGTAGATGTAGCTGGCCCTTTCCAGAATCCGACGAGGGAAACAAGTACATCATTGTGGTCCAAGATTACTTCACTAAGTGGCCTGAAGTCTTCGCTACGCCTAATCAAGAAGCAAAGACGGTCGCCAAGAAGTTAGTCCACGAGGTAATTTGCCGATTTGGTGTGCCTCTGAAATACATTCAGACCAAGGAAGAAACTTTGAGTCAGCACTGTTCCAGGAGGTCTGTCAACTGTTGGGTATGCATAAGACCCGTACTACACCAGCACACCCGCAATCCGATGGCATGGTCGAGAGATTCAACCAAACGTTGGAAAACCACTTGGCCAAAGTTGTAGACGAGCATCAACGAGACTGGGACCAGTACATACCGCTTTTCTTGCTGTCCTACCGATCTGCGATCCACGATAGCACCAGCGCAACCCCAGCAATGGTAAACTTCGGTCGAGAAATGCGGCTTCCGGTAGACGCGTTGACTGGGACACCGCCAGAAGCTCCGAAACCAGTAACGGAATATGCAGCTGACCTACAGAAGCGCCTGGATGAAGTACATGCTCTCGTTAGAGACTGCAGTCTAAAATCCAGCGAAAGAATGAAAACCCGTTACGACCGCAAAGCCAACACCGACGGTTTCGATGAAGGGAGTCTGGTTTGGTTACACAACCCACTCAGGAAGAAGGGCAAATCACCGAAGTTCCAGCCAAGGTGGGAAGGACCATACAAGATCATCACTAGGCTGAACGACTTAACCTATCGGATCAAACAAGGGACAAGAGGCAAGCCGAAAATTGTTCACATTGATCGATTGGCTCGTTACCATGGGTCAAATGATGCTCGGGACGAGCATGACTAAGAGGGGGATAATGTTACGACCACGAGAGACCGTGCAAGCGGAATTAATCTTATCGTCGTATGGATAAGGTCTATATTCGCTTGCACGATACTACGCTACACACTCTGGTAGGTTGTAGCAAGCTCTAGAGTGTTCTAAAGTAATAATAATAGTACGACCTTGAGAGACCGTGCAAGCGAAATTAGTCTTATCGTCGTATGGATAAGGTCTATATTCGCTTGCACGATACTACGTCACACACTCTGGTCGGTCGGAGCAAGCTCCAGCGAGTTCTAGAAATTTCGATCTTCGATCGAATATTCTCGACGCCACGCGAAGAGCTGCGTCCTCACTGGGTATAAAAGCGGATGTACGACGCGACGGTACAGTTCCGTTTTGGCAATCGAAGCGGTCCAGTCTCCTGCGAACTCTGAGTGATCGAGTGCGTTTCCTGCGAATAGTCAGTGAAATTCAGTGTTTTAGTGTGATTCAGTGTTTTAGTGTAATTTAGTGTTCCGTGTTTAGTGTTGTAATTAAGTGTTTTTAATTGTGTTTTTAAGTGTTTAATTGTGTAATTGTTAGTCGATAAATAAATTAATTGTTTTTTTGTGACTTTTGGCGTATCTTGTATTTAACGTACCCCGTTCACGCAACAATATAATATAATAATAATAATCATACATCACAATGCAGAAAGCGGCTATACTGAACACCTGCAGAATAGTTAGGCGCTTTCTACAAGATGAACCATACAGTAACCCACTCTCAATTCTTTAAACAAACCTTTTAAGTAGCATTGCTTGGCAAAGTGCCCGTAATGTTAGTATATACCAGCTTAATGCTGAGAAAGTATTACCACAGTATAATAATAATAATAAAATCGTTTATTGTCTCAAAACCTGCTACAATAAGAAGTACACAACATAATGCAGTAAGTATAATGAAAACAAAATATAAATATAATAAATGTAAATATACATAAAAATAACAAGGCATCCGACCGATTTCGCTCGTATTGGTTGGCCCGCTCCATTGAGATCGGCTAAGGGCACAGGACGTATTATAGTGCACAAGTATGCGCGTAAACACGAGTGCACTCTCTGTTCCTTCACTCTCACAGTTCGGTGAGATGGCTATTCGACATGACCGATGGGAGATCGGGCGCGGGACCACCGGCTTAATGTGCTTTCGTGCTTCAAAACGAATGTGCGTCGCTAACTTCCTCCCTCCGGGCTGAGTAATTTTTTTAAAAACTTTTTTTTAACTGACCTACGATAATAGCTTGGAGTAGCCTCGTCATCATCACCGGACTTACGGGGGAGAAAAACTCACACAAATTTAGCCTGACCCTGGACTCGAACCGGGGACCTGTCGGTCCTTACGCTACGCAGCGCTCGCTTCTAATAGAGCACCGAGGGATTGTACATAGTGATATACGGCGTGTTCACAACTAGCGATTTTTGAACGATTTCACGGCGAGGCGATATCGCCGCGATTTCGCAGCGGTTACGCCTCATCCGACCTTCCCGCTTAGCGCATGCGCCGCATTCTACAGCGCAGGTCCGTTCGTGTTGGATGAACATATGAACGCAGCATACATACATACATAAAATCACGCCTTTTTCCCAGAGGGGTAGGCATAGATCACTTCTAGCGATCCACTTTTCACCTCTGTGGGAAACGTGACGTGACGGGTTGTGGACCACGTCGCCGCCATTCTGCCTTGTGCATTGTTTTAACAAGGTCATTGCGTTCCCAAGAGTAGGGGATACCAGTCACAACTATCTGTCCGGTGGTTGGTGAACGGTATACGGGTAAGCGACCCCGGCTCCTCGAGCTACTATCGACTCGGTCCAAACCATCCGAGGCGATAGTATCCTTCCTTTCCCCGTCATGAACGCAGCACGCGGCGAAATCGCGGCGAGATCGCCTCGCCGTGAAATCGCCCAAAAATCGCTAGGTGTGAAGAGGCACATATAGTATGTGTATGTGGTACGCACCCGTGATATGTTTTGCTCGTAGTAGTGGTATATTTTAATTTTAATTAGTATATTTTAATTTGTAGTCGTGATGTTATATAGCCTAAAGCCTTACCTCGATGAAATATTGTGCTCTCAGTTACGACACAATATTTTTCAATTAACTCTGTATGTATCCTGAGATTGTTGGTTCAAACCAATACAAACAAACAAAAATAATATTAGTATAGATGTGTATGTGGTACGCACCTCTCCATGGGCCGGTGCAGGTGGGCGGGCGGGGACGGCGGCGCGTCGGGCGGCAGCTCCCGCGGCCGCGCGCCGCGCCACGAGCCTGTGCACATACAACATATATTATTACAGTGAAACCTGATTAAGTGGGACCTGGATAAGTGAGAAACCTCCATATCTAGTACTCAATCGGGGGTCCCAACACCTAGGCACTGCATTACCTCTGTTAGTGAGACGAAGCAAACCTCTATATCTGGGATTCTTTCTTTCGATTATTTTTTCTTATTTGCCTCTGTTACTGAGACAGCGAGTGCATTTCATATCAACAAATTTCAGTTACTGAGTGGGAATCGAACCCACGACTCTTGGAACCGTAGGTTATGAACCTAAGTCACTAGCCACTGTTCCGCACTTAAAGACGAAATTTCATAATTTCAATGACCTCCAGTTTTAGTTTCGCTTTATTATCATACAGATGTTTGATTGAAAAATGTCAAAACGTAAAATAAAATGTTTATCATTTCGAGAAAAACTGAAGTTGATATCCGTTTATGAAGTATTACGAAAACTGAAACGTTTACGGTCATCAGAATATTTTGAACTTGAACAGTGTTTGCTAGCTTGGGTTAAGCATGTTCGTAACATAAATGTTCCGATAAGTAGACCGATAATGATTAAAGTTGATTTAGAATGTTAACGTAAAACATTTTTTTATAATCGCACCTCTATATCTGAAAAAACCTGCTTTCTGACCTCTGTTAATGGAACCCTCTGTTATTGAGACAGATATTTATTTATACCTGGATATCTGAGACACTGGGTAAGTGGAATACCTCTATAAGTGAAACAATATTGCTGGTCCCTGGATGTGTTACTTAACCAGGTTTCACTGTATATACTATGCTAAACAAATACAAAACCTCTACTACTATTGGCGAAGCAAAGATACTAACTAGCGCCTCGAGTGACAACATTTTTAAGATGTCTAAGAACGACACTGCCAGTTATTCGACAATAAACGTCACGGAAGATGTATTTATTAAATACGACTCAGATTTATGTGACGTATAAAGTCAAAGTGTCGTTCTTAGAGAGCTTCTAATTTTTGCCGATAGAGGCGCGCAGATAACCTTTGCATCGACAATGAACAGTAAAAAATTTAATGACTGTTTTCCGCAGCAAAATTATTCTATCTTAGTAGTATAATAAATTTGTGCTGTTTTTTTATTAAAATCAATAAATACCAGTTTTTTGAAATGAATTAACGAAACTCGAAAGCGCTCTCTAACCGCTTTATTACTTAGGGGGAAGAGCTTCTTTAGCTTAAATCATCAATTTCATGCGACAAGCAGTGCCTGATTACGTCACATCACATAAAAAAAACTACAGTTTGTCAAGCTTTCGAGTTGGATGATTGTTATTTTTTTAAATAAGAATAAAATATTTTTTTTAAAGACATAACTACTAAATGTAAATCGTTCTACTAGGGGAAAACTACCACGAAAATTTCTCGGTGTATTTAAGGACAACAATCTTTACAAAATGGAAGGAAGAAGGATTTTACTAAAAAGAAGCTGAGCAAGATTAGGAATCGCTACCCTAAACACATATATAACACGATGACTTTAAGTAAATAGAGAGATTCCACTATGAACGTTGTTTAACTCAACTCCCAGCCGTCCTCATATTACACTGACTGTAATTTAACATGGCAGACTATACAATCCAACTGCAAGATATGCACACATACAGTGGCGTAACTACAGGGTGGCAAGTCGGCATAATGCCACGGGCCCCCACCCGGTAGGGGGCCCCAGCCGAAAGGGGCCCCCGGTCATAGCAGAATCTCAACTGCCAACACACATACACATTAAGGTAAAAAAAAGAACGTGGTGTGCACGGGGCCCCATTCGAAGAATTTTGCCACGGACTTCAACGGGTATAGTTACGCCACTGCACACATAGTACATACATTACACTTTAAATCTTATGTTTCAATATATATCATAGTGTTACCGTTGTAGGAGCCCGTGCCGTGCGATATCGTGAGCGGAGACGTCCGTTTACTGCTCTCTCTACTGCTATACATCTGCAAGCAACAACATACACTTTAATTATATTTAAATTCAAATTTTATACACAGTCTAGGACTTTTCAGTTCCGTTTAATTAAAAACATATAAATGGGTATATATGCACACGATACAAATAGTATCTAGCAAATACATAGCTATTTACTGCCGGCGGACGTTTCGAAACTTCGGACAGTAAATAGCTATGTATTTGCTACTATTTTTATCCCCATATTGTTTTTTTAAAATAAAATTGCTACAAATAATGAGAAACATCATACAGTATTGACAAGTGCCGCGGAGGACCGGGTTCGTTTCCGAATTCGGGCAACATTTGTGAGTTTGTCTGTCTGTGTGTGTATGTGTATACAGGGTGTCCCAAAAAGTAGTGTCAAGCGGAAGTCCTTAGATAGAACACCCCGTGGGGCATCCGAAACACCCCCATGTATGTTAGTAAAAAGTAAGTCAAATACTTTTTTCTCTACAATATTTTTAGTCGGTTAGGTCAGTTGTTGTCAAAATTTTAGAAAAATAATCATAACTCGAAAACTATAAAAAATCGCGGAACATACATGGGGGTGTTTCGGATGCTCCACGAGGTGTTCTATCTCAGGACTTCCGCTTGACACTAGTTTTTGGGACACCCTGTATAAGTTTATAAGTGTATATATTATATGTTTATCTGCGGGTGGTCGTCGGCGGATCCCGTCGCCGGGGCCCATGTGGGACACGTGGGCTCAGTGTGTCTGTCTGTGTGTCTGTGTGTGTGTATGTAGGTACCTGCGGGTGTTCCACGGCGGTGGCGAGCGTGGTGGGCAGGTCGAGCAGGCGCTGCGAGCGGATCCCGTCGCCGGGGCCCATGTGGGACACGTGGGCTCAGTGTGTCTGTCTGTGTGTCTGTGTGTGTATGTAGGTACCTGCGGGTGTTCCACGGCGGTGGCGAGCGTGGTGGGCAGGTCGAGCAGGCGCTGCGAGCGGATCCCGTCGCCGGGGCCCATGTGGGACACGTGGGCTCAGTGTGTCTGTCTGTGTGTCTGTGTGTGTGTATGTAGGTACCTGCGGGTGTTCCACGGCGGTGGCGAGCGTGGTGGGCAGGTCGAGCAGGCGCTGCGAGCGGATCCCGTCGCCGGGGCCCATGTGGGACACGTGGGCTCAGTGTGTCTGTCTGTGTGTCTGTGTGTGTGTATGTAGGTACCTGCGGGTGTTCCACGGCGGTGGCGAGCGTGGTGGGCAGGTCGAGCAGGCGCTGCGAGCGGATCCCGTCGCCGGGGCCCATGTGGGACACGTGGGCTCAGTGTGTCTGTCTGTGTGTCTGTGTGTGTGTATGTAGGTACCTGCGGGTGTTCCACGGCGGTACGAGCGTGGTGGGCAGGTCGGATCCCGTCGCCGGGGCCCATGTGGGACACGTGGGCTCAGTGTGTCTGTCTGTGTGTCTGTGTGTGTGTATGTAGGTACCTGCGGGTGTTCCACGGCGGTACGAGCGTGGTGGGCAGGTCGGATCCCGTCGCCGGGGCCCATGTGGGACACGTGGGCTCAGTGTGTCTGTCTGTGTGTCTGTGTGTGTGTATGTAGGTACCTGCGGGTGTTCCACGGCGGTACGAGCGTGGTGGGCAGGTCGGATCCCGTCGCCGGGGCCCATGTGGGACACGTGGGCTCAGTGTGTCTGTCTGTGTGTCTGTGTGTGTGTATGTAGGTACCTGCGGGTGTTCCACGGCGGTACGAGCGTGGTGGGCAGGTCGGATCCCGTCGCCGGGGCCCATGTGGGACACGTGGGCTCAGTGTGTCTGTCTGTGTGTCTGTGTGTGTGTATGTAGGTACCTGCGGGTGTTCCACGGCGGTACGAGCGTGGTGGGCAGGTCGAGCAGGCGCTGCGAGCGGATCCCGTCGCCGGGGCCCATGTGGGACACGTGGGCTCAGTGTGTCTGTCTGTGTGTCTGTGTGTGTGTATGTAGGTACCTGCGGGTGTTCCACGGCGGTACGAGCGTGGTGGGCAGGTCGAGCAGGCGCTGCGAGCGGATCCCGTCGCCGGGGCCCATGTGGGACACGTGGGCTCAGTGTGTCTGTCTGTGTGTCTGTGTGTGTGTATGTAGGTACCTGCGGGTGTTCCACGGCGGTACGAGCGTGGTGGGCAGGTCGGATCCCGTCGCCGGGGCCCATGTGGGACACGTGGGCTCAGTGTGTCTGTCTGTGTGTCTGTGTGTGTGTATGTAGGTACCTGCGGGTGTTCCACGGCGGTACGAGCGTGGTGGGCAGGTCGGATCCCGTCGCCGGGGCCCATGTGGGACACGTGGGCTCAGTGTGTCTGTCTGTGTGTCTGTGTGTGTGTATGTAGGTACCTGCGGGTGTTCCACGGCGGTGGCGAGCGTGGTGGGCAGGTCGAGCAGGCGCTGCGAGCGGATCCCGTCGCCGGGGCCCATGTGGGACACGTGGGCTCAGTGTGTCTGTCTGTGTGTCTGTGTGTGTGTATGTAGGTACCTGCGGGTGTTCCACGGCGGTACGAGCGTGGTGGGCAGGTCGGATCCCGTCGCCGGGGCCCATGTGGGACACGTGGGCTCAGTGTGTCTGTCTGTGTGTCTGTGTGTGTGTATGTAGGTACCTGCGGGTGTTCCACGGCGGTGGCGAGCGTGGTGGGCAGGTCGAGCAGGCGCTGCGAGCGGATCCCGTCGCCGGGGCCCATGTGGGACACGTGGGCTCAGTGTGTCTGTCTGTGTGTCTGTGTGTGTGTATGTAGGTACCTGCGGGTGTTCCACGGCGGTACGAGCGTGGTGGGCAGGTCGGATCCCGTCGCCGGGGCCCATGTGGGACACGTGGGCTCAGTGTGTCTGTCTGTGTGTCTGTGTGTGTGTATGTAGGTACCTGCGGGTGTTCCACGGCGGTGGCGAGCGTGGTGGGCAGGTCGAGCAGGCGCTGCGAGCGGATCCCGTCGCCGGGGCCCATGTGGGACACGTGGGCTCAGTGTGTCTGTCTGTGTGTCTGTGTGTGTGTATGTAGGTACCTGCGGGTGTTCCACGGCGGTGGCGAGCGTGGTGGGCAGGTCGGATCCCGTCGCCGGGGCCCATGTGGGACACGTGGGCTCAGTGTGTCTGTCTGTGTGTCTGTGTGTGTGTATGTAGGTACCTGCGGGTGTTCCACGGCGGTACGAGCGTGGTGGGCAGGTCGAGCAGGCGCTGCGAGCGGATCCCGTCGCCGGGGCCCATGTGGGACACGTGGGCTCAGTGTGTCTGTCTGTGTGTCTGTGTGTGTGTATGTAGGTACCTGCGGGTGTTCCACGGCGGTGGCGAGCGTGGTGGGCAGGTCGAGCAGGCGCTGCGAGCGGATCCCGTCGCCGGGGCCCATGTGGGACACGTGGGCTCAGTGTGTCTGTCTGTGTGTCTGTGTGTGTGTATGTAGGTACCTGCGGGTGTTCCACGGCGGTACGAGCGTGGTGGGCAGGTCGGATCCCGTCGCCGGGGCCCATGTGGGACACGTGGGCTCAGTGTGTCTGTCTGTGTGTCTGTGTGTGTGTATGTAGGTACCTGCGGGTGTTCCACGGCGGTGGCGAGCGTGGTGGGCAGGTCGAGCAGGCGCTGCGAGCGGATCCCGTCGCCGGGGCCCATGTGGGACACGTGGGCTCAGTGTGTCTGTCTGTGTGTCTGTGTGTGTGTATGTAGGTACCTGCGGGTGTTCCACGGCGGTGGCGAGCGTGGTGGGCAGGTCGAGCAGGCGCTGCGAGCGGATCCCGTCGCCGGGGCCCATGTGGGACACGTGGGCTCAGTGTGTCTGTCTGTGTGTCTGTGTGTGTGTATGTAGGTACCTGCGGGTGTTCCACGGCGGTGGCGAGCGTGGTGGGCAGGTCGAGCAGGCGCTGCGAGCGGATCCCGTCGCCGGGGCCCATGTGGGACACGTGGGCTCAGTGTGTCTGTCTGTGTGTCTGTGTGTGTGTATGTAGGTACCTGCGGGTGTTCCACGGCGGTGGCGAGCGTGGTGGGCAGGTCGGATCCCGTCGCCGGGGCCCATGTGGGACACGTGGGCTCAGTGTGTCTGTCTGTGTGTCTGTGTGTGTGTATGTAGGTACCTGCGGGTGTTCCACGGCGGTACGAGCGTGGTGGGCAGGTCGGATCCCGTCGCCGGGGCCCATGTGGGACACGTGGGCTCAGTGTGTCTGTCTGTGTGTCTGTGTGTGTGTATGTAGGTACCTGCGGGTGTTCCACGGCGGTACGAGCGTGGTAGGGCAGGTCGGATCCCGTCGCCGGGGCCCATGTGGGACACGTGGGCTCAGTGTGTCTGTCTGTGTGTCTGTGTGTGTATGTAGGTACCTGCGGGTGTTCCACGGCGGTACGAGCGTGGTGGGCAGGTCGGATCCCGTCGCCGGGGCCCATGTGGGACACGTGGGCTCAGTGTGTCTGTCTGTGTGTCTGTGTGTGTGTATGTAGGTACCTGCGGGTGTTCCACGGCGGTACGAGCGTGGTGGGCAGGTCGGATCCCGTCGCCGGGGCCCATGTGGGACACGTGGGCTCAGTGTGTCTGTCTGTGTGTCTGTGTGTGTGTATGTAGGTACCTGCGGGTGTTCCACGGCGGTACGAGCGTGGTGGGCAGGTCGAGCAGGCGCTGCGAGCGGATCCCGTCGCCGGGGCCCATGTGGGACACGTGGGCTCAGTGTGTCTGTCTGTGTGTCTGTGTGTGTGTATGTAGGTACCTGCGGGTGTTCCACGGCGGTACGAGCGTGGTGGGCAGGTCGGATCCCGTCGCCGGGGCCCATGTGGGACACGTGGGCTCAGTGTGTCTGTCTGTGTGTCTGTGTGTGTGTATGTAGGTACCTGCGGGTGTTCCACGGCGGTACGAGCGTGGTGGGCAGGTCGGATCCCGTCGCCGGGGCCCATGTGGGACACGTGGGCTCAGTGTGTCTGTCTGTGTGTCTGTGTGTGTTTGTAGGTACCTGCGGGTGTTCCACGGCGGTGGCGAGCGTGGTGGGCAGGTCGAGCAGGCGCTGCGAGCGGGTCCCGTCGCCGGGGCCCATGTGGGACACGTGGGCTCAGTGTGTCTGTCTGTGTGTCTGTGTGTGTATGTAGGTACCTGCGGGTGTTCCACGGCGGTACGAGCGTGGTGGGCAGGTCGGATCCCGTCGCCGGGGCCCATGTGGGACACGTGGGCTCAGTGTGTCTGTCTGTGTGTCTGTGTGTGTGTATGTAGGTACCTGCGGGTGTTCCACGGCGGTGGCGAGCGTGGTGGGCAGGTCGAGCAGGCGCTGCGAGCGGATCCCGTCGCCGGGGCCCATGTGGGACACGTGGGCTCAGTGTGTCTGTCTGTGTGTCTGTGTGTGTGTATGTAGGTACCTGCGGGTGTTCCACGGCGGTACGAGCGTGGTGGGCAGGTCGGATCCCGTCGCCGGGGCCCATGTGGGACACGTGGGCTCAGTGTGTCTGTCTGTGTGTCTGTGTGTGTGTTTGTAGGTACCTGCGGGTGTTCCACGGCGGTGGCGAGCGTGGTGGGCAGGTCGAGCAGGCGCTGCGAGCGGATCCCGTCGCCGGGGCCCATGTGGGACACGTGGGCTCAGTGTGTCTGTCTGTGTGTCTGTGTGTGTGTATGTAGGTACCTGCGGGTGTTCCACGGCGGTACGAGCGTGGTGGGCAGGTCGGATCCCGTCGCCGGGGCCCATGTGGGACACGTGGGCTCAGTGTGTCTGTCTGTGTGTCTGTGTGTGTGTATGTAGGTACCTGCGGGTGTTCCACGGCGGTGGCGAGCGTGGTGGGCAGGTCGGATCCCGTCGCCGGGGCCCATGTGGGACACGTGGGCTCAGTGTGTCTGTCTGTGTGTCTGTGTGTGTGTATGTAGGTACCTGCGGGTGTTCCACGGCGGTACGAGCGTGGTGGGCAGGTCGGATCCCGTCGCCGGGGCCCATGTGGGACACGTGGGCTCAGTGTGTCTGTCTGTGTGTCTGTGTGTGTGTATGTAGGTACCTGCGGGTGTTCCACGGCGGTACGAGCGTGGTGGGCAGGTCGGATCCGTCGCCGGGGCCCATGTGGGACACGTGGGCTCAGTGTGTCTGTCTGTGTGTCTGTGTGTGTGTATGTAGGTACCTGCGGGTGTTCCACGGCGGTACGAGCGTGGTGGGCAGGTCGGATCCCGTCGCCGGGGCCCATGTGGGACACGTGGGCTCAGTGTGTCTGTCTGTGTGTCTGTGTGTGTGTATGTAGGTACCTGCGGGTGTTCCACGGCGGTGGCGAGCGTGGTGGGCAGGTCGAGCAGGCGCTGCGGGCGGTCTCCGTCGCCGGGGCCCATGTGGGACACGTGGGCTCAGTGTGTCTGTCTGTGTGTCTGTGTGTGTATGTAGGTACCTGCGGGTGTTCCACGGCGGTGGCGAGCGTGGTGGGCAGGTCGAGCAGGCGCTGCGAGCGGATCCCGTCGCCGGGGCCCATGTGGGACACGTGGGCTCAGTGTGTCTGTCTGTGTGTCTGTGTGTGTGTATGTAGGTACCTGCGGGTGTTCCACGGCGGTGGCGAGCGTGGTGGGCAGGTCGAGCAGGCGCTGCGAGCGGATCCCGTCGCCGGGGCCCATGTGGGACACGTGGGCTCAGTGTGTCTGTCTGTGTGTCTGTGTGTGTGTATGTAGGTACCTGCGGGTGTTCCACGGCGGTGGCGAGCGTGGTGGGCAGGTCGAGCAGGCGCTGCGAGCGGATCCCGTCGCCGGGGCCCATGTGGGACACGTGGGCTCAGTGTGTCTGTCTGTGTGTCTGTGTGTGTATGTAGGTCCCTGCGGGTGTCGCCCGGCGGTACGAGCGTGGTGGGCAGGTCGGATCCCGTCGCCGGGGCCCATGTGGGACACGTGGGCTCAGTGTGTCTGTCTGTGTGTCTGTGTGTGTGTATGTAGGTACCTGCGGGTGTTCCACGGCGGGACGAGCGTGGTGGGCAGGTCGGATCCCGTCGCCGGGGCCCATGTGGGACACGGGGGCCCAGTGTGTCTGTCTGTGTGTCTGTGTGTGTATGTAGGTTCCGGCGGGTGTTCCACGGCGGTACGAGCGTGGTGGGCAGGTCGGATCCCGTCGCCGGGGCCCATGTGGGACACGTGGGCTCAGTGTGTCTGTCTGTGTGTCTGTGTGTGTGTATGTAGGTACCTGCGGGTGTTCCACGGCGGTACGAGCGTGGTGGGCAGGTCGGATCCCGTCCGCCGGGGCCCATGTGGGACACGTGGGCTCAGTGTGTCTGTCTGTGTGTCTGTGTGTGTGTATGTAGGTACCTGCGGGTGTTCCACGGCGGTACGAGCGTGGTGGGCAGGTCGGATCCCGTCGCCGGGGCCCATGTGGGACACGTGGGCTCAGTGTGTCTGTCTGTGTGTCTGTGTGTGTGTATGTAGGTACCTGCGGGTGTTCCACGGCGGTACGAGCGTGGTGGGCAGGTCGCGCAGGCGCTGCGAGCGGGTCCCGTCGCGGGCGCCGATGTGGGACCCGTGGGCTGAGTGTGCCGGCCCGTGTGTCTGTGTGGCTGTGTAGGCACCTGCGGGTGTGCCACGGCGGTACGAGCGTGGTGGGCAGGTCGAGCAGGCGCTGCGAGCGGATCCCGTCGCCGGGGCCCATGTGGGACACGTGGGCTCAGTGTGTCTGTCTGTGTGTCTGTGTGTGTGTATGTAGGTACCTGCGGGTGTTCCACGGCGGTACGAGCGTGGTGGGCAGGTCGGATCCCGTCGCCGGGGCCCATGTGGGACACGTGGGCTCCAGTGTGTCTGTCTGTGTGTCTGTGTGTGTATGTAGGTACCTGCGGGTGTTCCACGGCGGTACGAGCGTGGTGGGCAGGTCGAGCAGGCGCTGCGAGCGGATCCCGTCGCCGGGGCCCATGTGGGACACGTGGGCTCAGTGTGTCTGTCTGTGTGTCTGTGTGTGTGTATGTAGGTACCTGCGGGTGTTCCACGGCGGTACGAGCGTGGTGGGCAGGTCGGATCCCGTCGCCGGGGCCCATGTGGGACACGTGGGCTCAGTGTGTCTGTCTGTGTGTCTGTGTGTGTGTATGTAGGTACCTGCGGGTGTTCCACGGCGGTACGAGCGTGGTGGGCAGGTCGGATCCCGTCGCCGGGGCCCATGTGGGACACGTGGGCTCAGTGTGTCTGTCTGTGTGTCTGTGTGTGTGTATGTAGGTACCTGCGGGTGTTCCACGGCGGTACGAGCGTGGTGGGCAGGTCGGATCCCGTCGCCGGGGCCCATGTGGGACACGTGGGCTCAGTGTGTCTGTCTGTGTGTCTGTGTGTGTGTATGTAGGTACCTGCGGGTGTTCCACGGCGGTGGCGAGCGTGGTGGGCAGGTCGGGATCCGTCGCCAGGGCCCGTGGCAAATACCGGTTCCGTGGGCTCCCGGTATCAGGTGTCTGTGTGTGTGTATGCTAGGTGCCTGCGGTGTTCCACGTGGTGGTAGTGCAGGTCGGACTTGTCGCCGGGGCCCATGGGGGACACGTGGGGTCAGTGTGTCTGTCTGTGTGTCTGTGTGTGTGTATGTAGGTACCTGCGGGTGTTCCACGGCGGGGGCGAGCGTGGTGGGCAGGTCGGATCCGATCCCGTCGCCGGGGCCCATGTGGGACACGTGGGCTCAGTGTGTCTGTCTGTGTGTCTGTGTGTGTGTATGTAGGTACCTGCGGGTGTTCCACGGCGGTACGAGCGTGGTGGGCAGGTCGGATCCCGTCGCCGGGGCCCATGTGGGACACGTGGGCTCAGTGTGTCTGTCTGTGTGTCTGTGTGTGTATGTAGGTACCTGCGGGTGTTCCACGGCGGTGGCGAGCGTGGTGGGCAGGCGCTGCGAGCGGATCCCGTCGCCGGGGCCCATGTGGGACACGTGGGCTCAGTGTGTCTGTCTGTGTGTCTGTGTGTGTGTATGTAGGTACCTGCGGGTGTTCCACGGCGGTGGCGAGCGTGGTGGGCAGGTCGAGCAGGCGCTGCGAGCGGATCCCGTCGCCGGGGCCCATGTGGGACACGTGGGCTCAGTGTGTCTGTCTGTGTGTCTGTGTGTGTGTATGTAGGTACCTGCGGGTGTTCCACGGCGGTACGAGCGTGGTGGGCAGGTCGGATCCCGTCGCCGGGGCCCATGTGGGACACGTGGGCTCAGTGTGTCTGTCTGTGTGTCTGTGTGTGTGTATGTAGGTACCTGCGGGTGTTCCACGGCGGTACGAGCGTGGTGGGCAGGTCGAGCAGGCGCTGCGAGCGGATCCCGTCGCCGGGGCCCATGTGGGACACGTGGGCTCAGTGTGTCTGTCTGTGTGTCTGTGTGTGTGTATGTAGGTACCTGCGGGTGTTCCACGGCGGTGGCGAGCGTGGTGGGCAGGTCGAGCAGGCGCTGCGAGCGGATCCCGTCGCCGGGGCCCATGTGGGACACGTGGGCTCAGTGTGTCTGTCTGTGTGTCTGTGTGTGTGTATGTAGGTACCTGCGGGTGTTCCACGGCGGTGGCGAGCGTGGTGGGCAGGTCGGATCCCGTCGCCGGGGCCCATGTGGGACACGTGGGCTCAGTGTGTCTGTCTGTGTGTCTGTGTGTGTATGTAGGTACCTGCGGGTGTTCCACGGCGGTGGCGAGCGTGGTGGGCAGGTCGGATCCCGTCGCCGGGGCCCATGTGGGACACGTGGGCTCAGTGTGTCTGTCTGTGTGTCTGTGTGTGTGTATGTAGGTACCTGCGGGTGTTCCACGGCGGTGGCGAGCGTGGTGGGCAGGTCGAGCAGGCGCTGCGAGCGGATCCCGTCGCCGGGGCCCATGTGGGACACGTGGGCTCAGTGTGTCTGTCTGTGTGTCTGTGTGTGTGTATGTAGGTACCTGCGGGTGTTCCACGGCGGTGGCGAGCGTGGTGGGCAGGTCGAGCAGGCGCTGCGAGCGGATCCCGTCGC
Source organism: Maruca vitrata (assembly GCA_039566165.1). Classification (NCBI taxonomy): domain Eukaryota; kingdom Metazoa; phylum Arthropoda; class Insecta; order Lepidoptera; family Crambidae; genus Maruca; species Maruca vitrata. The sequence goes on from CM076940.1 coordinate 2,031,391, forward strand.
CGGGGCCCATGTGGGACACGTGGGCGAAGTTGCTAGGCGCCGAGATGAGACGGGAACGGCCTTGGGACCTGCGATAGGAGATGTCGGACATGTTTAAGAGACGAACAGATGGTGACCATTTCAGAGATATACGCAAAGTTGAAATGAATAAGTTGTATTTTCAAATGCTTCCAGGCCCCGGCAAATAAACAATTTTTATAGATAATTAGATGATAAGTAATTTTGTCCTACACAATTTTATGATAAAACTTACCGTTTCGCTCAAAAGTGCATAAAAATGATATTTGTGACATTTGACCTTCAATATTTATTTTTTTGCACACTTCGGATCGATGGGGACTTTTGACAGATTATTTGTAACATGTCTTCCCAAAATTCATGACAATTTATTTATTTATTTATTTATTTAGGAAAAAATACAGCTGTTTCTTAATACATTTGACTTAAGATAACTTAAAATAATACATCAGCAATTAACATTTTCCACTACAAGTTCATACATTTAGTGTTGTGTGACGAAATAACGCGAAAGGAAAGATTTCAATTTCAATTTTCAGCGATATTCGAATTAATGCAACCTTACCTGCCTACCCCTCTGGGAAAAAGGCGTGATTTTATGTATGTATGTATGTACCCCTAATTTTGATGCTAATTTGACAGGACAGAGCTCAGAACAGTTGACCAGGGGTCGGCAAGTAGTTTTAAGGGTGACATTGGAAAAATTTGAACACCATGGCTACTTATGTATGCTGATGATATCGCGCTGGTGGACTCGGACAGGGGACGGCTGGTGAGACGTGTTAACACATGGAAGGAATCGCTTGAGAACGGGGGTCTGAAACTCAACGTGGCGAAGACTGAGTACTTGGCCTGCAACACTACAGATCCCATGTCCGTCCGCATAGGCGAAGACACGGTCGAGCGCACGGACCGGTTCAAGTATCTGGGATCTGTACTCCACGCGAACGGCGACATCGACTCCGACGTCAAGGCACGCATTGCTGCTGCGTGGGATAAATGGCGGGAGGTGAGCGGCGTCACTTGCGACCCTAAAATGCCGGTTAAGCTGAAGGGACAGGTCTATAAATCCATCATTAGGCCTGTTCTCTTATATGGCAGTGAAGCATGGCCAGTACTTGAGCGGCACAAGCAGGAACTGCGGGTCACGGAGATGAAGATGCTGCGCTGGATGTCGGGAGTTACGCGAGCAGATCGCGTAAAGAACTCCCGTATTCGCGGCAGCCTTCATGTTCGAGACATCGCTGACAAATTGCAAGAGTGCCGCCTACGTTGGTACGGTCATGTTTTACGGAAACCGGCAAACTACGTAGGGAACAAGTGTCTAGCTATGTCGCTACCGCCAGGTCCCGGCAGAAGGGGAAGGCCCAAGAAGGCCTGGCTTGACGTCGTAGTGGATGACATGCGTGCCAACAAACTCTCCGTGAAGGATGCCGAAGACCGCGCGAAGTGGAGAGATAGAAGTAGGAAAGCGGACCCCGGGCTCCGCAAGGATGCAACCGGGAAAACGCGGAGATGATGATGATTGGAAAAATTTGAACGAAGTACAGAAAATATCCATAGCACTGTCAGTAAAATGTCAATAATAGGGTTAGTTTATTAGTTTCCCTTCGGGTACGGAACCTTAAAAACGAAGGATTCGTAAGTACAACCAAATATATTTTGGTAGAGTTAAAGGATAATAGATACTCACAGACGATTGTGTGCCTCGATGGCCTGGTGCGAAGGCTCCCGTATGGAGTAGCGGCGGCGCGCGCCCGGCGGCCCTATCGCCTCCGCGCTCAAAGGACCCGCTGCGACACACAACACATTTATTTATCAACTAGCGGCCGCCCGCGACTTTGTCCGCGTATTAATGGGTTTTAGTAGCAATGATGTATTAAAATAGCCTACATGCCTTGTAAAATTTGTTATTTATAAGTGAAAGTTCCGTCAACGTTCTCCCATAGTAAGTTCCCCCCCCCCCGGTCGAATTTTGGAAAAAAAAGTAGCGCTGGTGTCTTTCCAGTGTGCCAGCTACCTCCATACCAAGTTTTCAACAACTGACCAATAACAACGGTAAACCCAATGGGGGTTGAATTTAAAAAAAAAAAGTAGCCTATATGTTATTCCAGAGTGCCAGATACCATCATACCAAATTTCATGAAAATCGGTTCAGTCGTTTGACATGCTCAAACGACTGAACCGATTTTCAAAGAGTAACAAACATCCATACATCCATAAATACAAACTTTCACCTTTATAATATTAGTAAGGATTAGTAAGGATATTAAGAAAAACAGAAAATATTCAACTGCCTCACCGCGGCTCGGGGACTCGAACACCCGTCCTTCTGGGAATCGCGCCCAGGCGAGTATTACCATCACACCAGACCAGCAGATATGTATTATATGGTGTTCGTCGGCAGTGGCGGTCTTCGAGTCCGGGCCGCGGTGAGGCAGTTAAATTTTTACCTTTTTCTAAATATTAAAACTGCTAGTGCAAGCTTTAGCAAATATTTTTTTTTAATTTACATTTTTTTATTTTTCCACGCTGGCTTACATTTGCCCAAAACGCCAGTGTGTTTAAACATTATACATGTCAGAAACTTAAATTAAACATTGTCAAAGTATGTTTCAACATCAGCCCATATACGTCCCCACTGCTGGGGTACGGGCCTTCCCTAAATTAGGGCGATAAGGCCTTATTCGACTACGCTGGCTATTGCTGGCTATATGTTAACGGTAAGCAATAGGAGTGTGACTAGCAAAATAAATAAATAAATAAATAAAGCAGCTGCCTCAGGTAGGTAATGTAGGCCGCCGAACAGGTTTTTTCTGTTTGCGTTTGAGTGGCGCCCTGGATGGTTTAGATTCACATCAGCCCGGCAGACGGCGCTGATTGCTTGAAAAAGCATGTGATCTCGGAAACGGCCCTAACGATTTCGCTGATATTTGATATGTGGGGATTTTCGGAGACGAGAAATCGATCTGGCTCAGAGTTGGCGGGTCACTAGCGCTAGTGCTTGCCATACGAGTGGTCGCCAGTTCAAGCCACCAGGCACCAATGTGTTTTTCAAATTTGAAATTCATATGTAACCAGCCATTCGACGCTTTAACGGTGAAGGAAAACATCGTGAGGAAAACCTGCACACCTACGAAGAAATTCTAAGGTTGTGTAGTCGACCAACCCGCACTTGGCCAGCGTGGTCGACTCGCGGCCTGATCGCCCTAGTTTAGGGTAGGCCCTAGCCCCAGTAGGACGTATATAATAATAATAATAATGATTTATTCAGTTTTCCACAATGTTGCACTTAAATCTACTTATGAGTATAGCAAGGCAGTAAAAAGAATGTAGCAACAGCGGGGACTGGTGTCTAAACTAGGGAAACCCTGTGTCTTAGGTCACCAGGACCCCGCCCTACCTGAGTGACATGAGTAGTATACTCTATTACATAATAATGTTGATCTAATATAATTTTAACTGACAATCATGTATTTATACAGAAATGACAAATCATTGAAAACAATCAAATAACAAACAATTATTCAATATATTTTTATATGGGGTGATGATGATGATGATACGTTACCGGTGAGCAGCGGCCTCAGGTAGATGATGTAGGGCGCGGCGTCGCCGCTGAACGGGAACCCGTTCCCTCCCGAGCCGCCCACCGCGCACACCCAGCCGCACTCGTCCAATGGGCGAGCGTTCGCTGCGAATAGAATAGAAAAGAATAGATTTTTTATTTGCACGAATGTGGTACATATAACAGGATATTGTAAAATTCCCACGGGAACGGAGGTAACAGGGAAAAAAACTTTTGTATCAAAAAATCTAAACCGCGTAAGATGGATGATTGAGATTTGGCATGCAGGTTCCCTAATGAACGCAAAGCTTACTTGCAACGCGATATTACAAAATTCTCAGGGGAACGGGAGTTATTGGGAAACAATTTCTGTATGTTAAATCCTGTAGGCCACGCAAACGAAGTCGCGGGCACAGCTAGTCATAAATTATATATATCCTATACTAATATTATAAAACAGAGGAGTTTGTTTGATCACGCAAACAAACAAACAAACAATTCATCGAAGCAATAATAAACTTATTATCCACACTTTTTTTTTCTAAGGAATAGGCCTAATTAATATTTTAATTATAACTCACGTATATTGATGGTCTGCACCCATTCGCCCGACTCGATGTCATAGATGTCTATGTGCGTCGTCGTGAATATCAACAGGTGTGTTTCGTTAATGGCTGAAAACAAATAAACGTTATTAGTAAAAGAATATACATACTCTTAAAGTTATATTTATAGAGGACATTAGTATACACTAATGTCCTCTATAAATATCACTTTTACAATTTTTTATACAGTTATATTTAAGTACTAAATCTACAGTATATATATTTGCGATTTTATAACCTGGCTAACACCCCTAGTACATTTAAGCAACGTTTGCCTGAGGGCGCCCCTTAACGGGGCTCGGATCTCGGCTCAGGGCGTTGCTGGGACGGTCCCTAATGCGGACGTAGGTTTGGGGAGAGAGACGACCCGGCACGTGCCGGTTTCGGGTAGTGAAAAAAGAGACGCGGAAATTGAAGGGCGGTTTCGCGACGTTCTAGGCTCCCTCCGGGAAGATCGGACTGTTATTTATGTTTGGTTATTTTTTGTATTGAAATTAATATTTGTAATGTTATTCAAAATTATCACAATGACTCGTCTAAAAATAGCAAATACGCAATGTTTATGTTTAAGTATATATTAAGTTCAGTTAGTTAAATTTCATTTTAAAATTTGTAAAATTTTTGTGATTTTTTTTCTTTTATAAGAAACAAAAAAATTGTTAATTTGATTTTTCAAAAATAAGGGGGGTGGTGTAGTGGTGACACACTTCCCCATACGTAGGTAGGTTTATTATTATAAAAGTAGATCGTAAGTCTAAACTAGGACAGTTTCAATATATTATCAAAAAGTGAATCATCTTTTATTATCGTCTCCCGGTCCCATCTGCATCCACTACTGTAAAGTGTTAGTCTGTCTGTCGCGAGTTGTTGGGCCAACGTGATGGGGTCATCGAGGTCCAGGAGGATATTCCTAGCGCGCGTAGGAGCGCGTGGGCCTCAGTGCCTGTTCTACGATTTTTGGGCGATTTCGATCGCGGCGATATCGCTGCGATTAAATAATCGCCGCAAGCTCGCCGCGATCACGCCGCGATCTCGCCGCGATTTCGTGGCGTTAACGCCTCATTCAACTTACCCGCCTAGCGCATGCGCCGCATTCTACAGCGCAGGTCCGTTCATGTTGGAAATATGAACGCAGCACGCGGCGAAATCGCCCAAAAATAGCTAGGTATGAACACGCTGTCGTGAGGACCGGAGCAGGTCCCCCCTCCCCTCCGCTAGGAGCTCGTGCTCACCGTGGTGCTGCGGCGTGGCGGTGTACATGAGCTCGGTGTCGCGCGCGCGCAGCCCGGCGCGGTCCACGTACAGCGCCAGCGTGCTGAACACCAGCAGCGCGTCCGCCGAGCGCGGGACGGTATAGGAGCTCGTGCTCACCGTGGTGCTGCGGCGTGGCGGTGTACATGAGCTCGGTGTCGCGCGCGCGCAGCCCGGCGCGGTCCACGTACAGCGCCAGCGTGCTGAACACCAGCAGCGCGTCCGCCGAGCGCGGGACGGTATAGGACCTCGTGCTCACCGTGGTGCTGCGGCGTGGCGGTGTACATGAGCTCGGTGTCGCGCGCGCGCAGCCCGGCGCGGTCCACGTACAGCGCCAGCGTGCTGAACACCAGCAGCGCGTCCGCCGAGCGCGGGACGGTATAGGACCTCGTGCTCACCGTGGTGCTGCGGCGTGGCGGTGTACATGAGCTCGGTGTCGCGCGCGCGCAGCCCGGCGCGGTCCACGTACAGCGCCAGCGTGCTGAACACCAGCAGCGCGTCCGCCGAGCGCGGGACGGTATAGGACCTCGTGCTCACCGTGGTGCTGCGGCGTGGCGGTGTACATGAGCTCGGTGTCGCGCGCGCGCAGCCCGGCGCGGTCCACGTACAGCGCCAGCGTGCTGAACACCAGCAGCGCGTCCGCCGAGCGCGGCACCGGCGCGCAGGCGAGCGGCCGCGCGCCCGAGTGCGACAGGAACACGTTCACTTGGTTCTCGGGGTGAACGAGAGCTGTGGATAGAAATTAAACCATCAGATTACACTGCGAAGGTAATAATGAACAGTGGTATAAAGAACAGAAGTACATTAAAAAAGGGGCGCGCGCCCGAGTGGGATAGGAACACGCTCACTTGGTTCTCGGGATGTACGAGCGCTGTGGACAGAGATTAATCTATCAGAATACACTGCGAAGGTAATATCGGGTCGGGCGCTGGGTCGGTTCGTCGGCGGGTGTACGTACAGACGGCGGGGCGGCGCGGGTCGGCGGGTGTACGTACAGACGGCGGGGCGGCGCGGGTCGGGCGCCGGGTGTACGTACAGACGGCGGGGCGGCGGGTGTACGTACAGACGGCGGGGCGGCGCGGGTCGGGCGCCGGGTGTACGTACAGACGGCGGGGCGGCGCGGGGCGGCGGGTGTACGTACAGACGGCGGGGCGGCGCGGGGCGGCGGGTGTACGTACAGACGGCGGGGCGGCGCGGGTCGGCGGGTGTACGTACAGACGGCGGGGCGGCGCGGGTCGGGCGCCGGGTGTACGTACAGACGGCGGGGCGGCGGGTGTACGTACAGACGGCGGGGCGGCGCGGGTCGGCGGGTGTACGTACAGACGGCGGGGCGGCGCGGGTCGGGCGCCGGGTGTACGTACAGACGGCGGGGCGGCGGGTGTACGTACAGACGGCGGGGCGGCGCGGGTCGGGCGCCGGGTGTACGTACAGACGGCGGGGCGGCGCGGGGCGGCGGGTGTACGTACAGACGGCGGGGCGGCGCGGGTCGGCGGGTGTACGTACAGACGGCGGGGCGGCGCGGGGCGGCGGGTGTACGTACAGACGGCGGGGCGGCGCGGGTCGGCGGGTGTACGTACAGACGGCGGGGCGGCGCGGGTCGGGCGCCGGGTGTACGTACAGACGGCGGGGCGGCGCGGGGCGGCGGGTGTACGTACAGACGGCGGGGCGGCGCGGGTCGGGCGCCGGGTGTACGTACAGACGGCGGGGCGGCGCGGGGCGGCGGGTGTACGTACAGACGGCGGGGCGGCGCGGGTCGGCGGGTGTACGTACAGACGGCGGGGCGGCGCGGGGCGGCGGGTGTACGTACAGACGGCGGGGCGGCGCGGGGCGGCGGGTGTACGTACAGACGGCGGGGCGGCGCGGGTCGGCGGGTGTACGTACAGACGGCGGGGCGGCGCGGGTCGGGCGCGGGTGTACGTACAGACGGCGGGGCGGCGCGGGGCGGCGGGTGTACGTACAGACGGCGGGGCGGCGCGGGTCGGGCGCGGGTGTACGTACAGACGGCGGGGCGGCGCGGGGCGGCGGGTGTACGTACAGACGGCGGGGCGGCGCGGGTCGGCGGGTGTACGTACAGACGGCGGGGCGGCGCGGGGCGGCGGGTGTACGTACAGACGGCGGGGCGGCGCGGGGCGGCGGGTGTACGTACAGACGGCGGGGCGGCGCGGGTCGGCGGGTGTACGTACAGACGGCGGGGCGGCGCGGGTCGGGCGGCGGGTGTACGTACAGACGGCGGGGCGGCGCGGGTCGGCGGGTGTACGTACAGACGGCGGGGCGGCGCGGGTCGGGCGGCGGGTGTACGTACAGACGGCGGGGCGGCGCGGGTCGGCGGGTGTACGTACAGACGGCGGGGCGGCGGGTGTACGTACAGACGGCGGGGCGGCGCGGGTCGGGCGCGGGTGTACGTACAGACGGCGGGGCGGCGCGGGTCGGCGGGTGTACGTACAGACGGCGGGGCGGCGCGGGTCGGCGGGTGTACGTACAGACGGCGGGGCGGCGCGGGGCGCCGGGTGTACGTACAGACGGCGGGGCGGCGCGGGTCGGCGGGTGTACGTACAGACGGCGGGGCGGCGGGTGTACGTACAGACGGCGGGGCGGCGCGGGTCGGGCGCGGGTGTACGTACAGACGGCGGGGTGGTCGGCGGCGGGGCGGCGCGGGTCGGCGGGTGTACGTACAGACGGCGGGGTGGTCGGCGGCGGGGCGGCGCGGGGCGGCGGGTGTACGTACAGACGGCGGGGCGGCGCGGGTCGGCGGGTGTACGTACAGACGGCGGGGTGGTCGGCGGCGGGGCGGCGCGGGGCGGCGGGTGTACGTACAGACGGCGGGGCGGCGCGGGTCGGCGGGTGTACGTACAGACGGCGGGGTGGTCGGCGGCGGGGCGGCGCGGGTCGGCGGGTGTACGTACAGACGGCGGGGTGGTCGGCGGCGGGGCGGCGCGGGGCGGCGGGTGTACGTACAGACGGCGGGGCGGCGCGGGGCGGCGGGTGTACGTACAGACGGCGGGGCGGCGCGGGGCGGCGGGTGTACGTACAGACGGCGGGGCGGCGCGGGTCGGCGGGTGTACGTACAGACGGCGGGGTGGTCGGCGGCGGGGCGGCGCGGGTCGGCGGGTGTACGTACAGACGGCGGGGTGGTCGGCGGCGGGGCGGCGCGGGTCGGCGGGTGTACGTACAGACGGCGGGGTGGTCGGCGGCGGGGCGGCGCGGGGCGGCGGGTGTACGTACAGACGGCGGGGCGGCGCGGGGCGGCGGGTGTACGTACAGACGGCGGGGTGGTCGGCGGCGGGGCGGCGCGGGTCGGGCAGCTGGTGCGCGGCGAAGCCCCCGCGGTACCCGAGCACGAGGCGGCCGCGCGCGAGCTGCACGCTGAGCACGGCGCTGGGCGCGCGCAGCTCGGCCACGCGGCAGCGCCGCGCCGCCGTGCGGGTGATCTCGTACACGTTCACCACGTACGTGTTCTGTGAGAGATGAAACAAGTTATACTTACTAAAAAATTCAACAAAAAAAACAACAAGTCATGATAATGTAGTGGTGTGACACGCCTCCCCATACAAATGTAGGTTAAGTATTATATAAGTAGTGTTCAAAAAGGTTTTGTTCTTCGTATTGTTTTATAAATGTCAGTTATATCAGGCCAGCAATGTTTTTGTATTCTAGTTCTAGATTTGATATTTTGAATCAAACTGTTAGTTTTAGTTTAATAATAGATGGAACTATCCATTTTATATCGCGCATGCGTTTTGTTTTCTCCGTCCTATATGTATAGCCGAGAGGCATGTTCAAAATGTTCGCACTTCAATAAAACTAAGGTCTCTATACAACCTGTTTTATTCAGTAGATTTGGGCCTATAGGAGTTTTTACACATACTTAAAAAATTTAAACTGAAACAAAATAAGTCATGATAATATGACGTGCAAGCCAGTGTTATAATTTCCCTTATATCGTCATTGGCATCATTGAGTTTCATAATGTCATAATTGTCATAATTTTCACAAATTTCATAATTTTCACAACTTTCATAATTTTCACAACTTTCATAATTTTCACAACTTTCATAATTTTCACAACTTTCATAATTTTCACAACTTTCATAATTTTCACAACTTTCATAACTTTCCCAACTTTCGTCCTCACCTGCCGCTTACACACGACCGCGAACCCGTGCGCGTCGGCGTGCAGCTCGCCGGCGGCGATGTCCACCGCGCCCTTCGACTCGGCCAGCTTCACGCACTCCACCTCGGCGCACTCCAGCGCGCGGTACGGGACCAGGCGCACGTGCCGCCCGCGGCCCGCTATCACCACTGGAATATGGGAATAAACACACTAATAAATCTATACTAATATTATAAAGCTGAAGAGTTTGTTTGTTTGTTTGTTTGTTTGTTTGTTTGTTTGTTTGAACGCGCTAATCTCAGGAACTACTGGTTCGATTTGAAAAAATCTTTTTGCGTTGTATAGACCATTTATCGAGGAAGGCTTTAGGCTATATAACATCACGCTGCGACCAATAGGAGCAAAGATACAATGGAAAATGTGTAAAAAACGGGGGAAACGCGAACGAAGTCGCTGACACAGCTAGTAAATAAATAAATATCTAGGACGTTTCCACACACGGTCATCTGACCCCAAACTGAGCAGAGCTTGTACTATAGGTGTCAGAGACCGATATACATAGGACGAGGCGCACGTGCCGCCCGCGGCCCGCTATCACCACTGGAATATGGGAATATCGATGGCCCCACCGAATAAACGTGCATGTGAAAAACGTCAATTTTACAGGAGAGAATAAAAACGTTTAATCCTTACTATCTCGGGTATTATTATAGGTAGGTTAAAACAATGTATAATGAAATTAAAGATAAAAAAATAATCTTTTAGCTGATATAATTTATTTTAAGGAATAGTCGTTAATTTAGTCAATAATCAAGAAAATCCATATTATACAATTACTCGAGTGAAATTAGAGTAGTCAGTTGACTGTTATAGATCATTACACGTTTATTCGTGTGAATTTAAACGATGTTGATGAACATAACGCAATGATACACTATTATTCTAGGGAAATCACGCGTCTTTTGATGGCGGCTGCAATTGTTTGCACGCTTGTATTACAGAAATATTTGGTGATCTATGGATGGTAATAAAAATTACATTTATATTCGTGTCATTAAGTAAGCTTTACAATGTGTTATGCATATTAACATTATGAATACACGCCATGTAATTGCATAATCTTTATAGGGAAAATGAACAAAACTTCTGTTTTTATATATTATTTTTATTTATTATCATAATAATAACAATGAAACTATTTTTTATAATAATCAGCCTTTGACATTCATAGAGATATTTCTCATTACTGTAGAAATTGAGCAAAAATCAACAAAAAAAAAAAACAGCTTATCTTATAAGCATTTTGAGAACTAAATAAATTCCAACATAATCTTTATAAAATTGCTGCCCACTGCTGAGCATAGGCCTCTTCCGAAGCATTCCAACAAAACCCAGCGATTTTCACCAGGTCGTCGGTCCATCTGGTAGGTGGTCGTCCCACACTGCGCTTTCCAGTACGTGGCCTGCACTCTAGGATCTTTCGGCCCAAACGACCGTCCAATCTTCGTGCTATGTGGCCGTCCCATTGCCACTTCAGTTTGCTAATCTGGTGGGTTATGTCAGCAAGTTTGGTTCTTCTACGGATCTCCTCATTTCTGATTCGATCACGTAGAGAAATGCCGAGCATAGCCCTCTCCATAGCTCTCTGCGCGACATTGAGCCTTATAAAAAGATCTTTTGTGAAGCACCACGTCTCAGCGCCGTAAGTCATCACAGGTACCAATGTGTGGTTGTACACCTTTGTCTTGAGACACTGAGGTATTTTGGACGAGAACACGTTGTGCAATTTCCCGAACGCTGCCCAGCCGATTTGCAGCGGCCTACAGACCTCTCTCTCTAAAGTTGATTTTCCTAAACGGATTGCCTGTCCGAGGTAGATATATTCGTCCACAATTTCGAGAGTAAAGTTCCCAACAGTTTGTACGGTGTGTGCAACATGGGCATTAAACATATTTTTTTTTTATCCATGTTCATTCTAAGAACCACTTGTTAGGAAACTTTATCGAGGTCATCGAGCATTTGTCCTAGATCTTCCAGCGACTCGGCCATGACTACGATGTCATCAGCAAATAGAAGGTGAGTGATGTATTTTGCCTTGCCAATAATATTGATACCAAGTTCTTGCCATTCCAGCAGCTTAAAGGAATCCTCCAGAGCAGCCTGCAGTAAACAGTTTCGGAGATATGACAACTACCTGTCGTACTTCTCTTTGTAAGGGAATTTCCTTCGTGCGATTTTCCTGTACTCGGACTGACATGGTGGCGCTGTTATACAAACACTTCAACACTTCAATGTACCGATAATCTACACGGTATCGCTGTGAGGATCTAAGAACCGCCCAAATTTCGACGGAATCGAAGGCTTTTTCATAGTCCACGAACGCTAAGCATAGTGGCCGATTATACTCCTCCGTGTTCTGTATAATCTGTATAGCCTTTTCGGGAACCGGCTTGTTCGGAAGGCTGGAAGTCATCAAGCCTGCGTTCGAGACGATTCGTGATGACTCTAGAGAACAGCTTGTAGACATGGCTTAGCAGTGTTATGGGCCGGTAGTTCCACAGTAAGGTTTTGTCACCTTTTTTGAAGAACAAGACCACAACACCCCTGTTCCATGCTTCTGGCGTTTTGCCGTCGAGCGGGAAGAAATAAAAGAGTTTCTGAGGGACTTTTAGTACCGGTGTTCCACCCGCTTTCAGGAGCTCTGTAGTGATTCCATCCTCACCCGGTGTCTTGTTTTTCTTAAGTTGTTTGAGAGCCATTCTTATCTCATACAGGCTGATGTCCGGGATGTCTTCGGTATAGTGTCGGGTTAGCTTGGCTCTGGGGTCTGTCGCCACAATAGCTGGCTCAGCACAGACCGAGGTATATAACTACCCATAGAACCTCTCTATCTCCCGTAGCAACTCTGACTTGTTTGACGTCACGCGTCCATCTTCAGTCTTCAGCTTTGTCAGTTGGCTTTGCCCAATAGACGCGTCTCTTGCGAACACTTTGGAGCCTTGGTTCCGCTTAATTGTCTCCTTAATACGCTGGGTATTAAAGGAGCGTAAATCATGTCGCAGAGACTTCCTAATCAGTCTATTCAGCTGCCTATATGACTCAGCTTCATCCGAAGTTTTCAGCGTCAAAAAACGTCGACTAGCAATGAGGTGTCGGGTATGGTCGGATAGATTTTTGAGGTCTTTTTTTTACGGTGGCTTTTGAAAAACTTGGACCGTACCGTATGAACAGTTTCAGTTTACAGCCTGCTATTTATATCTTCCACTGATGAACAGCAGTCCAACCATTGAAAGCGATTCGACAGTTCAAGCTGAAAGTTCTCGGGGTTTCTGATATGTGCCTTCGATGGTCGGAGCGCCTTCACCAGACGCGTTCTTTCCAGTTTGACGTTGATATTCAATGTGTCTCTAACGATACGGTGATCACTTCCGGTTTTAATCCTGTTGATCACAGAGACGTCGTTGAAAAGACGTTTCCTAATGGTCATGATGTAGTCTCTCATTTTTAGTTCAGCCGTTCGGACCCAACCAGGTCCATTTTCTGTGCGGCGACTTTCGGAAGAATGAATTCTTCATAAAAAGTCCTTCTTTCTCCATAGAGTCAGCTATCATCTGTCCCCTGAGATTCCGATGTTTATATCCAAATCGTCCCACTTTCAGCTCACCATCGCTTCTACGGCCCAGCTTTGCATTGAAGTCTCCCATTACAACAGTGAAATGTGTTTTGGAGCTATGTATGGCCCCTACTAATGTCCTCATACAGCTTCCACTTCAACACTTTGTATTCTTACGCCGTCACCACACGGCTGGTGCTTGATTTATAGCAATAAATTATAAAACTTATCTATTATTACCCTGCGAAACCCGATTGCAAAAATTGATTGTCGTTTATATTTGGTTAAGGCACTTTTACTCTACTTTTTATTTTATTAAGAATAATGAAATACTGGTGCTTGATTTATAGCAATAAATTATAAAACTTATCTATTTTGGTAAGAAACAATGCAAAATTATTTGCTAAGTTACTTCTCGTGCAAAACACATTACTCAAAAAAGGACCAAAAAAATATACACGAATAAACGTGCAAACGCATATTGCCTATACTTAACAACAAAGAACTAACAATATCAAACGTTTTGCTGTTTATACACGTTTATTCTTGTGAAACAGAGAGAGTATGAAGCATGTAATAAAATAGTCACTTAAAATAATATTCTTGGGACAAAAAAATATATTATTTCCGTGGAAAAAAGGTTTTTAATGCAATTACAGGCTTGTTTATGATCAAAAAATTCTAAAAAAAATTAGGGAGGTAGAGGAGAGGCTAATGTAACGAAATACCAAAAAAAAATTTTTTTGTGCAATGGCTATTACACGTTTATTCGGTGGGGCCATCGATATACACACACTAATAAATAAATACTAGCGGCCGCCCGCGACTTTGTCCGCGTATTAATGGGTTTAAGTAGCAAGGATGTATTAAAATAGCGTACATGCCTTGTAAAATTTGTTATTTATTAGTGAAAGTTCCGTCAACGTTCTCCCATAGTACGTCCAGAGTGCCAGCTACCATCATACCAAATTTCATGAAAATCGGTTCAGTCGTTTGAGCGTGAAAGAGTAACAAACATACATCCATACATCCATACATACAAACTTTCACCATTATAATATTAGTAAAGATTTAGGACCAGTGGCGTAACCATACCCGTTGAAGTCCGTGGCAAAATTCTTCGGATGGGGCCCCGTGCACACCACGTTCTTTTTTTTACCTTAATGTGTATGTGTGTTGGCAATTGAGATTCTGCTATGACCGGGGGTCCCTTTCGGCTGGGGCCCCCTACCCGGTGGGGGCCCGTGGCATTTTGCCGACTTGCCACCCTGTAGTTACGCCACTGTTTAGGACGTTTCCACACACGGTCATCTGACCCCAAACTAAGCAGAGCTTGTCAGAGACCGATAAACATACATAGATATTTTTAAATACATACTTATATAAATAATCACACCCAGACACGGAACAAACACCGATTTTCATCACACAAATATTTGTCCCGAGTGGGAATCGAACCCACGACTCTTGGAACCGCCAGCCAGGGTCACTAACCACTGTTCCACCGAGCCAGTCAAAAATATACTGTAGGTTTACTGTAATAAGGCGTCCGACCGATTTCATCCATTGCGGCCGATCTTAATTGAGATCAGCCAAGCTCACAGGTGTGCGCAAACACAAGTGCACTCTCTATGGACTAATTACTCTTATAATTCAGTGAGACGGCAATCCGACATGACCGACGAGAGATCGGGCGCAGGACCACCGGCTTAAAGTGCTTTCCGAGGCACGGGCGTTCAACCGCCAACTTCTTAACTCCGGGCTGAGTAATTTCGTCCCCTCCGACGCACACGCGTTAGCCTCTGATGTTGATGATGGTACAGTCACCGGCTCACTGACCTAGCAGCTGATGGGCCGATGTTGATGATGGTACAGTCACTGACCTAGCAGCTGATGGGCTGATGTTGATGATGGTACAGTCACTGACCTAGCAGCTGATGGGCTGATGTTGATGATGGTACAGTCACCGGCTCACTGACCTAGCAGCTGATGGGCTGATGTTGATGATGGTACACTCACTGACCTAGCAGCTGATGGGCTGATGTTGATGATGGTACACTCACTGACCTAGCAGCTGATGGGCTGATGTTGATGATGGTACACTCACTGACCTAGCAGCTGATGGGCCGATGTTGATGATGGTACAGTCACTGACCTAGCAGCTGATGGGCTGATGTTGATGATGGTACAGTCACTGACCTAGCAGCTGATGGGCTGATGTTGATGATGGTACAGTCACTGACCTAGCAGCTGATGGGCTGATGTTGATGATGGTACACTCACTGACCTAGCAGCTGATGGGCTGATGTTGATGATGGTACACTCACTGACCTAGCAGCTGATGGGCCGATGTTGATGATGGTACAGTCACTGACCTAGCAGCTGATGGGCTGATGTTGATGATGGTACACTCACTGACCTAGCAGCTGATGGGCTGATGTTGATGATGGTACAGTCACTGACCTAGCAGCTGATGGGCTGATGTTGATGATGGTACACTCACTGACCTAGCAGCTGATGGGCTGATGTTGATGATGGTACAGTCACTGACCTAGCAGCTGATGGGCTGATGTTGATGATGGTACAGTCACTGACCTAGCAGCTGATGGGCTGATGTTGATGATGGTACAGTCACTGACCTAGCAGCTGATGGGCTGATGTTGATGATGGTACACTCACTGACCTAGCAGCTGATGGGCTGATGTTGATGATGGTACAGTCACTGACCTAGCAGCTGATGGGCTGATGTTGATGATGGTACAGTCACTGACCTAGCAGCTGATGGGCTGATGTTGATGATGGTACACTCACTGACCTAGCAGCTGATGGGCTGATGTTGATGATGGTACACTCACTGACCTAGCAGCTGATGGGCTGATGTTGATGATGGTACAGTCACTGACCTAGCAGCTGATGGGCTGATGTTGATGATGGTACAGTCACTGACCTAGCAGCTGATGGGCTGATGTTGATGATGGTACACTCACTGACCTAGCAGCTGATGGGCTGATGTTGATGATGGTACAGTCACTGACCTAGCAGCTGATGGGCTGATGTTGATGATGGTACACTCACTGACCTAGCAGCTGATGGGCTGATGTTGATGATGGTACAGTCACTGACCCTAGCAGCTGATGGGCTGATGTTGATGATGGTACAGTCACTGACCTAGCAGCTGATGGGCTGATGTTGATGATGGTACACTCACTGACCTAGCAGCTGATGGGCTGATGTTGATGATGGTACAGTCACTGACCTAGCAGCTGATGGGCTGATGTTGATGATGGTACACTCACTGACCTAGCAGCTGATGGGCCGATGTTGATGATGGTACACTCACTGACCTAGCAGCTGATGGGCTGATGTTGATGATGGTACAGTCACCGGCTCACTGACCTAGCAGCTTATGGGCTGATGTTGATGATGGTACAGTCACCGGCTCACTGACCCACAGATACACACAAACACACAGACACGTACACACACATTCATAGTATAGCTTGATGTGCGCTCACTGTACCTAGTTTAATTATCATCTAAAACTACACTTAATGTAATATTGTGTTAAGGAAGAGTGGCCCCTTCTGGCACAGGTGCTTCCTGCACTTAATAGAAGAGGTCAATCCTTGATTATTGTCAAAGACCGTTTGTGATGAAATAAACGGTTTATTTATTTATTTACCCCGTAGAAACGGGGGCCCTTCCGTCCAGCGGACTGGCCAACTCGGACCCGCACAGCTCAATACCAATGCGAGACTCCACGCCTTGTCTCGTTATTGCCGCAGCAGTGGTCTCCTCTTTAAGCGGGCTTTCAGGGTGAGTGCGACAGGCTCAATATGGTCTATTGTGCCTGTCGCCCTCATATTTGGATCTCACTACCGCTTTCCATCAGGTGGAGTGAGGTCATCTTGTTAGCTCATTATAAAATAAAAAAAAAAATTACCCAGCAGCTGCTCCGCGGCGACGTACAGCACCTTGGCGACGGGCGCGTGCTGGCGGCGCGGCGTGAGCTCGGCCCGCTCGGGATCCAGGAGCAAAGTGAGCTCTCGATCGCGCGCTGTCACGCCGTAGACTCTGTAAAGCGCCGCCGCTAGTTGGCGCTGGCGCCCCGTTGCTCCCAATAGCTGATAGGTGGCGCTGGCGTCGCAATATTCCGACATATATATATGCTAACCTGGCGTCCCCGGGCCGCTAGTCGCGCCTCTACTTCTGTAAAACGCCGCCGCTAGTTGGCGCTGGCGTCCCGTTGCTACCAATGGCGCTGGCGTCGCAATATTCCTACATATTTATTTACTAGCTGTGCCAGCGACTTCGTTCGCGTTTCCCCCGTTTTTTACACATTTTCCATTGTATCTTTGCTCCTATTGGTCGCAGCGTGTTGTTATATAGCCTAAAGCCTTCCTCGATAAATGGTCTATGCAACGCAAAAAGATTTTTTCAAATCGAACCAGTAGTTCCTGAGATTAGCGCGTTCAAACAAACAAACAAACAAACTCTTCAGCTTTATAATATTAGTATAGATTTATTTACCCAGCAGCTGCTCCGCGGCGACGTACAGCACCTTGGCGACGGGCGCGTGCTGGCGGCGCGGCGTGAGCTCGGCCCGCTCCGGGTCCAGGAGCGCGAGCCCGGCGTCCCCCCCGACGCACACGCGGGAGCCCTCGATGACGCACGCGCATAGGGCGCCGCGGAGCGCCGACGCCGCCGGCCCGGAGCCCTCGACTAGGACGCATGCGCTGTACACCTGGGCGATGAGATGGAAAAATTTATCTTCGATATCCGGCTCGAAGGACCAACAGTAAAGGAAATGGGGTTTAAACACGTAATCTAAGCGTTCAACGAGGACGAACGCGATGTACACCTGAGCAATAAGATGGAAAAAATTTATTCTCTTCGATATCCGGCTCGAAGGACCAGCAGTAAAAGAAATAGGATTTAAACACGTAATCTAAGCCTCCAACGAGGACGAACGCGATGTACACCTGAGCAATAAGATGGAAAAAAATCATTCTCTTCGATATCCAGCTCGAAGGACCAGCAGTAAAAGAAATAGGATTTAAACACGTAATCTAAGCCTCTAACGAGGACGAACGCGATGTACGACTGAGCAATAATGGAAAAATTACTGTCTTTCATTCTGTTCGACAACCGGATCGAAGGACCACCAGTAAAATATATGGGATTTAAACGCGGAATCTGAGCCTTCAACGATGTACACCTGAGCAACAATGGACAAATTACTGTCTTTCATTCTGTTCGATATCTGGCTCAAAGGACCAAAAGAAATGTAAATACCACACGGAGTCCGAGTTCTCAACGAGGACGTACTCGCCGTTCACTTGAACAAGATAACATTAGAAAAATTACATAATGCCTTTCATCCTGTTCGACAACCGGCTCGAAGGACCAACAGTTAAATAAATGTGATTTGAATTGAATTTATGGTGGCAATATAGTTGCCAGAGCCTTATATTGGATTAAAACAGTGTACTCACGCATTTGTCAGGCAGATTATTCCTCTTGAGTATTCTATGTAGTTCGCTGAGAGCAACCACCCATTTCGTCTTCTCAGACTCGGACTCGGCTAACATAAGTGTATGAGATCGTTTGCCCCCTTCCAATTGTGACGTTGATATCTGCAACATAAACATATTTTATGAGTACACTTGTTACGTATCCACGCCACCACCGAGCGAGCAAGGTGTCGAAATCAGCGGATGGACTTCGCACAGCGAACAACGTGACCTGCAGAGAATCACGAGGCACCGAAATGCAGCGCCAGCACCTCGGCTACGCACACTTCAACATTCGATCGTCACAATTAACCCCATTTCACCTTTTCCTTTATCCACTTAACATTTGTTAGATCAGTGTGGTTCTGACATCGAACCCATTCACACCTAGGTTAGTTAGATTTTAGTAACTATTTTAAATGTAATTTTTATAATATAGTGTTTAAGATCGAAACCCTTCGTTTCTCTGCCTCCTCCAGCTGTGGAAAATATAATTCACTTCACATCATAGTAAAGTATTTAGGTGCCGTCACAAGATGTTATTATTGACAGATGACAGTAATATTTAAATAAAATTTCATAAAAACATAAATTTGATACAAATATTTTCACAATATTCATCATGCTCGAGTTTTTAAAGAAAAAAATTAACTAATGATAATCATGAAACCTTTAAAATCTTGAAATAATGAAAATATGAAATAATGAGCAAATGTAAAGACATGTAAAATGCCTTATGAAATATATGGAAATATAAAATAACAAAAAATATACACATTAAGGACCCAATTCAACAACTTAACTTCTTATCGGTACTCACCCTAAATATATATCACACAACATCACATACATTGATCTAATTCCATGGCCACTTAAGCAATTGTGTTACAGATATCAGAATCAACAGTAGATACTTGAATATCTATGTAAAGAAAACCATACTTTTCTTTAATTTTATTTTCATAAGTTTTATTTTCATAAATTTTCCTAAAACGTCAAACGTCATACGTCATACGTCATGCCGTTAAAATGTAGCGGTTAAATTAAATTGTTAAATTATTTCTAATGTGATTTAGGAACAGACATTGTAAAATAACATTAAATGTCGTTTCTCTCCTTACAGGTATGTAAGATTTATCGTAATTACTTTTATTTAATGTAATAGTTGTAACATGTAAACTAATGAAATAAAACTCTCCTTACAGAGAAACTCAATTGTGTTTAATTGACACCTATATCACAGAAAAACATATATTGGATAATTTATCTTATAAAACGACATTTATTGTCAGAAAAATGGAGAAGTTGAAATTTGCGTTTCAACTAAAACCATCAATAGATGGAAAGTCAAACAGCACGGCCGTAATCTCTATAACTACAGAAGATGGAAAAGTTTTTCTTATTCCTGAAGAACATCAAGCAATTTCACTTCACAAACAGATCCAAGCGACGAAAACCTTCGCTACGGTGAAGAATACGTTAAAGAAAAGATATCAATCTAGAAATGTTTGGATAAAACTTACAGAGGATATACAAAACACATATGTTGATGAAGAGGGTAACATGATTTTTCAAGACGAATTTCTGGAAGAAACTACCCTAGAACAAGCTACAACTACAAAAAAGTGTTCAGAAGATTCTATAGTGAAGATATTAGAAAAATTAGTTGAAGGCCAGAAAAACAAAGATAAACAAAGTATTAAAAAGGTAGCAGAGAGGTTTGTACTTGAAAAATTTGATGGAAAAAATGCAGGCGCTTGTCAATGGATAGAAGTTTTTGAAAAAGAATGTGCAAGGTTCAATATAATAAATGACGAAGATAAAATTGAAACCTTCAGATTGTTTCTAGAAAAGTCATGCATTGATTGGTATTCGTCTATGATGATTAAGTTTAGTTTGAAATCTGATTGGTCAGACTGGAAATCAAACTTTTTACAAACCTATGCCAATAAAGGGTGGTCTACTAGCAAGTATGCTTTATCTTTCAAATATCAGTATGGATCTTTATTAGAGTATGCAGTGAAAAAAGAAAGACTGTTACTGGAAATTAGAAAAACAATGGATGAAGGAACACTAATCGATATAATTGCCGCTGGTTTGCCAGATTTTATAACAGATAAAATTAATAAAGAAGAAATTGTACACACAAGAGACTTATTTAATGAACTTGGGCGATTAGAACATTTGGTTTTGAGGAAAAAAAATATTAAAAAGAAAGAAGATGGTAAACTGACAAAAGAAAAATGTACTATTTGTGAAAAGTTGAAGAAAGGTATACGCTATCATTCAGAAGACTCCTGTTGGTTTAAAACAAAAGTTAATACAGAAAGAGATAAGAACCAAATTAAGCTAATCAATAACTCCGAATTGGAATGTGAATTACAGTGTGAAGACCAAAAACTAATAGTGCCGCCATTAATCAAAATAAAATTAATATTGAATAAAAATGTTGAAGTATTTGGCATCTACGACTCAGGATCTAACGTCTCATTGATAAATTCAAGATTGTTGAAGATAACTAAACAAGGAGCCAATAATTCCAGCAATACCAATTTAAAAACGATTAATGGCGTTAAAAAAGCGAAAGGCATTATTACCCTGGATGTAACCATTTTTGATGTGGAAAAAAGAATGAATATTTTTGTAATAGACAAAGAAAATTTCGATTATGATTTTTTAATTGGGCTAGATTTTATAAAACAATTTTACCTAGTTCAAAACGAAAATCTAGAAATTACACAAAAAATACCTATACAAAGAAATGAAACTGTTTCTAAGGAAACAATAAAAACAGATTTAGATTCTAAGGATATCAAATCTGGTAATTTAGTAAACTTCAATGAAGACTTCAATGAACACAACTTTCAAATTTGCATAAACCACCTAGACTATGAAAAACAGTCAGAGATTGATAAATTAATAGCAGAAAATGCATCTGTATTTGCAAAGGACAAATTTGACATAGGACAAGTAAAAGATTATGAAGCACACATTGATTTATTAACAGATAAATATTGCAGTAAAAGGCCGTATCGTTGCACAATGGAAGACAAGAAAGAGATTGAAAACCAGATTGCAAAATTATTGGAAAAAAATATAATAGAGGAATCATATAGCCCGTTTGCAGCACCTGTCACGTTAGCTTATAAGAGAGATGAAAATAGAAGATCTAGATTGTGCATTGATTTCAGAGATTTAAACAAAATTGTTATTCCTCAATCACAGCCGTTTCCACTTATTGAGGACCTTATAATAAAAACAAGAGATTGCAAGTACTTCTCAACGCTAGACTTAAATTCAGCTTTCTGGTCAATTCCTTTACGTGTCACTGATAGACACAAGACTGCATTTGTGACACAGGAGGGACATTACCAATGGACCTGCCTCCCTTTGGATTAAAAACATCACCAGCTATATTCCAGAGAATAATGTGTAACATAATACGGAAGCACAACCTGAGAGAATTTACAGTATGTTTCATCGATGACATTTTGTTATTTTCTGAATCATTCTCTGAGCATGTTAGACATCTGAAACAACTATTTCAAGCAATTAAAAGTGAAGGGTTAAAACTGAAATTCTCTAAATGTACATTTGCTGCGGATGAAGTCAAATATTTAGGTCATGTCATACAAAATAATTCAGTCAGACCGCTGAAAGACAACCTAATATCAATTAAAGAATTTCCTACTCCTAAAACCCAAAAAAACGTAAGGCAATTCTTGGGAAAAATAAATTTTTACCATAAGTACGTGCCGAACATAGCAATAAAATTGGAGCCACTGCACAAGCTTTTGAGAAAAGGACAATCATTTGACTGGACTAAAGAATGCCAAGATTCGTTTGATGAAATGAAACATATACTGTGTTCTCAACCACTATTAACTATCTTCGACCCGAACCGACCTATTCATATATACACAGATGCTAGTATACTAGGAGTCGGAGCTGTATTAAAACAACCACAAGACAACAATGAAGAAAAGCCAGTAGCATATTTTTCAAAAAAATTGAATGAGGTGCAAAGAAGGAAAAAAGCGGTTTATTTAGAGTGCCTAGCTATTAAAGAATGTGTAAAATATTGGCAGCACCTATTAATAGGCAGAAAGTTTATCGTTTTTTCAGATCACAAACCACTAGAAAATATGAACATAAGGTCAAGAACAGATGAAGAATTAGGCGATCTAACATACTACTTATCACAATATGATTTCAAAATCAAATATTCTCCGGGAAAATACAATGTCGAAGCAGATTGTTTAAGCAGGAACCCAGTTCTTGAGCCAAATGAAAACTTAGATGAACAGTTAAAAGTAGTTAACATAGTAACACTAGAAGATATTCTAAAAGATCAAGTTAGTAATGATTATATACAGTGCGAGAAAAACAAGTTGATAGCTAAAAACAATGTTTATTACAAGAAAACAAAAAGAGAGAGAAAATTATTTTAACAGAAAAATTTAGTATAGAATTCATGAGAAATGTACATACAGATCTTGGGCACATAGGAATTAAACAAATGCAAAGAATGATAAGCTCAGTGTATACAGCGGAAAATATGACAAGAAACATAAAAAGAATCTGTGAAAGTTGTTTAGTATGCATAAAGAATAAATCGAGAGGACAAAATAAATATGGATTAATGTCCCAATTGGGTCCGGCCACAAAACCTTTTCAGATATGCTCTATTGATACCATTGGAGGTTTCGGGGGTTCCAGATCTACCAAGAGGTACTTACATCTGCTGACAGATCATTTCACTAGGTACGCATATATTTTAACATCAAGCACTCAAAATGCAAGTGATTTCATCAAACTCATAAGAAACTGTGCAGAAATAGAGGACATTGATTTGATACTCTCAGATCAATACCCTGGTATTAATTCTAAAGAATTCAAGAGATTTTTGGATGACAGGAATATACAAATAATTTTTACAGCAGTGAATTCACCCTTTTCAAATGGCTTAAACGAGAGACTAAACCAAACATTTGTAAATAAAATCAGATGCAAGATAAATGAACATGACACAAAAGTAGCATGGACAACTATAGCACAAAATTGTGTAAAAAAATACAATGAGACGGAGCAAACAGTTACTGGTTATGCTCCAAAGTATTTACTTCATGGTACTGATGTTACAATTTTGCCAAATGAGCTGAAAGAGAAGAAGACTGCCCAGGATTTAATCCGAGCCAGGGAAAATGCCCTGGAAAATACACTTAGGTCACATAACTACAACAAGAAATTTTATGACAAGAATCGAAAACATGCAGACTTCAAAGTTGGTGATATAGTTTTTGTAGAGAATGGAAACAGACTGAATAGGAAGAAGCTCGATGAATTAAGACTCGGTCCTTACAAAATCATAGAAAAAGTTTCAAACTCAATTTACAAGATAAACACTGGTTATAAGAAATCAGAGTCAAACTTTTTCCACATCTCGAAGCTGACCCCAGCCCCTGACTGCGTTTGAAGAATACCCATGACCGGCTTATCACAGCCAGGTATATCGTGATGATGTATCATCTTCTTTAAGGGGGGGAGATGTAAAGAAAACCATACTTTTCTTTAATTTTATTTTCATAAGTTTTATTTTCATAAATTTTCCTAAAACGTCAAACGTCATACGTCATACGTCATGCCGTTAAAATGTAGCGGTTAAATTAAATTGTTAAATTATTTCTAATGTGATTTAGGAACAGACATTGTAAAATAACATTAAATGTCGTTTCTCTCCTTACAGGTATGTAAGATTTATCGTAATTACTTTTATTTAATGTAATAGTTGTAACATGTAAACTAATGAAATAAAACTCTCCTTACAGAGAAACTCAATTGTGTTTAATTGACACCTATATCACAGAAAAACATATATTGGATAATTTATCTTATATCTATACTAATATTATAAAGCTGAAGAGTTTGTTTGTTTGTTTGTTTGTTTGTTTGAACGCGCTAATCTCAGGAACCGCTGGTCCGATTTAAAAAATTCTTTCACTGTTGGATAGTCCATTTATCGAGGAAGGTTATAGGCTATATTACATTTTCAAAAAAAGTAGGGATCCGTACGAAAAACCCAAATTTGTCACCCAAGATGTAAAAAAAATCAAATTTCAAACAAATTTTTACAATTTGTTTTGACAGGACGAAGTCTGTTGGGTCAGCTATTGTTCATAAAATTACACATAGATGGCATCGTGCTTTGTACAGCATGCCATAAATGCTGTCAAGTTTGACATAACATGAGCACCTACGTGAAAAGTTATTGGTAGTTCAAAAGATGGCACTGTGCTCTACGTATTACTTCGATATTATATTGTGGAAAAGTTTGTATGTAGGTATACCATACGTCAAATATGTGAAGTTTGTCTTTTGGAATTGATAAATTTGGAGTGCCATTAAATTACGTAAATTACTAGAAGGGTTCTGAATCGACAACATGTATCGAAAATATTCTAATTGTCACCTTTTTTCTATTTTAATTTAATAAAATAGTGTCATTGACATATTTTTAAGCAGTCAAAATTAACGAGAGCATTCAAATTTCCATAATTGCCGAATTGAAGAAGGTTGGTTGTCAAAAAATACATTGATATTAATACTCAAGGGTTTGGTATCAGAAAAAAGGATGAGATGATCACAATGCGATTAATACATTGTATGCACCAACTGGGTATTAAATATTCAATCAAATTGAACAAATTCAATATTGAGTTCAAAAAATTATATGAAAATCAATATAAAAGTATAGCATATTTAATTTGGTAAAGCATAAAATTCGAAAAGAGAAAATGAGGGGTTTGCCAGGGATTAAGAAAGAACATGATTCAAGCACACAGTAAAAGCGTCGAATAATCGTACATAGGTATGAATTTAAAATTTGAAAAACACAGTGGTACGTGGCAGGGTTTGAAGTGGCGACCTCTTGCATAGCAAGTAAATACCTAAACCACTCGGCCATGGACGCTTTTTTCCTCTCTAACTATAAACTGCTACCTGGCTTTGGAATAGGACGTCCTTTATTTCACATTGATCAATGAACAATTAGGATTACTTGAAGATGATCTATTAAATATGAGGAAGCTGTTCACTATAAACATAGATTTTAGGATTTCGTACGTCGAAAAGAATAACCGAACCCCTTATATAGGATCCGTTTATCATCGTCAATTTTTGTCAAGGAGAAAATATCAAACTGAAAGTTACATCAAATACTCAGGTGACAGGTCTACTGTCCCTTCGCCTGAGCCAACACAATCAAAAGAAACATTCATTTATGCTGCCAATTTTTGACACTCGCAAAGGGAACTACTATCTGCGAAGTACTCAGATTCTCAAAATTTAGAATAAAGCAACGTCAAGTACAGAGAATTGCGTAAACTTTAAAAATAAATTGCGTTGTGCGAGTCCGTCTTCACTTGGACTTTTCTTTTTTTTTTCTTTTCTTGGGTTCTATTCCCACTCAGCACAAATATTTCTGCGATGAATATCGATGTTTGTTCCGTGTCTGGTTGTGCAATAAAATTTTTTAAATGTATACCACTGTTCTGATAAAAACAAGTGCTAAAGCTTCTTACCACAGGATCAGATCAATTAATGTGATGTTGTGTAATATACTTATTTATTACTACACGATAAACAACAGATAATGATGATGATAAAAACCAAAATAATTTTGTTTTAAATGTTTCTTCCGGTTGACTAACTTCTTAAGTGGCAGAAAAGATTTTGACGGGACTACGACTTTTAAGTTAAAAAAAAATCAAAATCCTGTAGTTCACGCGAACGAACTTATTTATTACTACCTACGCGATAAACAACAGATGATGATGATGATAAAAACCAAAATAATTTTGTTTTAAATGTTTCTTCCGGTTGAAGACTAACTTCTTAAGTGGCAGAAAAGATTTTGTTGACTACGACTACTTTTAAGTTAAAAAAAAATCAAAATCCTGTAGTTCACGCGAACGAAGTCGCGGGCACAGCTAGTATTTAATATGTGTTTTAACTGCCTCGTTGGTCTATTGGTAGTAAGTGCTGCGTTAGGACCGAGAGGTCCCCGGTTCGAGTCCGGGGTCGGGCAAAATTTGTGTGAGTTTTTCTGTAATGAAATTACTCAGCCCGGAGTTAGGAAGTTGGCGGTTGATCGCCCGTGCCTCGAAAAGCACGTTAAGCCGGTGGTCCTGCGCCCGATCTCTCATCGGTCATGTCGGATTGCCGTCTCACCGAATTATGAGAGTAAGGGAATAGAGAGTGCACTTGTGTTTGTTTGCGCGTACACTTGTGCACTATAATATGGCCTGCGCACTTGGCTGATCTCAATTTAGATCGGCCGCCATGGCTGAAACCGGTCGGACTCCTTAAACTTAAATATTTAATAACTTACCCTAAATATACAAGGTATGTCCCTCTTATTCGCGTGTATGACGTCGGAATCCTTCACTGACGTCACGCTGAACTCAGGATCCCGCATGTCCAGCACTTGGCTGACACACACTGATGGAAGAGCATTCCTGGAAGCAATATACAATATCGAAATTAGTAAAATAGGGTATTTCAAGTGCAAAAGTAAAAGGTAAAAGGATAATGTCAAGGTACAATAGGTACAAAGTAGTGTCCTAAGTCTGATTTAAAGTGAAAAAGTTATTTAAAAAGACAATGATATCTTAACAAAATTAAAT
This sequence comes from Maruca vitrata, assembly GCA_039566165.1. Lineage (NCBI taxonomy): Eukaryota > Metazoa > Arthropoda > Insecta > Lepidoptera > Crambidae > Maruca > Maruca vitrata. The sequence continues at coordinate 2,058,754 of CM076940.1, forward strand.
TTGTAAAATCTTTCATTACGAATTCTGATTCATTCAAATTTGGACCTTACTCACTAAGCATAGGCACAAATGTAATGAAAAATTTAACATGGTGTATTTGTTAAAGGGTTAAAAACTATGATATTATAAAAAAAAAAGAGACAGATATGTTATAAGTGCGCGCTTTTTGCGACACAAAAGGCCCTAATTCGATCACTTTGTGGTATAGCTATCTCTTCTCCTCTCTTCTATCTTCATTTGCGTGCTTTTAAATTTTTTTGTTTCTTATGTGAGTAAAAAATTGCACTGCACTGACTCAAAACGCAAACGAAGGTAACATGTCCATAGTTTATTATATCATTGGTAAGAAATATATTGAAGTATGGTTAATGTATGAACTGTACCTGTCTTGCGATATGTCGTATAGGAACAGTTTGAAGTCGCACACGACAACGAACTGCCGCATCCAACCCTTCTTCACTCCACCCGGTTTTGGTACCTATTAAAAAATAAGTTACATTATTGAACGAATGATATCGTGTTTTTGTTGCAGGAACATTGTATAATTTGTCCAATTACTGCGTACAAACGGCGGCAAAGGTGAAGTTAATAGCAAGCTGAAGTGACAGTGGCCATATCAGCCGTATAACGACAAGATTTTAGAATGCTTTATACATACAGCATGACCGAACTCACCATGATTGGTGTAACTTAGAGCCGAGACGTCGGGCAATCAGTAGCTATGTATTTGCTGCTCCTAATATCGCGTGTAGACCTATATTTAGAGTAGAACAGACAACGGTTGGGCAACCGTGTTCTGGATACCGCTGGATTCGAGTAGCTGGGAAAAGGCAGGAGTAAGCTACATAGAGGTCTATTGCGCCTGTTAACCTTATATAAGTGGACCACACGACCACTTACCGTCGGCTGGAATGAGGATCTGCGAGTCTTTTTTATAAAGAAAATATACTTACATGGGCTATTAAGGAGGTGAGAGCGATCCGCTCCTCCGCAAGTCCTATGATGATGACGAGGCTACTCCAAGCCATCATCGTAGGGGTGAGAGCCATCTGCTCCCCCGCAAGCCCGGTGATGATGACGAGGCTACTCCAAGCTATCATCGTTGGGGTGAGAGCCATCTGCTCCTCCGCAAGCCCGGTGATGATGACGAGGCTACTCCAAGCCATCATCGTAGGGGTGAGAGCCATCTGCTCCTCCGCAAGTCCGGTGATGATGACGAGGCTACTCTAAGCCATCATCGTAGGGGTGAGAGCCATCTGCTGCTCCCCAAGTCCAGTGACGATGACGAGGCTACTCCAAGCCATCATCGTAGGGGTGAGAGCCATCTGCTCCTCCGCAAGTCCGATGACGATGACGCGGCTATCATCGTAAGTGAGTTAGCCATGGGCTGATGATTATGATGATGTCGTCACCTTGACGTAGGCGGAGTCCTGGGTCGATTCCGCTCGAGCAGCGCAGCGTAAGTTAGCCATGGGCTGATCATGATGTCTGATTTTAAACTGTCATGGTTACACACATTACAAAACTGTAACTGTCCGGGATATTTACCACGTCGTTTTGTTTTAATGAGTTCCCGATATTAAACACAACATCTATACTAATATTATAAAGCTGAAGAGTTTGTTTGTTTGTTTGTTTGAACGCGCTAATCTCAGGAACTACTGGTTCGATTTGAAAAAATCTTTGTGTAGACCATTTATCGAGGAAGGCTTTAGGCTATATAACATCACGCTGCGACCAATAGAAGCAAAGATACAATGTAAAATGTGTAAAAAACGGGGGAAACGCGAACGAAGTCGCTGGCACAGCTAGTGGTAAATATGCCGGACAGTTACAGTTGTCCGATGATGATGTCGTCACCTTGACGTATCCCTCGTAGGCGGTGCCCTGGGTCGATCCCGCTCGGGCAGCGCATCGTAAGTGAGTTATTCATGGGCTGATGATGATGTCTGATTTTAAACTGTCATGGTTACACACATTACAAAACTGTAACTGTCCGGGATATTTACCACGTCGTTTTGTTTTATAGTCTTTTTCAGCTAAGATGATCCCTGTGACACTTCATTGTGTTCTGAATCACGCATTTTACGTTTGACAAACGAAAGTAATTTTATTGCACACTTATTTAATTTTATTTCGGCTTCATTAGGAAAAATATTAAATTAATAATCTTACACTTTTAAAAGGGAAACAGTATCGTTTAGTTTAATTTAAAGTAATAGAATTTTTTTTAAAAATACCTATGCAGTTCGTATTACGTAGAATGGAACTTAGTCAGAGTAACTACGTTCCATTCTACGTATACGAACTGCATAGGTATTTGTTTTTTAAATGTTCTATTACATTAAATTAAACTAAACGATACTGTTTGTCATTTAAAAGTATAAAAATATTTATTTTAATATTTTTCCTAATGACGCCGCAATAAAATGAAAAAAGTGTGCAATAAAATTATTTTCGTTTGTCAATCATAAGATGCGTGATTCAGAACACAATGAAGTGTCACAGGGATCATCTTAGCTGAAAAAGAGTATAATGAGTTCCCGATATTAACACAACATGGTAAATATGCCGGACAGTTACAGTTGTCTGATGATGATGTCGTCACCTTGACGTATCCCTCGTAGTCGGTGCCCTGGGTCGATCCCGCTCGGGCAACGCTTCGTAAGTGAGTTAGCCATGGGCTGATGATGTTGATAATGTCTGATTTTAAACTGCATGACAGTTACACACATTAGAAAACTGTAACTGTCCGGGATATTTACCATGTTGTTTTGTTTGAGCTTCCGATATTAAACACAACATGGTAAATATCCCGGACAGTTACAGTTGTCTGATGATGATGTCGTCACCTTGACGTATCCCTCGTAGGCGGTGCCCTGGGTCGATCCCGCTCGAGCAGCGCATCGTAAGTGAGTTATCCATGGGCTGATGATGATGATGATGATGTCTGATTTTAAACTGTCATGGTTACACACATTACAAAATTGTAACTGTCCGGGATATTTACCATGTCGTTTTGTTTTAATGAGCTCCCGATATTAAACACAACATGGTAAATATGCCGGACAGTTACCGTTGTCCGATGATGATGTCGTCACCTTGACGTATCCCTCGTAGGCGGTGCCCTGGGTCGATCCCGCTCGAGCAGCGCATCGTAAGTGAGTTATCCATGGGCTGATGATGATGATGATGATGTCTGATTTTAAACTGTCATGGTTACACACATTACAAAATTGTAACTGTCCGGGATATTTACCATGTCGTTTTGTTTTAATGAGTTCCCGATATTAAACACAACATGGTGAATATCCCGGCCAGTTACAGTTGTCCGATGCTGATGTCGTCACCTTGACGTATCCCTCGTAGGCGGTGCCCTGTCCGCGCGCCGGGTCGATCCCCAGCGGCCGCCGCTCCCGCTCGGGCGGCAACGGGCAGCGCGCCGCGACGCGAGCGCAGCAACGGGTGTGGACCGCCAAGCCGCACGTCTCGCATACCACGCCTTGGCGCGTCAGACCGATCTGGGGCACACGAAATAGAGACATATTATATTACACACTAGGGTACATGATACAAATGACATATTATGTGCATTTGGGGACGCCTATGTCCAACAGTGGACAAAACTGGGCTGACGTTACGTCACAGAAACAATATTGCGAGGTGGACTGCCAAGCCAAAGGTCTCGCACAACACGCCATGGCGCGTCAGACCGATCTACGATACACGATATAGAGACATATTATGTTACGTAACCAAAATACTGGTAACAATAGTGGTGAAAACTAAAAGAAGAAACAAAATTGCGCGCGCGCGCTACAACGGATGTGGACTGCCAAGATACATGTCTCGCAGACCACGCCTTGGCGCGTCAGACCGATCTGGGGCACACGATATAGAGACATGTTAAGGCAAAAAAAAAGTCACTTTAACGGTGAAGGAAAACATCGTAAGGAAACATGCTTAAAAATAAATAAATAAAAAAAAATAAAAATAATTTATTTCAGACTTTTGGTGTCCATAGAATGATTAGTGTGTTAGTAACAATTTTCTTATGAACTAGTTAGTTATTGTTAGTACTGACAAATTTATGATAAAAAGTTAAAAAGTTCAAACATTATTTAATTTGGCCGGTAATTGTTTTTATCCAATGATTTTGGATATAACAATCCGGCCGTTCACTGATTACCTTCAGAATGCTGTTGTTGCTGGTTCTCATGCGTCGCAGCAGGGACAAAGCTTTTTTGCGCATAATCGCATGGAATCCGTCAACCCGCGCGTCCGCGAACATTCCTGAGGCGCTGCAGAACCGCGGCAGCCGCAACAGCATTCTGAACACGTTATTGTACTGCACGCGCAGGGCGCTGTAGGCTCGACGGGTATAACTCACCCACAGGCCACCCGAGTAAAAGATTGACAAAACGCCCTAAATAGTGTAATCTTAACCTCGGCCGTGCATCGAGTGAACCTGCGGGCGATCATATTCCCTCTTACCGCCAGCGCCCTACGCTCTCTTTCAATGTCAGTGTCATCTTGCAGATCAGCAGTGACAATGTGACCCAGATATTTAAATTTGCCTACAATCTTCAATATTGATCCGTTTATAGTAATAGGTGGCACATGACCTGGTACACGCTTTCCCGACCTAAACACAAGGATCTCACTTTTCTTGGCATTGTACACCAGGCCATGAGCCTCCGCAAAAGATTCACATACAGCAACTAGTTTTCTCAAACCCCCGATCGAGGGGCTCAGTAGCACCATGTCATCAGCGTAACTCAGGTTATTGACACTTTGTCCGTCTATGTAACAGCCAAGATGAGTGCCGCTGAGCTCCTCGATCAGCTGATTGATGTAGAGGTTAAAAAGTGTGGGTGAGCTAAGTCCACCCTGTCTCACCCCGCACCGTAGAGAGTACTCATCTGACAAAGCACCCACCCACCTAACTTGATTCTTTTGGTGCTGATACCAAAATTTAAACAACCCTGTACATTCGGCCGGCATACCAGTGCTCCCCAGCTTCCCCCAGAGGAGGTCGTAATTTACCAGGTCGAAAGCCTTGGATAAATCTAGGAAGCACGCATATACCGGCGTTTTCCTCTTTGTATAATACATGACGGTATGCTTAAGACTAAAAATTGCACTTTCTGTAGATACACCCGGCTTAAACCCAAATTGGGCATGAGATCTACATACTTTGCGAGCAGTCATTAAGCAAACCGTCAAGGATCTTTGCAGATGTTGTGGCCAGCGATATAGGCCGATAGTTGCCCTTGTCAGATGTGTCCCCCGTCTTATTTTTTACAATAGGTACCACAATTGTGCGCATTAGCGCTTCTGGTAAATAGGTATGTCCCAGGCTAAAGTTATAGAGCATAGCGAGAATACGAGGCAGGTGTACCCCCGCATATTTGAAATGCTCTATACTCAGACCATCGTGTCCGGGAGACCTACCCTTTGACATATTTGTAATAGCACTAGCCACATCTTTTGCTTTAAATCTAGCAGATCTCTCGGCCACGATGGCGCTCTCGTCACCATTTCGACCCGATACAGACTCTAACGGAGACTTCACTGTAAAATGTTCTTTAAACATATTGGCAATAGATTTCGGATCATGTTCATCCTCTATGCTTACCGGTACACTAGATTTTACATTTAATTTATTAGTGTTTTTCCAGAATTTTCCAAAATTTTTTCCCGACAAGTCCGAAGCTAAATCATCCATTTTTAATTGATCTTTTCTGTTTTGGCACCACTTTAATTTACTTTTAAATTTTTTTCTACTTTCTAACATTTCGTCGTAAACTTTACCCCTTACCGGTTTTCCTCATTCTACCCAAACTTTAAATTTAAGTCTTGCTTCTCGATGCGAGTCTGCGACATACCTATTCCACCCCGCTACATACCCATTTTTTCTGGGACATTTGCCACGATACGTTGCCGATGCAGCATCAGACAATATTTGTATTACAGTGTCATACATTTCATCGATAATAGCCCTATGCTGAACATTATCACAATAGCCATCACAACATTGGCCAAGCTCGTCGGGAAAGTCAATATCTCTAAGTTTAGAGTGACAGATCTCGCTATATTTTTTAATCTGAGAAACTTGCCTTTCCCCCCACACTACCCTTCTAGTCCAATCATCATTGCGGTCACAACTATGTAACTTTATTTTAGGCTTGACTTTAAATAAATTACACTCCAATACAAGTGGAAAGTGGTCCGACCAATATACATCATGCCTTATTTGTACATTATTTATTGTCTGATTGGCTGATTCAGTGACTATACAATGGTCCAACCACCTCACACTCCCGTGAGCATCGCTTATAAAAGTGTATGAGTTTGAGTCTATTCCTAGACTATTGACATCCGCACATAACCAGTTTTGTTCAGTACAAAAATCAATCATCTCGTTAAAAAATAACTCTTTGGGATGGGCATTAAAATCACCTAAAATATAAAAAGAATCTACACCCAAGTTCTCTTCGATTTCAATTATAGATCTTATCGCACTTAAACACTCAGTAAATATAGGTAAATTTTCGGCAGAGTTAGTCGGCATGTAGACACTAAAAACTACAATAGATCGGGCACTTACAGTTATCCTTACGGCCGCTACCCGAACGTTATCACAGTTTATCACTGACACTTTTTCAAACGCACTCTTACGCCACAAAATAGCTACACCGCCGTGGGGACGGCCGCTAAGCAGCCCAGCTGATGTATCCACCGCCGACGTGCCGGTACACCCGAAGTTCGTGTCGACTGTATTCAGCAGCGGCAGATCATGGGGCAAAAGCCACGTTTCCTGAAGGGCTATAACATCACTAGACTGGCATAGTGAGCGGATTCCTTCAATGGATCTCTTTAGAGATTTGCAATTAAAGCTAATTATTTTATGTTCTATCATTAACTGATTTGATAGTTACTCGTTTTGTATGCCCGAAGTTGACGAAACGCCGGTACGACACTCCGTTTGGCCAAAATGTATCATTCATGAACACGTCAATATATCTCTTAGGTACAAAAATTTTGTACGAATCATATTCCTTCATCGTTTTCATATTCACCTTTTCCGCGGTAACACGAATCTTTGATTTTTTCTCAATGTAATCTAAGATGTGACACACAGCCACCTCCTTCGAAACATTATAAATATAAATTGGAATATTTATCTCTGCCGCTTTGAAATGTTCATTTTTCTCCGTCTCAGCTTTGCCTATCTTTCCGATGAATTGATTTCGCAGCCGTTTTCTTTGAACAGTTTTCCATTCTTCTCTCGGTTCATCATTTTTCCATTCGCCATTCCGAACAATATTAGCCATCGATTCACGATTAGCCGCGGGGGCAGTGTGTCCGCTCGCTTGCGCCTCGGTAGGTCGGTGAATCATCGCCGCCGCTGGTCCGTGCGCATTCAAATCCCTACCGTTTTGGATCGCGGCTCGGACTGCGCAGGTTACCTCTCGCTCGCTCGCGCTTGAGTCACCTACAACAGTATGCGTTAAAAACGACCGTTTGGAATTGTTTGGTGACATACCCTCCGGAGATATATCGGTCGGAATTTTTTGAGGTGAGATGCTGGATGGAATGGGTGAAAGTCCTACAGGACCACTATCGTAATCGAAGCTGTTCATTAGGCAGGCTCCCCGTTTTACACCGACATTCTGATGAAAATCATTCACAGTGGATGCCTCTTTGAGTGTGTTTATTTCCAATTTTAGCGATGTAACCGTTTCATTTGTAGCATAGTTATCCTTAATCTGTGCGATTTCGGACTTCATTTTTACAATATCCTTTAAGAGTCCTGTAACATCTACGTGATCGAATGAAACCGGAGGTAGTTTTTGCAGGTCCCGGGCCACGAATATAGGTATACACTCTGGGTCTGTATCTTTCAACAGGCAGATGATGTCTTCGATCTCTCGTTGTGTTTTACCTTCTTTTTTGCGGATTTTCTTTTTTGATTTCGGTACAGAATCAAAAAGTAGATTTTTCGCCGCCGTAACTTCACTCTGAGAAAACGCACTTGCACATATGCGACTAATACTTTCTTCGTCCATAACGTCTATTTTATTGCACACAAATGCAAGAACTTCACTTATAACGATATTACATTTCGTACATTTCACTGTGCTGGACATCTCGCTGCCGCAAACGACTGACCGTATAGGCGCGCGCGCTGTGACTCACGTTACATGTACACAAATAATGCTTAAAAAGCATTATTTGTGTACATTGTCTGAGTTTAAATTTTACATAAATATAAATACATAGATTTTATATTTATGTAAAATTAAAATTCAGAGTTTTAGAAGTAACTATGTTTATGTAACTCGCTGATCCTGCAGTCAAACTGTTTGACGGTTTTGCGGGACATCATTTAGTTTATAAGTAATTTTTTTTTTTGTTTTTAATAATAATTAATAATAATAAATAATAACCTACACACCTACGAAGAAATTCTTAGGTTGTGTAGTCGACTAACCCGCACTTGGCCAACGTGGGTGACTAAGATCATATGGGGACGTATATATGCTGATGATGTTACGTCACCAGAGTATTGGCAACAATAGTGGTGAGAACGTAAAGAAGAAACAAAATTGCGCGTGCGCACTACAACGGATGTGGACTGCCAAGCCACATGTCTCGCAGACCACGCCATGGCGCGTCAGACTGATCTACGATATAGAGGCATATTATATTACACACTAGGGTACACGATACAAATGACATATTATGTACATTTGGGGCCGCCTATGTCCAACACTGGACAAAAACGGGCTGATGATGTTACGTTACTAGTATATTGGTAACAATAAAAGTAAGAATTAAAAGAAAAATTATTGCGGGGTGGACTGCCAAGCCAAAGGTCTCGCACACCACGCCATGGCGCGTCAGACCGATCTACGATACACGATATAGAGACATATTATGTTACGTCACCAGAATATTGGTAACAATAGTGACGATGATGCGGTAACAATATTTGTAAACATAATGTAGTAACAACATTGGTAACTGCATTAATAAGTGCATTAATATTTATGTTACATAATATGATAACAATATCTGAACAATGTTAAAAACGTGAAAACGAATTAAATAACAAGGTATCAAAATCGTTAATGACATGTATTCTACATTGATAGCAAGGTAACAACACTGGTAACAAAGGAACAAAAAACTAGTAGCAACAAACACTCACCATAAGCGAAGTGCAATGGTTGCACTTGGTGGGACTGCTGAATGTCCTCACGAGGAACTGGTGCACCTTCTGCTTGCCAGGTATCGCCGGCCCGAGCGACGGGTCCTGTGCACAAGAGTGCATTGCATATAAATGACATTGAATATTAGTCTTTATACCCATAAAAGACCCCTTCACGCGATATTAGGAGTAGCAAATACATAGCTGTTACTGCCTGACGTTTCGACTGGGTTACACCAATCATGGCCACGAGCACCTAATATCGCGTGTAGAGTTAGACCCATAAAGACTAATATTTAGTGTAATGGAACGTGAAAGCCTAAAATCTTACGTAAATAACATTGGCCAACATAGTTTTGATGCGGTAACTAAAGTAAATTGGTTGGTTTAGTTCAGGAACAACATTTCACTTTCAGCTCAGATTTTTGAGAAATTCCTGCCTAACAACCGTCACTTTTTGAGATATGTTGCAAATTTAATTTTAACAAACATATACATACATGAAGTAGCAGTTCGTATGTATGTGTGTATTTGCTACTCCAAATATCGCGTGTAGACCCATAAACACTAATATTTATTGTAATGGTACGCGAAAGTCCAAAATCTTACATTTACATACATGTCCGTTAAGTATACCTGTTGCCCCTACCTATAATATCCGTACCAAATTTAATTAAAATCGGTTCAGTACTATATGCGCGATTGCGTAACAGGAATTAAGGATTCTTGTCTGCTTGATATAAAGTGATAAAAACAGTAAATAAAGAAAACCAATGTATATTCGCCACTAGCTGTGCCAGCGACTTCGTTCGCGTTTCCTCCGTTGTTTACACATTTTCCATTGTATCTTTGCTACTATTGGTCGCAGCGTGATGTTATATAGCCTAAAGCCTTCCTCGATAAATGGTCTATACAACGCAAAAAGATTTTTTCAAATCGAACCAGTAGTTCCTGAGATTAGCGCGTTCAAACAAACAAACAAACTCTTCAGCTTTATAATATTAGTATAGATTATCTCTACGTACAGTGGACATCTCGCTCGGCGAGCTCTTGCTGGATGCCGGCGACGCGGCACGCTGCTCCAACTCGTCTTGCGAGTCGAGGGACCCGCTGAGAGCCGCGGACTGCTGGGAACCGTACATCAACTGGAAGGAATCGGACGTTGGGTGAGAGGAGAACCGGTTAAGTGCGAGTCGGACTCACCCTCGATTGTTTTAATTCTGTCCCACTGGGAAAAGACATTATATTCCAATTACATTTAAAAAAGAACTCTTTTGTTTTGTACAGGAGCCAAAACATCTATTTTATTTTGTTTTTAGTATGTTATTTTATCGGAAATAAAAATACATCATTTATTCTATCAAGGTTCTTGAGATAAGTCTACAACCTGGTGACGGACGGACGGACAGTCAGCGAAGTATTTGTAATGAGGTTCACCCTTTAGGATCTCTAAAAATACTGACCTAAAGTTTTAGTTGGTTTCATTTTTGTCCTTTAGGAACTTAAAATACAGACTTATTGGTTTATATGTGGCAAAAGATCTGAACTGCTTCAAATAAAAATAAATAAGAAATCGATCCACCCATTCAATTGCTTACACTTATTGCTGCAATAAATTTCGTCTAAGTTTAGTGGTATTTATTAAATACTAGCGACCCGCCCTCGCTTCGCTTCGGGTATATCTCTATCTCTTTATAATATATTTCAACCCCGTAAGGGATTTTACATACAGAAGTTATTTCCCAATAGCTCCCGTTCCCATGGGAATTTTGTAATATCGGATTGGAAGTTTTACGTTCATTAGGGTACCTGCATGCCAAATCTCAATCGTCTATCTATATCGCGGTTTAGATGTTTTCATACAAAAGTTTTTTCCCTGTTACTCCCGTTCCCGTGGGAATTTTACAATATCCTGTTGCAACTAAGCTTTTAATTTATTAAGGTACCTGCATGTCAAATTTCAAGCGTCTAACTTATGCGGTTAGTATTTTTCATACAAAAGGATTTTCCCGTTATTTCCCGTTCCCGTGGGAATTTCGGGAAATCCTGTCCTAACGGATGCCTACGTCATAATATCTACCTGCATACTAAATTTCATCTCGATCCGTCCAGTGGCTGTGACGACTTCGTCCGCGTAGAGATGTTTAACGGCTAAAACATTACTTCTTTTTAGCGCAGTCGGTTAAAAAGTAGCCTATAACCTTTTCTAGGCTCTGGACTATATCTGTACCAAATTTCGTTTAAATCGGTTCAGTACTTTACGCGTGAAAGCGTAACAGACAGACAGACAGACAGACAGACAGACAGAGTTACTTTCGCATTTATAATATTAGTAAGGATGTAAAAGAATGAGACAATAGATAGAGTAAATTGCACACACATAAAGTTAAAAGCTTTAATTAAAGCAAGCATGAAAAAAAAGAAAAAAAAGCGTAAACATAAACAAAAAATAAACATAAAAATACCTTCGAATTGCAACAGTACTGGTTATTTCTGTAACGGTAACGCGGCGATATCTGTGCGGAACGAAACGAAACAAAAATTGCACAACCAAATAAAAGCATGATACACAGTTATTATGACAAATTAGGTTGGCAACGGTTCATGAGTTTGGATACAACCATAATTGTAATTGGAATATAAAAAAAAAAACTAATTGTTTCTTATAAACCTTTACCAACCTATGCGTTACAGACACCATAGATAGTTAGTCACAATTAATAGTTGCATGATGATGAAAACAAAAATTGCGGTGATAATTAAAAATCATTTTTTCAAGTTTCAAAGTAAAAAGATTCTACTATCGCAAATTAAAAGCAAGTAAACGTTTCACAGGGATCAGTTACAAATCTTTTAGTTAAATTTTAATAACTTATACTTAGACATGAACGCACTTACTCGTATGACTAAGTAACTTTTGGGTCTTTTTAAGGATTTTTTTCTTGATTTTAAATTATTTTCCACTCTATCTACAATTTTTTTCTGTTAATAAAACCTATTGAGAGTCTATTCTATACATCAAACAGCAAAAAAGTTGCAAGCAAGCGTAACTATTTCGTAGATATAAGCTTATGTTATACTTTTTAAATAATCATGACTTTTGTTAACTATACAACTGATTTTCTTTTGTAACAGATCCTGAAGTAAAATATATTTTTTTTTATAAAATGTTAATACAATTTAGTAACAGTTAATTTGTAAATAGTGAATGATGGATGACGAATCAATTTCAAGGTAAAACCAACCTTCTGTTCATTGTTGATAGAGGGCACATTGTCGTAATGCCTTTCCGTGGGTGCTTCCTTCAAGAATTGGTCTAAATAGCTCATTTGTGAAGGCGGTCGGTCCAAAACTGAAACATAAAAAGATATATTTAAGACTAAGAAACTACTAGGACGCGTCTTTAGATGTGGCTGAGAGCAGAGCGTGAATAAATGGGCACGGGCCTACCCTAAACTAGGGTGATAAGGCCTTAGCCTCGTTTTAGTGTGATAGTGACCATCGGTACGGATCGCTCCGTACGAACCTATGTGTAACTTCAAGGAACGTTTAAGGTTGTATTTTGTGTGGCACTGTCTCCATACAAAATATTGGTCTCACTTACTCTTAAACCATTCTATAACTCCCGCTCCGCAACACCAAAGACATCGACCACAATTACATTAAGTATAGTGTTCCGTACCAAAGCAATCTAAAAATTTTGAAAAAGAAAAAAAAGAAAATTCGCATTAACGAACTAAAACAGCTGAAAATATAAGCCTATATAACGGTTTTGTGTAAATAGAAAAATAATAATGTCTACGAGGTACGGAAGACATGTTTTTTTGTGTTTGTGTGTCTTATTAAAAATGAGGGCAAAACATGTAAACCAATCCCAACCGAAACCAACGTCACAAATAAATTGTATATAAAACGAGGACAAAAGTACAGCTAAGTAGATTAAACACTATAATCAAGTGCAAAAGTGTTTGCAAATCATTATCTCTTGACAGATCTGATCGATCAGAATAGATAAATATATTGCCAAATCTTATATAATTTTATAAAAATAATAATATTTTTACACACGAAATAATTTTTATCAATAAATCGCATAATATTTAAACTTGACATCCAAAGCGTATGGACATGATTGTACTTTTTATATTAGCCATCAGAAATACATATTACTACATTACATGTATATTATTTAAGATTTCAGTAAGTAGCTTAGCTACGTACCTATTTACTACCATTTTTATCGCATGTAGAAACATAATTTAGTTTTATTTACTATATTTCACAAACAATCAAGAACGATATAGATTCACATATCACTTTTGCACCTAACTGCACATAAGCGGTTTTAGTCAATGAAAAACCGGGATCTGACCATGCACATTGGGAAGTACACAAAATAATACTAGCGTACACACGAGCCAACATACACATACAAAAATATAGGGAAAAGCAAATAACATATGTATGTGTATCGTGGAAATATTTTTTTTTCTACCAAATGTGTAAACATGAGTATACAATCTATTTAGGTGTGAGAGCCATCCGCTCCCCTGCAAGTCCGGTGATAATGACATGGCTACTCCAAGCCATCTAAGTAGTTAGGAAAAAATAACATTCTGATCAATATCTATAGCTAAGTATATCTTACTAAAATATAAATGTGAAAGTGTGTTTGTTTGTTCGTTAACTCTTCACGTTTTAACTACTCAAGAAATATTTCTCAAAGGATAGTCAAGTATGGAGAAGGACATTACGTATATTCATCCCGAAAAAAATACGGGATTTATGAAAAAAAATTGACCGAGGGAGGGGGGTTTGCGGGCAAATGCTAGTCTCAAATGTATGCAATGTTTAAAGCTCTAGAATTCATGAAACAAGTACAGATTTTTATATAAACTAGTGTAAAGGAGTACCTTTTTAATTTTTCATGTTGCTGTACGATTTACGTATTATTTTTATTATTGACGTTGAGGATAACCTCACTCTACCTGATGTTAAGCGGCTATGAGGTCCACATATGAGGTCGCGTCACAATAGACTTTATTTACTATGCACATTGACTCGTGTCACGCTAGAACGCTACTGACGTTGAACAAAACGGAGATATAACGGTACAAAGTATACAAAAACTGTATTAGTCAAAATGCCTATGAGATTATACAAACAAGTGTTAAAGAAAACCATATCGCTCAGCGTTATGTGGTGTTACAGATGGGATCGTGGAACCTATAACGGCCTGGGGTACTATTGGAGGGACAGATAAAGTTAAAATAAATTTGGTGGTACTGTCAAAAGTCAAATTCTGTGTGAGTTTTTTTTGTTACATTAATAGGTGTTGTTGTGTTTAGTTTGTGTTGTCTAGGATATAAGAACGGGTGGTATAAGAACATGATAACGGAACCCGGTTCAGTATAAGATCACGGTAACTTTTATGACAAAAGACAATCAAATCTCAACAATATTACCCAAATCTCTATGGGTCAAAACGTTAAAAATGTATGATAAGGATATCACTCTTGGCGTAATGTGAAACATAGGCCTTATGAGGACAAGTAGAGGAGAAAAACCACACAGTTACGGGTTGAACAAAAACATTACCCCTTTTACAGGCTCGTAGTCGGGTAAGCCTTTCAATCTCATCCATGCCACCGCAACAAGCTCAAGCAAAGCGAAGCTAATTTGCAAGAATGTATCTTATCGGCCGAATGGTGAACGACCATCACTGTTCTGGAGTCTTAACGCTTTAACCAGTATCATAATCATCATCATCAGCCTAATTATGCCCTTATTATAGGCCCTTATCTTGAGCGAATAAGGTTCAAATTATGGTGGCAATATGGTTTCCACTACCTTGTAAAGGGTTAGAACAAGGGAGTAGAAACAAAAGTCAATTCACATTTATTTTATATTGCAATTCACAATCTTTTGGACCGGATTTGTTATCGAACAATGGTCAGTGGCGTATTTCGCCACTGTAATGACAAGAGTTGTTAAATGCCATCGCTTTCTAAGCCAAAATAGACCTTATATTTACTTAATCTTAAGACAAATAATAAGCAATTCGGAAACCATATACGTAATTGAATTTCACTCGCCACATCAATTTACTCTATGGCGTTAAAAAATTTTGTTTGTTGACGAAGGACGAAAATGTTGTTTTATTTTAATTTTAAAAAATCATCTCTATATACAGTGAAAAGTTAGTTGATCAAAATAAAGGAACCACCAACTTAGGGAAACTGGTGTGAACTATAAGACCCGCAAAACAGTGATATCGCATTATAACAATAAAAAAATTATTTCTTTTCTCTTTGACACTTGCTCGTATTTACAATAGAAACGATAACAAATTCTAATTAAAACTATAACGCAGCACAAGAACAGGGAGTAAACCAAACTTTCACCTTCAAAATAATATAGCTTTGATTGTTGTTATATCAATTTCTGTTTTAGTGTATAGACAAGCATTTGTTTTTTTTTAACAAAATTCAATATTTCAATATGACAAGAGGCTACTTTTCTTAGATAAAGTATCTAGAAAAGAGTACAAGCTATAGTGAAAAATAAATATATACAGTTCAATAATATACTACAGTATCTCAAAGTAAACTTTTATTCTACATAATAAATAAAATCATGTGTATTCTACAACTATCTCATGCTAACAATATCCAATATCAAGTTTTTATCATATCTACTCTGTCCAATAAAAAGGACACTAGGTAGTTAATACATTCTAAATTTACTAACATGTGCCCAATGGCTATATGATGGTCTTAAAAATTACAAGTAAAAACTACTGTTCAATATAACAACAAACAAAGCATTAGGACAAAACAACTCACAATCACATCACGTAAACGCTACTCTAAAACGTAACTTGACAATTGAAAACGAACCGTTCTCTTCTTTGCCGCTCCAGTACGATGATTTTGCTGATCCTTGCCTGGCTGCTTGCACATAACTTACGACTTTAAACACTTGCAAATTAAGGTTCAAATTGGAATAAAGATGATTACATTACTTAAAATGTTATTTTTTTCGGTGATAGCATGAAAAAAGATGAGCCCACTTGATTTGAAATAGTTTAAAAACGTGATAAGTCAAAATCCTATATGGGATAATAAATGAAAAATAATATATATTTATCTCCAAAATAGGCCACGAATATGAATTGTTCAATTCCAATTTAGTCTTCGACAGAAAGAATTGTGGCTTAATTCTTTCTTCATTAATAAACCTAAACTTCTACTAATTCTTGTAAAAAGTTGATAATTGATCATAAGAGATTTTAAAAAAAAATTGTGACTTCTACAAATTTTTATGATTTTTTAAAAGACACGTCTAAAAAGTTAGATGTAACATGCAATAATATGCTTTAGGAGAAGTGGGAAAACTGATACCTGGTCATTATGATCATTGTAAGTAATGAAATTTATGTTATGCAGTTATACCTTTTTAGTAACATTCAATTAAACCAAAACGAATAAAAGAGCCTCACAGTGTATCAACAAAAAATAACAATTTCGATCAAGAAATCATACAAAATTGTGAATTTAATTTAGACGCCTACAAACACATACAAAAATAAAACTAAATAAATAATAACAACATAATACAACAGAACTTTAATAACTTATGTACAAGCGCCTCCGACACAGTTACAAGATTATCTTATCTTAGTAAGATACGATCCTGTTATCTTATAACGTTATCTTACTATTACCCGTGCAGATGAAGAATGGGATCGAAAATGGCGGCATACTACCCAACGAAACAATGATTTACTGAACTAATAATTATTATCTACCTGATATTTTTTTTAAAATTATGATATAAGTTCAAAAATGTGTGAAAATAGTTAAATCGTTTAAAAAAATTATAATTCAATAATATGTTATACTTATGAATTATACTTAGAATTATTTTTTGTAATCAGTACTGGCCAGTGTGAGTATAGACGCAAATAAAGCGCAATCGAGTATTGAATGGTTGCGCCGCCATTTATGATCCCATTCTTTATCTGCAAGGGTAGTAAAAGAACATACTGAACAATACAGTAACACACTATACCGACTCACAATGCGTACCGAAACTAAATGAGAGACAAAACATAAATGCAGACTAAATGTGCCGACAGTAACTTAAGTACAATAAAAAGAAAAAAAAAGGAATATTTTCATCAATATTAAGACTACAGCAGGACGATTGTGTTTTGTAGTAAACAAAGATAAATGTCGTGTAAATAAAATCTTTGAATTTAAGCTACAATTTATTAATTTACATTTTAATAAATAACGAATACTTTAATGGATGTTTATTGGCAGTTTAAAGTCCAAATAATATTGTAAACTATGAAATAAGTCAACGGATTTCATAACCATTCGATATTTTATCAACTATAAGTACCTATGTTGTACTGGCCATCCCGATCGACAAACATGGATTAAGGAAGCCTTTGCCCAGAAGTGGGAAGGGTAAGGTAATTTTCATAAAAAGACTCTCTATCAAAATAATATCAGCGTGAAATTCCATTTCTAGTTATCTTATAATTCGATAGAGATTTCCAATCACTGGCCCATTTTAAAAATATCTACACATCCACTAAATGTAATTTCTCTTTTAAAAAAGACATTCATATAAATCGATTACTAAATGTATAAGTTTAGTACGAATATGAAATGTATTTATAAAATTTTACGTCCATAACTACACTGTAGTCTTAAAATTCATTGATACAGAATTCACTGAGATTCAATATCTGATCTAAAAAATCTTAAAAACTATGTAATAAATAGATTCCTGCATTGTGTTGTCAAATGTTTTTAAATGTCAAAAAGGTTAATCTAATTCATTATTTATATGATAGATCAATTATATTACCCACATAATACTACCAGATTTGCAAAAATGCGTATTTTTTATTGGAGACATTCAACTGCCCTCATCTTTAAGACAATGAACAATTGAGAAGTATGTACTTCATAGAGTTTACTTTAACGTTTATCAGTTTCCCAAAAGCTTAACTGACTGATAATAACGCACGTGCGTTCAGTTTCAATTACATCACTACATAGTATGAAAAGAAGTCGCTTTATCTGTTCCGATATCGCTATATATGCTTAAATCTTTAAAACTACGCAACGGATTTTGATGCGAGTTTTTTAACAGATTCAAGAGGAAGCTTTTTGAATAAAATTCACCCGAAGCGAGGGTGGGTCACTAGTTCTAAATATGTATAAATAATGAATTCGATCAACAACTAAAATAAAAATATCAAAATCAAATAATGACTAGTTCGTTCGAGGCGAATATAAAATAATATAATTATGAAAATTTTGTAAAAAAAAAAAAATCTTTGGCAAATGCGCATTTCGACTAGACTAAATTCAAAGACTAGAATTTTTATGAGACTACTTAGGACTTAAGCGTATCGTAACTGTGGTGAGTCCAATATCAATAAGAACATTACTACCTTTGCATAGCGCAATCGGGTAACAAATACTAAATATTGGTCTGCATGCGATATTAGGAGTAGCAAACACATATCCACTTACTGCCGGACGTTTCGACTGGGTTACACCAATCATCGCGACCATGATTGGTGTAACCCAGTTGAATCATCTCGGGCAGTAAGTAGCTATGTACATATTTGCTACTCTTAATATCGCGTGCAGACCTATAAAGACCAATATTTAGTGTAATGGAACGCGAAGGTCTAAAATCTTGCGGGTAACAAATAGTCAATATTAAATTGGATTGCAGGCGTCGACTCCAATGTCAGTCAAACTGGGTCTAAGCGTTGTTCTGAGCACAAATGAATTATATTCAAGGTATAAAACAATATCTCAAATACATATCGTGAATTATTTACATAAGGTACCGGTGTGTTGTTTACTTATCCTATAGTCCCAACGTTTTACATTAGTGAAGGCAAAAATTCAGTGATTTAGAATCCTATAACCATTTTTCTCAAAATTTTAAGGTTCTTTTTTGTAATAAAATATGATTTAACATGGCATAAATGACTGGAGATGTGCATTAAAATTAAATTAATTTATGAACAAAGTTAATTATGTCTAGAATGTCAAAAAATAAAACTTTTGAAAGACACTTTTTGATTACTTTGTTATAAGAAAGCTGCCTCTAATAACTTTTATTATCCAAATCATAGCTTTTTAAGCAACAAACAAACTGTAATACGTTGCAACTACAGAAAAACTATAAACATCAGTCGTATATGTGGTGATACACTAGTATCGCCACGCCCCACACACATGACGTCACCCCTATAAACAACGGTATGTACGATCTCAACCATGAACGAACTAGCATACCAACACAATGCAGAAAAAGTACAAAAAAAGAGCAAAAAAAAACAAAAAAAAAACAAACGCGTCACACGCGATTTAAAAAAGAATAAATGCCACAGATAATACATGTACGTTGCGTCATACGACGAGGAAAAAAGTATACAATCCAATCGTACAGCCAATTGTAACCATCACAGTTCCGAATTTGATCACACACATTTATAGTCCATAGAGTGGGGTGTCCATAGACGTTTTTTTTTATTCGTTCCGGTTTATTTCCGTTTTTTCCGGCGAGGGCGACGTTGGACTTTGTGGCGGGAGCCCAAGTTCCATTTGACATTAGGGCGGTAGCGAGGCCATAGGGCATTTCGTATTTTGTATGGGATGGGATTTTGCGGTAACATGTAACGAAAACAAAAAGAAAAGGTGCACTAAATAAACATATTATAATTTTATATATACGACTGTAATGTATATTGTAAACAATAGAATACATAAATATGTGCATGGGAGATATTTAATGAAGGACTTGTAATAAATTATAAATAAATTGTAATATAAAACCTGAGTAGGAACAAAAAAGTTAGACGATTGTTTATTTGAAGAAAAAAAAAGTCCGAAAAGGACAACTTTTTTTTTTCGATGGAAGCCTGCAATTTTAAAGACGTAAATAATATTCGGTATCAGAGTCTAACTTCTCTGTAGAATATTGTAAGTTAAACATAATTAAAACTACAGTGTTAAATATCAGATGCTGTCTTAAGCCTAAGACCTTAATGATAAAATTAGCAAAATAATTAAAATTAGTAAAATTTTTACGTTATTTTCAAAAGTAGCTATTTCCCATTATACTTTTGCAGGTAAATTTTTCCTAACAGAACGTACGCGCAAAATGTACGAAGTAAATAGAGCACGAAAATAAATCGTCAGCAGTTATAAATATATTACTTTAATAGAATTGAAGATTTGACATGGCTGAGCAATATTCTCTATTTCCACTACATTTCATTTAGATACTTTTTTTAACTTATCGTTTTGACAAAGCCCAGCAGTTTTCACTTGATGGACTCTATTTTCACTACAATAAAACTCATTTTAACTGTAGTTAGTCATCTTTATTGAACTCACAAAAGTGATGAACAAAAACTATGACTTGAAAGATGGGACAAAGCTTGGTGAAACCTACATTATAAATAAAATAAATAAATAATCATCAAAAAAAGTTATGTTTTGACATAACTTTTTCTATGGCGAATCCAGCCAGTATAACGTCATGTAGTGGTTAACTTTTGCTATCTCATACTATCCCAAGACATTTATAAAAATGTAAGCAAAAAAATTTCATCATTATCATCAACCCATTTCTGTCCACTGTTGGACATAGGCTGCCAAAAGAAAATTTGCCCCTAAATAATTTAGGAAAAACAGAAACTTAACAGTCAAAATAATATTTCCGAATGATCAAAGTATACAATAGGTAAAAAGCATTTAAGCACACTCATAAACTGAAATCGCTATTTTATATTGGCAAGCATACCTTTCGACACACTCATTTTCTATACAAAACCTCATTTTAACTTATTTTTGTCTTAAATCAAAATTGCATTATTTTTAAATCGTACCCATCGTTAATACGACCATTCTGTGCATTAAATCCATTTTATAATATGTATCACTTGTTCATCACTTGTTCATTTTATAATATGTATCACGTCTGCCAAGCGAATTTTGCGCAACGATCTTTATATGATAAAGTTTGTCACAATGTATCATTTAATTTACCACCTAAAATCAATATATTAAGGTTCAAATGTTGGAGATAATATAGCAGTGATTTATATTATTTATTTCGATATTATCTACAAAAAGGATTCATTCATTCTTCACATTATTAGTTAATAACCTGACTACAGATTTTATCACTGAATACTACCCATTTTATACTTAGAAACTTCTTTACTTTACAAAAGCTAAAAATACTACATATTATCATCACTCTCAACACTCCACACTCATTCCATCACACACAATTACCTGTTAACTCGATGTCCGATGCGAATTAGGTAACCTCACATAAGTTAATCCTTTACACGCCAGAGAATATCATAACTTTTGATTGGTTTTAAACCCAAAATCAAGCTATGAGCTAACATCATAAAAAATAATTTGAATTTATTTTTTTACCATAAATGTAGGTTACATTTGACCTCAAATGTAATGTAGATTTATAGTAAAAATACAAAAAAAAATTTTTTTTTTGTTTCTTATTAGAAACCGCCTACGACCTACTTATATATGTCTCGTACATTCTACATCCACTCCACACACTATCGCTCCTCATCCTATGGACAGCCAACGAAGCCCTAATGCGGTACTCACAGGAGGCGGGCGGCGCGGCGGGCGCGTCGAGGCGCGCCTGCATGTCCCGTATGTGTTGTTCCTTGTGCTTCATGTCCCGCGCGAGGCCTTCGAGACGGGCGCGCGTTTCCACCAACTCCCTGCGGCGGGGAAAGGGTTAACGGTTAAATAATATACTATATTATTGGGAGCGTGCACGACGGTGCAGCCCTCATTTTGGTGGCGTTTCTTTCGTTAAATCTTATGGAGTAAAGTTAGTTCGAACGGCCGCCACTAGCAATAACAACGGACATCTCATAAGATTACATGCGTTTTTGACAATCATTTCTCCCTCCACCTATTTCGCACGGTCCCAATATAGATATTTTATGCTTTCTTTTTTTTTCTTACTGACATAGGATGGGATGATGGCTAGCTAGGAGTAGCCTTGAGTAGCCTTGTGATCGTCACCGGACTTGCGGGTGAGCGGATGGCTCTCACCCCTAAATTAAGGTGTTGAACTTCGGTCTTAAAGTACTTTTAGGCACACCCGGTGCATCCGGCAACTTAGAGCTAAGTAAAACTGACATAAATTTTGTCCGTTTCTCCACGTGTCAGCTCCGCTGTACTATGTATGGTCCCTAGGTACTGTTGGCACTGACCGCTGGCTCGCTAGCAGCTCCGCGCGGGTCCGGCTCAGCTCCTCGCCCACGGCCTGCTTGGCCTGTATCTCGGAGTGGAGTGAGGACTGCAGGGTGAGTATCTCCATCTTGTCCAGTTTCTGGGAGCGTCTGTTGCGCCAGCCGCCCGCGCCCGGCGCCCCGGGGGGAGGCACCGCCCCCGGGGGGGACGAGGGGGCACCCCGAGGGGTGCTCGCTGAAAGAGATACAAATATATGTTAGGTAAAATCATCATCATCATCAGCAATATACCTACACCGTGAAATTTAAGAGGTAATTCGAAAGCACGGATCAATAGGTTTTAGTTCCTCTTTTCTGCCAAGTGTCATTAAGGCATGGAATGCCCTTCCAGTTCATGTTTTCCCTCCCTCTTCATACAGGGCGTGAAACGGCATTTCAGCAGGCCTTCAGGGTAAGTCCGACAGACTCAATAAGGTCTATTTTGCCTTTTTCCTAAGTAACTTAAGATGATGGCTTAGAGTAGCGGAGCGGATGGCTCTCACCCCTAAGCACATAGTATGAGCCACATATTATGTGGATCTCACTACCGCTTACCATCAGGTGGAGTGAGGTCATCTTGCTAGTCTAGTATAAAAAAAATAACTCACCATGCTTGAGATACTCCAACTCCTCGGTCATCTTGGTGGCCAGCGCCTGCAGGTAGCCGCGGGCCTCCTTCTCATCAGCCACCCATCGGATGATGTCCGCAATCTGGAACACGTCGGAACACGTCCCCATCAGATATTATAAAGGACTGCACGCCATTGTACAAACGTCGTTCTAGCAACTACCCGAAATGGTTTAGTGGCCCTCTAATTAGGTGTTTGCGTGAGAAAAATAAATACCACGCACGCTTTAAAAAATATAAAAATCCGCGGGACTACGATACTTTCTCTCTCCTGCGTACGAGGAGTAAAAAATTGATAAAGAGTTGCTACTCCGCCTACGTAAACGTTACCGAGGAAGCGCTCAAAGTGAATGTCAAGGCCTTTTGGTCATATGTCAACAGCAAGAAACGCAACCAATGCAGTATACCTCACTCAGTAAGCTTTGGAGAACGGGTGGCTGAGGGTGGACAAAGCGTATGCGAGCTCTTCTCTAAATACTTTGGTTCAGTCTACGAGGAACACAGAAATTTCACCAATAGCTCTGTATGTAGTAACCACTGCAGTTCTGTGCTTTCCAAAATTAACCTAAATCAGAAAGAGGTACTTCAAAAGCTTCTGCTGCTCGATCCCAACAAAGGCGCAGGTCCTGACAAAATACCAGCCCAGTTCCTCAGAGAGTGTGCCCTTGAACTCAGTGAGCCTCTCACACTCATATTTAATAAATCCCTCGCCAATGGCGTCTTCCCATCATGCTGGAAGGTTGCTCACGTCGCGCCGATCTTCAAAAGCGGTGATCTAACAAAGTGTGAGAATTACAGGCCAATAAGTATTTTGTCCGCACTGTCTAAATTGTTCGAAGCATTGGTTTATAACCATCTCTATTTCCACTTAAAGCCAACCTTGTCTACCAAACAACATGGCTTCATCAAAGGCAGGTCCACAATCAGCAACTTGCTTAACTTTAAGACCTATCTCTGTAACACTATAAATGATCGAGGTCAAGTTGATGCAGTATATACAGACTTTAAAAAGGCCTTTGACAAAGTTGACCACACAATCCTCTGTAGAAAGCTAGAAGCCTGCGGAATTCATGGTAATCTACTTCGTTGGCTTGAGTCTTATCTCAGGAATAGACATCAGCTCGTTGCAATTAAGGGATATGTGTCAGAAGCCATAAAAATAAAATCTGGAGTTCCTCAGGGATCGCATTTAGGTCCCTTACTATTTTTAGTATTTATAAATGATCTCATAGATAAGATCTCTTCTCCATGTCTTTTATATGCTGATGACCTAAAGCTCTTTCATAAAATTGAGAACAATAGAGATGCGCGCATAATTCAGGAAGATCTACAAATTATTGCTGAGTGGTGTAAGGGGAATGGCATGTATCTCAATATCGGGAAGTGCTATGTGATTTCCTTTACCTTAAAAAAAGTTAAGATGGAGAATCACTACACACTTGACGGGGAGGTGCTGCAACGCACTACCTCGGTTAGAGACCTGGGAATAATATTTGATGAGCAGCTAAGTTTCCGACCTCACTATGACTCCATCATTAAAAAATCCAATAAGCTGCTTGGCTTCATAACACGTCAAACCAAACACTTTAAAAAGCCACAAAGCCATATCACATTATTTAACACTTTGGCGCGCAGCATATTGGAATATGGGTCGGTAATATGGAACCCTCATTACGTGACTCACTCTGACCGGATTGAGTCAGTCCAGTCTAGGTTTACCCGTCTCTTGAATTATCGCTGCGGTAGTCGGAATAATAATAGTCCGTCTTATGTGCAAAGACTCATAAAATATGGAATTGTGTCCCTTCGCAATCGGCGTATACTCCTGGATTTACTGCAGCTACATAAAATTACCAATTCCGCCGTTGATAGTCCAGAGCTAGTATATATGCTAAATTTAAACACTAAGGTTAACTATCGCAGACCTCAGATATTTTATTTACCAATTTGCCACAATAATGTTTCCCATAACCAACCTATGCTGCGAATTTGTCGGTTGTATGAGGAGTACAGCAAATGTTGCCCAGATTTGGACTTATTTGATTCGAAAATAAGTCATTTCCGTAAGGTCCTGCTAGATCTCCTCAAGGAATCCTAGTTTTAGTGTTTCATAAATTGCATTTGTTATTTGTATTTTATTTTATTTTATCATTATTTGACATCAGGAATCAACTTGACATTGTGT